>JAWWMJ010000065.1:8287664-8304365 GCA_035047045.1 Vireo griseus
CGGGCTGGGCACCGGAGGGAGAGGGAGCGGCAGCGGGAGCCGAGCGGCGGCGGCGGCACTGCGCAGGCTCCGGCCCGGCCCCGCCGGCCACTTCCGAAAGCGATTGCAGCCCTGGCACTTCCTCACGGCACACACACGCACACGCACACAGACACCCACCCACGCCACCCGCGGCCCCAGCCCCTGCACCCAGCGCCAGGCGCCCACGGCTGTGCCCCAGCGCCACAGAACCAGGCTGGTACCCGGTACCGGCACCGTGTAGCCAGTTCGCACCCTCACCAGCAGCCAGTGTCAAGTATTGGCACACGGGACCAGCACCATGCACGCACTATTGATAACCAGTACCAGCACCATGCGCTCATTATTGACCCCCAACATCAGCATCACATACCCAGCAGTGGCACCCAGAACCAGCACCATGTGCCCAGTTCTCACACCCTGCGTCAGCATCACATACCCAGCAGTGGCTCCCGGTTCTCACACCCTGCACCCAGTACTCACACCCAGCACCAGCTCCAGCATCATGCACCCAATACTGGCATCCTGCACCAACACTGGGGGTCCTCTCTGCCCCTCTGCCCTCTGGGGTGTTCTCCCATCCCCAGGGGATGGGGAAGGGCTGTCTGTGGAGCTGCTTCCCACCTAGGGCTCCCTGCCCAGGAATGGCTTTCCCCTGTCTCAGTCGTTTCTCTGCTTTTTTTTTTTCTCAAAAGTGCAGATTATACATCACTACAAATAAAGGGTGATAAAACTTTGGGAGAGAAATGAGGCATAAAAATTTCATGATCTTGCCAGCCAGGGAAATTATCCCACTTTATTATTTAAAACCTCATTAAAAACCATTTCCTTGTGAGAGACAATGATCAAACCACCATCTATTTCAATCCTCAAGACGTTCACTCGGCGACGTGGGGAACGTGTTTAAAATAGGCCCCAAATGTGACTCCTCCAGTGAAAACACCACCCCGACCCTCACCCGTGCAAGCAGCATCTCTGAGCTGGGTCCCTGTGCCTCTGCACTGGGGGCATCAGACAGGCCCCGTGTGCGTCCCCCATTTTCAGCCTGCCCTGTCCAGCACTCTGGGTTTTTTCTCCCATCCAGCTCACGACAGTGGGATCTACACAGCTCTCCCCCAGGGCGGACCTGCCCCAGGAGCTCTGCAGACAAAGCAGGGTCCTTCCTCTGACTGCAACTTTTCCAAATCTTCAGAGCAGCTCCAGTGTGCAGTTATGACTGCCAGTGTGCCCCCTCCTGCTGTGTGACCGGGCCACCAGCCCTCACGATTTACTTTAGCAATTCATTTAACTGGAAGCTCACAAATGCCCAGAAAGGCTCCCATGTCTTCAGGAATTGCTTTGTAGTGCGTGCTTGGGATTTTTAGAAATTCTCACGAACATCTACCCTGTCTCTGGGATTGTTCAAGGCCAGGTTGGATGGGGTTTGGAGCAACCTGGTCTAGCGGAATGTGTCCTTGCCCATGGCAGGAGGTTGGAACGAGATGGTCTTTAAGGTCCCTTCCAACCCACACCATTCCAGGATTCTATGATTTGGGCTTGTGATTTCTCGTGATTCTCCATCCAGTCTGTCCCTTCAGATGATGATGAGAAATCACGTTGTTTTTTTTTTTTGTTTTTTTTTTTTTTTTTAAAGTGTAGATTGGGAAGAAATGCTTGGAGCTTCCAAACCCCCTGCGCAATGGGGCTGTCAGCACTGGGTGCTCAGGGTGCAGCTCCTCGGCCTCGCATCTTTCCCAGCAATTGGAAATGCTGCTATCCAGAGCCACGAACACTGCCGCGGCTCTGGAGAGCTGCTTTCCCCCGTGCCAGCCTGGAGAACTCCCGGGGAAGGACTGGCATCAGTCACCCTGCCGCGCCCGGTGCCGAGCGGTGACAGCCGGGGGCGGGGGCGCTGCCCGGAGCCCCCCGTGCCGGTGTCCCCCCGCCGTTCCCGCGGCCGCTCCGCACCGCCGGTGCAGTAGCGGGACCTGCCCGCAGGTGCCGCCCGACTCCGCCGGGAGCGCGGCCGGCGGCGGCTCGGGGGGCCCGGGAGGTCCCGGCGGTTCGGGGGGTCCCCGTGGTTTGGGGACGTACCGGCGGTGCGGGGGTCACCGGCGGGGCTCTAGCGGCTTCCTGCCCCCGCCGGTCGCCGGGAGAAGGAGCTTGTGCGGAGCGGGGAGCGGACCCACGGCAGCGCGGGGCAGCTCCAGCCCAGGAGCGGGGGCAGCTCCAGCCCAGGAACGGGGGCAGCTCCAGCCCAGGAGCGGGGGCAGCTCCAGCCCAGGAGCGGGGGCAGCTCCAGCCCAGGAACGGGGGCAGCTCCAGCCCAGGAACGGGGGCAGCTCCAGCCCAGGAGCCGGGGCAGCTCCAGCCCAGGAACGGGGGCAGCTCCAGCCCAGGAGCCGGGGCAGCTCCAGCCCAGGAGCGGGGGCAGCTCCAGCCCAGGAGCGGGGGCAGCTCCAGCCCAGGAGCCGGGGCAGCTCAGCCGCGCATCTTCCCGGGAGCTGCTGCCGCCTTCCTCGGGTACCCGACGGACACATGGGAAGGAAGTCCGGCTAGCCAGAGCTGGGCACTCCATCGGTGTTTTACCTAATTTTCGGCTGGTGTTGCTGGATGGGCTCACATCTGGCCAGCAGGACCAGGCCAGCGATTGCCCTCCCTGTGCTGGGCACTGCTGAGGTCACAACTCAAAACCGGCGTTTGGTTGACAAGAATGACATTGAGGTGCTGGAGTGTGCCCAGAGAAGGGAACGGAGCTGGGGAAGGGTCTGGAACACAAGGAGCTGTTGAGGGAGATAGAAGAGCTCAGCCTGGAGAAAAAGAGGCTCAGGGAGGATCTTCTCACTCTCTACATCTACCTGAAAGGATATTGTAGCCAGATGGGCGTTGACCTCTTCTTCCAGGTGACAACCAACAGGACAAGAGGAAATAGCCTCAAGTTGCACCATGGAAGGTTTAGATTGGATATAAGGGAAAATTTCTTCACAGAAAGGGTTGTCCAGCATCAGAACTGGCTGCCCAGGACAGAGGTGGAGTCACCATCCCTGAAGGGATTTAAAAGCTATGTGGATGTGGCACTTGGGGACATGGTTTAGCAGTGGGCTTGGCAGCCGTGGGATTGCGGTTGGACTCAAAGATCTTAGAGGGCTTTTCCAACCCAAACAGTTCTGTTTCATTCCGATTGTGTGATTCTAAGACGGTGCTGGGTGAGCAGATGAGGGCTCTGCCACAGGCTGCAGGCAGCTGCGAGTACAGCACAATGCCAGCACCTGCAGAGATGGTTTTCCTCTTCAAGAGAACTCCAGTAACTCCAGGCAGGATGCTCAGGAGCAGGAAGCCTCTTTTGATGAATATCTGCGATGAGTCAGCTTGTGTCAGGACTGAGATACAGCAAGGTTCCCAATGAGTCTGCAAAGCACAATTTGATGGAGAAATGTTGTCAACAGTTGCTCAAGCCCATCTCCAAAGTGCTCAGCAGTATCAGTCTGGCTGGAGCAGCAGAACGGGCTGATCCCTTCCAGGGTGTTTCCAGCTTGTGTGCTCCTTGAGAAGTTGGCAGGTGATGAAGCTGGATGGATGAAGGCTTCAGAGATGTTTTGCTTTAGGAAAGCCTTTCCCCCACCAGCTGCCTGGGCTTTTTAAAGCTTTCCAAGCAGCAGAGCGTATTCAGACTAGAGTGACCAAAAGAGATGCTCCTGGCACAGGGCTCTGAGTAAGCAACAGTCCTTGAACTTCTACGGCCCAGGTGAGAGGCAGAGGAGAAGCAACTGCGCTGTCACCCGGCAGGAAGTGCTTGTCAGAGCTGAGATTGTAAAGGTCACGTTCACCCTGTCCCTGAGCATGCAGCTCCTCTGCAGAGGGCAGCTGGGGACACGCTGAGGTGATGCTCTTGTGTGTGCACAGAGCTGGCATGTGAGGGTGCAGGAAGCAGAGCTGCTCTGGAGACCAGCCCTGCTCCGGGGCATAAATCCACCCTGTGTATCTCAGTGGTGGAGCTGTCTCTGCAGAATACCTGGTTAGAGCTGTGCAGTCTCATCACAGCTAATTTATTCCCTTCTGAGAAGTACCTGTGCACCCTTTATAGCCTTTTTACTCTTTTAAGGCCTCAAAGCTTCCTGGAGAATGCCAGAGCCACATTTGCAATCCCAGTCTCTGCCTCAGCTATCAGGTGTGCTACAAACCTGCATATCTCCGTGGCTCCCCAGGACTGCTCACAGGCTGACTCGAGAGTCATTCTGCTTGGGGTCGTGTTTTTTCCACAGGCACCTGAAGTGCAGAGATTGCCTCTCTGGTACTCAAGCTTCTGGAGTGTGTCTGGAGATTGTAGAGCAAAGTTTAAAAGAGGATTTTGCACTACCAGGTTCAGCATTTAGTCTTTACATTCTATCACATTTAGAGGGAAAAGGGTCGATTATTTTGATTTCCTAATCTAACAGAGCTTATGCAATCACATTGCATATCAGCCCACTCATGTTCTTCCAAATTATTCTCTTAAAACACTTTTTAACCCTTTGGCCAGTCCTATCAAATACTGAGAGTGGTTAGAGCTCAGTTCCTGCCATTACAAACAGCTGGGCAGAGAATGACTCTACCAGGGCTGCAGCTATGAGAAAAACCCATGCTGTCAGACCTTATTAGACACTGGAGAATCCACAGGAGCTGACATTTGATTGATGCCCAAACCGTGGGAAAAGCTTCAGTCAGGGTCTGTGCCCTCGAAGGCACCCAGGTCTGTGCCCCAAGAGACGCCAGCCTGCTGAAAGCCAGACTCTGCAGATTCTGCAGCTCCCAGAGCTGTTTGTTTGCCTTCCAGTGCCAGGCTGGGAGGGGGTGGGCAGGGAGAAGGAGCTTAGCAGAAGTCTTGGCCAAAAGGGACAGTGCTGGTGTTCCAGGATGGGACTCGAGGTCCTAAAGCCTGCCTGTGGTGGTGTAAAGATGCTGCCCTTGAAGGAGTCACTGCAATTTATCAGCTCTGCTGCTGCGTGGAACAAACTGAGAGTGCCTTGGAGGGCACTAAAATCGCTCTTACCCTTACAGTTGTCAGCTGAGCCTCTCAGTGACCTACAGACTTTCTCTCAAACTCCCATCAGTGTTTGAGAGGTGGCTGAACACTCATTATGAGGTACGTCAGAGAGCAGGGGTGACAATAAGGACAAAACTGAGGTGGTTGGGCTCCTCTGATTACTTTTGGCTGAAATCGAGTCAGGCAGGGGAGATGTGGGCAGATTTGTGCCCTTTCCTTGGCTGCAAGATGGACAGTGGAAAAAGCTGGACCACGTTTTAAAAAGTCACAGATGTTTTTGGACTCTCACAGCAGATTGGAACCGACAGGAATTGAGAGACACTTTGGAGACCTTCCAGCTGTAAAAACGAGCACGGTTTGGTCTGTCCCTGTACAAAAGTTCCCAGGCAGGTGGAAGAGCTCCTGCAGATGCGTGGAGAGCTCATGGGAAGTCTCCACTCTTTGGCTGCACAGGAAAGGTGATGCTGATGCCTAGAGAAGGGAAGAGCGTATTTGAGAGAAAGGTTTGAGAAGTCAAGTGTCTATTGTGAAAAGAAAATACTTAGCCCAAAAGGGGAAGATAAAGATACTCTCAGCTGTATAATCTACCCTGAGAACTTCATCCTCCCTTTTTTTATTCTACTTGCATGAAGAGCATCTCTCCATTGCTTCCTCATCTCTCTGTTCTAATGAGCAGAGTTCATTAGAAATCTGCTCTGTTGAGCAATGTCAGGGAGCTTGGTGCTTTCCATTTCCTGTGTCTGAACTGGAAAGTGTTTTTCTCACACAATCTCAGTCTTGAGCAGTAATAACAAAACCACAGCTTCTGTTGCAGTTCTTTGTTTGCAGGTGGATTCTTCTGTGGACACATCTAAACACCAGCGTACAGGGCCCACTGAGTGCAGGACAAACGATGGTTATGGGTGTGTGATACCACCCTGGTATTTCCTTTTTAACACAGCGACGTCCAGGAGTCATTGTCAGGAAAAGCTGGTCATGATCTTGAGGTTTCTCACTTATATGCTAAGCCGAGAGGAACTTTGGCATGCAGAACAATGATGTTTGTATGTGGTTTTTGGTTTAACACCATACAATGCTTATTTCTCATTGATTTCATTGACAATGAAATGGGTGAAGCTGTGATTACAGCCTGATTCACACACCTGCACTTCCAGAGCAAACACAGCCGTGCTGCAGGATTTATCCTGCACATCTTACATCACTCAGACCCGGTGAGACGATGGAGTCAAGGAGAGCAGGGTGCTGTGCCCTGAGGAAATTTGTTGGTTCCCAAGGTGTGATAGTAAATTTCCCTCAGTCCAGGGGAACAAAGAAGAAGGAATATAGCTATTTTCTCACTTTCCCCTGTTCTTTCTGTAGTGAATGTGGGGCAGAGGCCAGGTATTTGACATCCCTGCAGTCTTAAGGTATTTTCACAGTAGAATCAAGTGTCGGAAGAAAGAGCCTTCCCCCTGCCTCACAAAGCCTTGTCCAGTGTGGGAAGCACCACTTCTGAAGGAAAAGGGTTTATTTTTGCTCATTCTTGAATCGGTCTTGGCTTTCCCTGCTATGAGAGCAGGAGGAGGAGGGGAGGGCAGGCAGTGAGGTGTGGGGACTCATTTCCTCCAGGTCACTAACAACCCTCAGATAAGGTGGCTCTGGGGTTCAGCTGCCCAAAGCCTGAACTGCACTTGAGTCAGAGGCCCCAGCTGAAACCCCCAGGGTGTTCTGGGGAGGGAACCTTGCCCTGCTGCTTGTACCAATCCCCACCTCTGCTTCTCCTGCTGGACATGGCTGTTAGGAGAGGTCTGAGCCCTGAAATCGTCTCACTAAGACCTGTCCTGGGGACAGACTCAAAAATATCCCAGGAAGACATGGAGCGATGCATCCTCTTTGTGACCCGCTCCGGGCTAAGAGGAAGGGAGCTGCTTGCTCCTTCCCCCGCCCCTTTTCTGGGTGAGACAGATGCAAGCCGTGCCGCTCTCCCTCTGCTTTGGCGAAGGGAGGGGCGGTTTCCTGTTTTCATACAGAAATTTGATAGATCCAGGATGCCTTTGTGCTGCTCTGAAGGGCTGAGAGCGTCCGTGGGCTCTCTAAGCTTTATTTCAGCTTTCCTGCTCGTGCGTTTGATCCTCCTGGCTGTATCCCATGGATAGACCCTCGGGGTTATGTATGGAGGTGATGCCTTTCTCTGGTTTTAAAATTAAACCTAAAACACGGTTTATGGGGAAAAGGGGTTTTTTATCTCGATATTTATTTCAGGATCTTGGAGTACAGGACTTTGTCTAGGCGGGATGTCCTGAAAAAATGCATGTACCACTCTTTACACTGAAATATATACAGTTACAGGCTTTGCAAAATTAACATATTTATTAAAGATCTTTCAATGAGAGGCTCGAGTGAACTCTCTGTTTTGAGGAAATTTCCCCTCTTGATGGGCTTATTTTAGTTTACAAAAATATGTTTTGGAGAGGACCTTGGTGTCTGGGGCTTTTAGACTGTTTGGTCTTTTGGCTAAATGGTTCAGTGGGTCTCAGCTAAGTTATCAGACTTGGAAAGTTACAAGTATGTAGGTTAAAAGCACTAAGAGTACATAAAACTACATAAAAGAGTATGTAAGAGGGGTATAAAAGAAAAAGTAAAAAATCATTCTGGCATCAGAGGGACATCCTTCCAACCAGCTGGTGCAGGATGTTCCCAAGCACCGCTGAAAAACTTTTCCTCCAAAACCAGAGTCTGCTTTTCCCGTGGCCCATTCCAGGGCGTTTGCAGCTTCCCAGCAGCACAGCTCCGTCCTGCCCCAGCCATGGCACTGCTCGGCCCAGGCCAGGACTGTGTCTGGCATTAACATCCCAGGAATCTGCTCCAGGCGGGCAGGAACAAAGTGGAGAGAGATGTTTACAGCTGCTGGGGGAAGCACAGGCGGGGGAGCAGAAAAAGCCCAGCGCAGCAGTCTCACGGCCCAGCTGTCAAGGAACTGGTCTTGCATAAGGAGAAACGGAGAGCAAGCAGCAAATTGGCTTTGCTGAGTGCTTTGGCCACAATTAATAAGGAGGGAACTGGGCAAAGGTGCTGGATAATTAAGCTGGCTGATAGCAGAGCTCTGTCCAGAGCAGGAATGTGTTGTATGCTGTCACGCTAAAATTAGCAACATTCTGTTATAGTGCTTTTCCTTCACAAAATGCATTCGGGTAAAGTTGCCAGCTCCCCTCGGGGAGGGAGGCACCACGTCCTGATCCCGCGTGGGGGAAGGGTCTGGGGCTGACAGGGGGAGTAGGATGGGGCTTTTCCTGCAAAAACACCCATCTGGAAGGCACAGGGTCCCTGTGCCCGGGGTGACCCGTGCGATGGGTGATGGTGCCTGTGAGAAAGCTGGAGAATGGAGGGGTGAAGTGGCTTTCTGAGGTCACCAACTGAGTCATGGGTAAAGCCAGGAATAGAAGCCAGCAGTCAGGCTCCCAGCTGCTGTACCTATGGTTATTTCTGTTTATGCTCTTCACTTCTCTTGCCCATGGTTTACTGAGCACATTCCAAGAGTAACTTGCCTGCCAGACTTCCTCCCCTTTAGAACCAGAAATGGACAGATAAGATAGTAAAAGAAATAAGTTTAACTGCTGGTATGTGGACAAACATACCTGAACCCCGGCCAAGTTATCAGGCAGTTTTTTTTTTTAATGCTCTTTTGGGGCAGGAGAGAAACTCCTCCAGTCTCAAAGTGCCTGCGGCAGTTTGCTGGCACAATGTCAGATGATTTATTTGCTTTGCCTGTGGTCAAAAGGAGAAAAAAATTAAAAAGGAAAAAATAAAGAAACATGTTAGACATAGCAAAACCCGGTCAAGTGATTCCACTATAAATCTCATGAAGGCAATGGGAGAATCGTGGCTCTGGGAATTGGAAGTTTAGACTGTAAACCAAAATAAAACTGAAACCCCAAATAAATGCTACATTCTCACCCAATAAATTTTCCCAGAATGCCTTATCTACTTCTCAGTGAAGGCTCTGAGACTTTCTTCCATCAACTTGTAAATCAGATTGGGCCCAAGGCCAGAGTATTTGGAAAGTCCTAACTGGGGGTTAATGACTTGGATCCTCCTTATTCTTGGCATAAGCAGAATTAGTCTGCTCTGTTAGCTGTTGTTCAGAGGCATCACAAAAAGATTCATCCAGGTAGCAGATCTGACATGAAGTCAGACTCTTACGTCAAATGGAAGCATGGTAGTGGCACGAGAGTCCAGCAGTTCTGTGCTGTATCTGTACCTCAGGCTGCTGTCCCAGGGCAGGCACTGAGAATGGGCACTCACCTACACTGTGACCTGAGCTTAATTCACTCGAACTGCCTCTAGCTGTGGATCAGAGGATGGCTGCCCTTGCATCCCAGAGCAGGATCCCATCACATCTTCGTACTTCTTGGCTCTGACTCTCCTTTCTTCGTTGTTTTCTTTTTCCTTTATTTTTTTTTCTTTTTTTCCTTTATTTTTTTTTCTTTTTTTCCTTTTGCATTTTGCCCTCTATGTTTCTAATTCAGTGCTTTTATTGCAGTTTTATTTTATGGTTGTCTTAATTCCCTGACTGAGAGGTGATGCACTGTGTGAGGCATGCAGAAGCTGCTGCTGCTGGCACGAGTCCCCTCCAGGAGCAGGGAGGTGCCTGAGTCCCCAGGCTGTCGTCTGACCCTCAGGACACGGCCCTGAGTATTCCTGACAGGGATCTGCCCTGTGTGAGCAGGGAGCTGCCTGATCTTTGACCAGGAGGGACTCAGCATTATGTGGTTTCCTGTGTTTCTTCTGTTCTGCTTTGCTGGATTCTTCCCAGCATTCTCTGGGATTTCTTTGCAGAGGGACCAGGCTGGAATAATGTTGGTTTGGTCCCCAGGTATCTCATATACACAGGCTATCCATTTCCAGGAGGTGACTTTGAGTGTCCCAGGCATAAGAGCTGACCTCTCCTCTTTGCCCTGGTGGTAATTCCCTGATGCTGGAGCTGATGAGCAGTGTCCAAATGAGTTCTCTCTCCTCCTGCCAGCCCTGGCTCTGTGCACTGGAGTTCCAGGTCCTTTCACAGAAATTAACATTTACTTTAAGAACTAAAACAAACAAAACCCAAATAAATCTCCTCACAAAATAAGATCAATAAAACCATAGCCGGGTGCTTTGTTTTGCTTACAAGATGCATCTATGTACATATCCACTTGTGTGTTGCCAGGTTTTGGAAATCAGCAAAGGCTGACATTGTTTACTGCGAATTAAAGACCCTCTGGAGACACTCAGTCTTGCTTTCCAGTGTAGCCTCGGGCTGGGGGAGGGAAGCACTTGGACAGTAGCATAGAAGAAACCCTGTTCCAGTGTTGCTAACTATAGCATTAATTTCAGAGTCATAAATAACTTCAGTACCATGGTTACAGCACTAGCCAAGTATGATATCATTTAGTTTAGGATTAGGGGAAAATATCTTCCTTGAGGCTGTGGGTTCTAAAATAAGCAACTTTTCCAGTATAAGTTTTCTTTAAAAAAAAAAGACTACACAAACTTCAGCCTGCAGCCGTAAATCAGAGGGATTACTCTGGTAAAACTGACTGGATGCGAGGTGTGAGCAGGTAAAACAGCTCAGGGAGCAGATTCTTCCAAGTTCCTCAGGGAACGACAGCCTGGCACTCCATCAGTTTTCTTAGAAAACAGCACCTCCTGGGAACGAGAGCCAGCACAGCCTTTCCAGCCCAGGTTCTGCAGCAGAGAGAGGTGGAGAAGATCCCTTCAGAAATCAGATGCCACTAATGACCATTCTAAAGGTGGATGGAGAGGCCAGCACTGGCAGTTCCCATGGCTGCGTGGGCAGCATGAGAGGAAGTGCACAAACCAGTGCCAGCTCCTGGGCATCCATGGGCCCAGCCGAGCAAACATCTGGGATGTTTGTTTTGCAAAATTTACACACAATTACATGCACACACAAATCTGCAGGAGCGGCTGTGGAAGGCTGCTGTGAGGGAGATCCTGAATTCGTGTTATAGAGAGTACAGCACTATCATGGGTTCAAAAAAGGACTCAAATGGGACAAGGGTCTCTGATAATAAGAGAAAATTTTATGGAGAAACACAAGCACAGCAAAAATGGTCACGGTTTGATGAAACAGGAAACCAGGCTTTAGGGCTCCTGGGTACAATCCTAGACCACACAACCCAAAGCACTGATGCCATTCAAAATTGTTCAAGAAGTTAAGACATGAGGTCTGTATTGGTAGGCTTTATGCCAGATTAGATATTGTCTTTCTTCCTGCTGCCGGCATCCAGCCAGCACAAGCACCGTGTTGTGAGCTCTGGCTAACCCAACAGAAACATCATTGTGTGCCCAGGCATGGTCTGCATTAAATTTTTCCTGCTAAATGATCCACTCGTGCTCAAACCTGGCACGAGGGGCCATAGAATTGTGGTAAAAACTTCCATTTCCAATTTCATTTCTTCTCTAACGCCAAGGCAGGAGGATTTTGCCCCATGCTAACATCTGTGATAATCACTGGAATGTTTTCCCTCAGTTTAGTGGGTTAGATCAGAGGGTGTCCTCCCACGAAAAGCAGTGGATAAACTTGAAATGTCTTTTTTATTTCTGCCCTTGCTGGTCCTAATCATGCAGAGAACATCTGAAAAGTGACATTTTGGGCTGAAATCAGGCTGAACCAGTCTGATTCATACACTGCATTCATTAGCCCTGCCTCTCCCTGCTGCAGCTGGATCTGCTGAGAGATCCTCTGATGGTTAACTTAGATCTTGAGAGAGAATCTCAGCTTTCAGGGAGATTTTGGGCTTCTGCAGCTCTGAGCAGCCTGACAACCCCAGCCTCTTTCTTTTGCTCTTTACCTGTGCCAGGCTTGACTTGGGAAGTAACTGTTCTCCACCACGAAGGTGTGAGAGGCCAGCATGGCTTTCATTTTCTCAGCAGTGGGCTCTGCAAACACCAGATACCTTGCCCTCTCTTGGGTTGTGTTTGACTGAGGGATGCTTTTGGTTTAGTAATAATCCTCTGTGTGTTTGAGTTCCTCTGTCTTGAAGTCACCTTTACTGCAGCTGTGAGTGGCGAAGCAGCCTAAAGGGGAAAAAGAGAGGAAGAAGATGGGAGAATTATATTTGTGTATGAGGACAGAGGTTTTTTGAGTTACCTGGTATGAGTTACATGATAAAATACAAAGGTCATCTGGCGAAGGGAGTGGATAGAAGAGGTCAACTGACATTAGTACTAATTTAGGGTAGCTTCTTTAGTACAGCCAGTGAATAAAAGATTGCTGTCAGGCTCAGAAGATGGATGACTTGCTTGTGGCTTTGTTGCTGATCTGTCCTTTAACCCTCACAAACTCAAATCTCTTTCATTTCTTGTACCATGCCCAATTTCTCTGCGAGAACTGCAGGACATCCATTCACTGCCAAATAATACAGGACCCTGATCTACACTGGGATTTCTACCACCTCATAGGGCATCACTCTTGTAGTGACCCAGTCTTAATTCATCAGGGTTATTTAGAGCTTCACTGTTCTCTTCAAATCCTCTGCTGTCAGGGAAAAGGTCCAGTCCACTTGGGAGATTTTGCTGATAGTTGAGCCTCAATGTGCCAGACAACCTGGTCTGTATTTGAGATGGGGATTGAGGAGCCCAAGGAGCCCTCTCTCCTGCAAGAAGGAACCATCTGGCAGAGCTGTGTGTGGATCTCTGCTTGGAAGCTCCTGGAAGCTGCTCTCGAGTGTAGTTTAGAAATATGCAGGCAATTGCATATCACTGCTGTTGTACTGAGGCTGCCAGCTGCGGGGTCAGGTTGTCCCCTTTGTTTCCCAGTAATTACTATTTTTAGTTCAGGTTTCATGAGCCCAAAGGTCCTCTGGCTGTGCTCTGTGCAGCCTCAGAAAAGACAGATGGGGCATTACAGGCACAGTGTACTTAGTCCCCACCACTCATGAGATTCAAAGTCCAATTCGGTTGGTTAAAGAACAATGTTTTCAATGTTTTCTCTGAACAGCGTTCTGAGAAAAGCTCTCTCTGGGTGGAAGCAGAATATCTGCAGCAGAAGCACAATTAACAGGGAATAATTTCACCTGCACAGTAGAACAGGAAGATTGGAAGTGTTCAGGGATCACAGGGACACTCTGCATCTCAGACCGTGTCAGCTTGGCAAGTGCACCCTGAGAGATCCACATCCCTCCCTCAGTTCCAAGGCAGGAATTGAAACCAACCCAAAATCTAAGGAGGGAGCTGGGTGGGCAGGTGCTGGGCAGAGCAAGTCAGCACAGATCCCCAGTTCAGACCAGTGGGGAAGCTGGGCCAGGCAGCATTCCTGGAACTGTGGTTCAATCCCAGCCCAAGTGCTGAGGTCGCCAGTGGCTGTCCCAGATGCAGTGTGAGCTGAGGGCATGAGCCAAAGCCACGAGAGGCTGCCATGGTCTTGCCAAGTATGAAAAGCACAGAGATGCTGCCTTGTGTGTGCTTTGCTTCTGTCTGAAAACAACGGAGAAGGTGTGAGCCACCAAGAGATCAAGAAATCCCAATACTGCTTCGATGGATTGTAAAAAGCAAAAGAAAAAAGAATTACATATATGTTGCTCAAAAAGTATCATACATATTCTAACCTTCCACAAACATTAACCAAGGGATTGTTGTAAAAGGCCTGGGAAGATCCCAAGTAGCACAATCGTCATTTTACTGTGGCCACAAATAGTAATTAGCTGACTATGGATTGCAAACTCAGCACCCACATTAAAACTGGGACTCAGGGAGTTCTGCTCATCCCTTCTGCTGCTGACACACACCTGCAGCAGGCACAGCAGCTGGGGAGTGCTGCCCAGAACCCCAGCGCCAGGAAACCTCAGCTCTGGAGCACAGCACTGTGACACAGGCACAGGGGTCTGACAGGCAGGGTGTCATCACCACAGAGCAGCCCAGACAGGCAGGGCGAGGTCAACAGCATCTGAAAACAGTCTGTGTAAAACTGAAACTGCTGTTGAATTTAGCTTGTTGCTTCTGACACAGGTTCCTCAGTCTCAGCAGTATTCCAGAATAAACCCTGCAGTTCAGCTCCTGGTTCCAATCCTCAGTGTAAAACACAGCTGGCTGCAGGTTAAAACAAGGTGGCCACAGGTGGAAATTGTACTCAAGGTGGATGAAACACAGATATTATGGCTGAATTGTGGCAAGGTGAAAGACATGGGGCAATCAGCCCATGGATGAACTCTGGGAGCCGAGGCTGTTTTTGCCACGTCATGTGAACCAAACCTGTTGAGTTTCACACAAAGGGCAGCCCGAGGCACGCTCGTTTTGTTCTCAGAAACTGGAATTTGTAATAAATATGTGGCAGTCTGTGGTAACGAGAAACTATTATTATCACAGGAAATGCTGCTGGTCGGGAGGAACAAATGTGTTTGATCCCCGTGGTGTGAACAAGCCTTGAGTTTGTCTGTGCTGCACAGACCCTCGGGTTTATTACGTGCACAATGTTCTTAATAACAAGAGAGGCTCAGTAAATTGGGCTTGACTCTGAGCAGAGAAGCCAACAAGCCATGGAGAATAACATGTTCTGAGCAGAGGAATATTGTGGAGTGTAAACAGTCTGCCTTTGCCTCAGCTGGGTTTTCCTTAGAGCTGTACCCTGGTCAACCTGGCTAGCAGGAAGGTAAATTGATTTAATTCATGTATTAATAGAAAAGAAGAAAGTTTAGGGTGTTTGGAGGGTTTATAATGCACAATGGAAGGCGAGTTGTAGTTTAGAGACTAACATAATCTAATTGAGTGTACAGGAGGTTAAATTTCTGCCAAAACTCGTTTTTGGATGCTGCCAAACAATTCCAACTTATCTCAACTTAGGATCCATCAAGGCAGTGTTAAAGTTGGGTCTTGGGCACTGAGTCAGCAGCTTGAGTTCCTGTGGGAGGGAGTGGCACCCCAGGGCACCCCTAAGGGAGGGAGTGGCACCCCAGGGCACCCCTAAGGGAGGGAGTGGCACCCCAGGGCACCCCCGTGGGAGGGAGTGGCACCCCAGGGCACCCCTAAGGGCAGGAGTGGCACCCCAGGGCACCCCTAAGGGAGGGAGTGGCACCCCAGGGCACCCCTAAGGGCGGGAGTGGCACCCCAGCCACAGCGGGAGGGGTGTGTGATGCATGTTAATGGCTCTGGGCACATCAGCTCTTCACGGTGGATTTTGGTTGAAGATGGAAAGGAAATTAATTTCTATTTGAAATAAAGCCAACAATGTCTGTGGTTAAGGTCAGTAATGGATTTCAGTGAAAAATTTGTTCCTGTGCATGAACTAAAAACTTCGCTGTGCTGTAAATATGTTTTGTAACAGAAATAGTGAGTCTTGGGGCTTTGGTGTTAAAAGTAATTGTATGCTTTTAAAAAAATAAAGCAGCAAAAAGTGAGGAAAAGGATTTTGACTGTAGAGAAAAAATACTCTGAATTTCAGGAGAAAAGAAAAAAAAAAAAGAAGAGAATAAACAAGAAAACCTGGTAGAAAAATGCTTTAAAGAGGGTTTTTGTAAGTAGATTTGAAAGAAAAGCTGCTAGAGACAGAGAGAGGCTTTCTGTAAATGAGGAATCCTTTCATTTGTGCTGCTGTTACAAAACAGCGCAGGAAATCACACAGGATGTGCTGAGGAGAAGAAGGAAGTGGTTTTGGGGATGACATTGAGAGCTGCCAGGGGATGCCAGACCTGCTGGGTTCACAGGGAGAGCTGGTGCCAGCTGGATTCACCCAGCTGGTGTCACCTGTTGGATTCACCCCCGAGCTGCCAGGGGATGCCAGACCTGCTGGGTTCACAGGGAGAGCTGGGGTCAGCACCCCCGAGCTGCCAGGGGATGCCAGACCTGCTGGGTTCACACGCAGAGCTGGGGTCAGCACCCCCGAGCTGCCAGGGGATGCCAGACCTGCTGGGTTCACACGCAGAGCTGGGGTCAGCACCCCCGAGCTGCCCTTGCCCCTGTGCCTGGTGGGGATGAACAGCTTGGGGAGCTCCGTGTGCGCCTCGAGCGAACGGCCCCGAACGGCCCCAAACGGCCTCGAACGGCCCCGAATGGTCCTGAATGGCCCCGAATGGCCCCAAACGGCCCCAAACGGCCCCGAACAGCTCCAAAGAGCCCCAAACGGCCCCGCTGGCTCCAGCGCGGTGGTGTTGCAAAACCTGCTCGGGAACCAAAACTCTTGAAGCCTTCCCGAGCTGTGTGGTGAGGGCCCCACTCCCGAGAGTCCTGTTCCCCTGGGGACACTGCCGTGGGCAGAGGCAGCGCACGGGGAGGTGTTTGTACAGGAACAGGGCAAAGCCCTTGGCTCCCGGGAGCTGGAGGCTGCCTTGGCCATCTCGAAGTGATTGCAGCAAACAAGATAATGCATGTTTATTGAGGTCCTCGCAGTGCTATTTTCCTTTCCCTCCTGGTGTGTGTGCAGGTTCAAAGGCACCAGCACAGCTCTTTGCCCCAGAGGAGGTGCAGGGGTGGTTTCTCAGCACAGGGCCTTGCGTGGCTGCTGCTGCTTTCTGTTCTGGGCACTCATCTGCCATTGAATATGCTTAAAAATAACTGTGCACACAAACAATGCATAGGGGTGCACCTACAGAACTTGTATCCATATATATCTATCTATATCTATGTATATCTATATCCATATCTGTCTATATCTATATCTATATCTATATCTATATCTATATCTATATCTATATCTATATCTATATCTATATCTA
>JAWWMJ010000065.1:8309540-8363291 GCA_035047045.1 Vireo griseus
CCAGCCCTGCCCAGCCCAGCCCAGCCCAGCCCAGCCCAGCCCAGCCCAGCCCAGCCTAACCCAGCCCAGCCCAGCCCAGCCCAGCCCAGCCCGGCCCAGCCCAGCCCCCGAGGGATGTTTTCTCTCAGAGTTATCCTTCTGCTCCCATCCTCACTCCCCCATTCCCTTCTTTGCTTCAGGGCAGAGCAGGGAGCCCTCAGGGCCTCAGTGTCAGAGGCTGTTCACAGACATCTTGTTTTCCCTTTTCATGTCACAGCTTGTCAAGCAGAATCTTTCCTCTTTTTTAAATGTTTAAATGCCTTTTTATATGAGGAAAAGGTGTACAATGAAATCTCTGTAAAAGGGTACTGAGATAGAAAAAGGTGCTGCTTTAGAAGTCTGTTTTTGTTTTTGTTTTTGTTTTTTTTTAAATTTATTATGAAGACAAACACTCTCAGGAATTCCATTTTTATTTCGCAGCATCTTTCATTTCTTTTGGCTGGGCATCATCAGCCAAATAGGGGTAATAAAACCACAGAAGAAAAGCAAATGTACAACAAGGCGCTTTACCTGAGCAGATGTAAAATTGCACTCATTAAAGAAGCACATTTAGGCATAAAATGCAGCTCAAAAACCTCCATTAAGAGCTTCCACTAGGGAAAAAGATTGCTTTGACCTTCAGAGATTGACGCAATGTGTGATGTTTATTAATAGTTTTAGCAAAAAAGTATCTATACAGGGGGTTGTCTTGCCTTTTATTTGGCTGATTTTGAGAGCCCTCACTGTTTCTTGGCTTGCTATTACTGAATAGGATTGATGAAAAACTCCCTGCTCTTAGGTTAATGTCCATCAAAAGATTTCTCTGCTCCTCTGGTGATGAATGCAGCACTGTTAATGCTGCAGGACCCTGGGCTTGATCCCATCCACCAGCTTTCCAGAAAGGGAGGGATGGCTCCAAGGCACCCAATAGCTGCTCTGTGCGTGAGAAATGCTCTCTGAAGCATGAGAGGCTTGAGAGGGCTCCTTGCAGAAGCATCTCACTTGTTTCTCCTTGAGAGATGCTTCCTGCCTTTCAGGAGGAAAGACTTTCAAGATTTTCTGTAATCAAGATTTTCAAGATGTGTTTTCATGCTCACGATTTGTGCTGGGTGTTATTACTTGTGCTGAGGGGCTCTGAACATCACAGCTCTGAACCATCAGCAGTATAAGCCTCTCTTTGCTGACGTGGCTTTCAAGTGTGAGAGTTTCTCCATCCTTAGCAAATATCAGCTGAATTTTATCAAACCACCCATTTCTGTTTGTTGACAGGACTCTGCCTACCCAGGCCATAAGGAGTGAGGCTGATGCAAGAATGCCACTCTCAGGTCTTAACACTCACAGTTAATGAGTCAGGGCCTAGGAAGGTTTATGGTGTGACTTTTCACAGGCAGTTAGAGCAGGGATTTGTTTTTTCCCTTCCCCACCCCTGGAAGTTTTCAAGGCAGGGTTGGATGGGGCTTGGAGCAACCTGGTCTAGTGGAAGGTGTCCTTGCCCATGGCAGGGCGTTGGAATGAGATGAGCTTTAAGGTCCCTTCCAACCCAAACCATTCCGTGATTCCTTCCCCGGAGCCTCTCCCCAGCCCTGGTGAGGCAGCCAGCAGAGGGAGCGCAGCACATGAACTCACAAAAATAGGAGCCTGCTAAAAAAAACCCGCCCCAAACAAACCCAAACAGCAGAATGATTATGGTCTTTAGCAGAGTAAACAGAATAGTCGGGAGGCAGAAGCTTTTCCCCGGCAATGAGATCCAGCTGCAGGCTGGATGGGGAGCAGGCACCGCGTCTGGCAGCGAGCGAGTTCCTCCGCTGGGGAAGTGCCCATGGTGAGTTCGTTCCCCGTGTGCCACCTCTGTTGCTGGGGTGGATTCCTTGCCTTTTCCACCCTCCTTGGGGGAGCCAGGATGTAATTCCCCGCCGGAGCACAGCAGGAGGAGCCGGGATGCTCCAGGGTGGAGCCTCCTGTGGCGGAGGCAGCGGAGGGCGCGGGCAGGCAGTGGGCAGGGTGACAGGGTGACAGGGTGACAGCAGTGTCACAGCTGCTCTGCTGCCAGGCCCGCTCGTGCTCTGGCCGTGCCGCAGTTGTTTGGCTCAAAGCTGGGAAGTTTGGGGCTCGTCTGCGAGCTGGGCAGTTCTGCAAACAGCGGGATGTGCTCAGTGTGGGAAGGTGGAAGTTAACCCATCTGTCTGCCTCAAAGAGGATGGTAAATAAAGACTAACAGGAACTGGAGGTGTTCTCTGGGACTTTATAATCTACAAAAGGGATTTTCCAAAGGTTTAGGAATCTACCTCACCTGACACATCCTCCTTGTGTCTGGGTGTGGGGGAGCAGAGCTCATAGGACGTGTGGCTGCCTTGCTTGGGGATCTGCAGCAGCTGGTCCTGCTGGAAGCGTTTAACTCTGGGACTTGCTGCTCTCTCCCTGCACTCCCCGGGGCAAGAGGCAGCTAAATGAATTCTCCCATATCCTGCCAACATCTGGGACCTCAATATCTCATTCACTGCTTGTGCAGTGTCTGAAAACAGGACAAACTGCACATCCAATACCTGATCCTTCTCTCAGAAGGATGGGGGAATTTTGATTGACTCACTTCAGCTGGGATCTGTAGCAGACACCAGACCATTTCTGCAGCAGGCTGGTCGTTAGTTGGGGCTCAGTGTCTGCAGGGCATTTCCACAAGAGCTCTGTAGCCTTCAAATCAAATGCTTTCGTTGTGGATTAAAAGTGCAGTATCCAGCCAAGCTTTGTAAGTTTAGTTTTTAACAAGGATTTAAGCATTTTAAATTCCTTCAAAGCTGTAAGTAAGGCTCGTAATTTAAACCCTCGCAGACAGATATCATGGCAAAAATATGAAGACTATTTAAAGGCAGTCAGTCTGCCTGCTGTCCATCTATTTGTCACCTTCTAATCTGCCTGACACGTGCCATCACCTCTCTCTTTCCAAACACATCGAGGCCAGGTCTGCACAGGCACGTGTGGAGTGGCCTGAGCTTCCCCAGGGTCCTGCACGCTGCCTGCCAGCTGCAGCCTGGCAACAGCAAAGGGAATGGCAATGATGCTGATCAGGGAATCACAGAATCACACACTGGTTTGTGTCGAGCTCGTTCCACCCCCTGCCATGGGCAGGGACACCTCCCATTGTCCCAGGTGACTCCAAGCCCCATCCAGCCTGGGCTTGAACCTTTCCAGGGATGGGGCAGCCACAGCCTCTCTGAGCAGATGCTGATGCTCAGCCTTTGCTGCAGAGCAGCCTGGAGCTGCCTAGGCTGGAGGTTCTGGATTGCTGCATGGGGAGGTTTGGTGGAGGAGTTCATCCATCCAAGGCATTCTTCCCTCTGAAGTCCGTGGGAGGAGGAAGGCATTCAACTCCCCACCAGATACAGTTTCTCCTCTACTTGTTTGGGAACAGGTATGACATTCACAGGAACTAAATCATGCTTTGGAAACAAGTGAGACATGATATTTCACTTTTTTAGATGACCTGAATGTATTTTGTTCCCCTTGTAGAGAATTAAATGATGCTCAGCCAAGTCAACCTCTTACTTGGTCAGGCCTTTCCAGCTGCCCTTCACTGGCCAGGGACCAGTTGCCTTGTATGGGAGCCATGGCTTCCAGAGAAGCCTCTCACAGCCCTGCAGATGTTTTTTGGGGCAGCAGGAGGGATCAGCAGCTTGGGATGACACACACACATCTAATTCTGGCAGTACAGAGGAGGGCAAAGGTGATGAATGACTTGGGGATGGCACATCTCCCTTCTGAGGCTGGATTTAAAGAGTGGAAATATGTCTGGTTACTTGTCTGAAAAAATTGGGAATATTATTTTAAAGATTTTTTTTAAATAAAAGAACTGAGCCTAATTCTGTCTTAAGAAAACCATCCTGGAGCTGACTGAAATGCCTTTTTTGTCAGTGGTTGTTGGAAAGAGCATCTGAGTTTATTTGGTGAGTCTGTTTGAGGGGCTGGGGCATCTGAGCAAGAAAGTTCATTGCAGAAATTCCCAAGGCTCCATCCTCATGGCTGAAGGAGCATTTCCAGGAACTGGTCTGGTGTCTTTCTGAGAGATCAAAGTTCCCTTTGCCTTTAGCTTATCAAAAGGATTTGATTGCGGTGCTTCAGTTGAGCAGCAGCAGGCAGCTCTGGGGGCTTAGCAAGGATCAACATCTGGATGCAAAATGCAGATGAGTTCAAATTAGAAACCAGGAAAACCTTTTGAACAGTGTGAGGTTGAAACAGCAGAGAGCTCTGCCAAGGGGAGCTTCTTTATCTCTGAATAACTTTGAGCTGTGGCCGATGACCTTTCTGCAGGTGCTTTTATCCATAACAAGTTCCTGGGCTCAGCACAAAAATAACTCTGAAGGGGGAGAAAATGCAGCAGCTTCTCTTGGCCTTCAGGTCTCAGAAAGGTTGTAAAGAACAAGGCAGACTAAACTTGCCTTGTGTTACTGAGATTATCGGAGAAGATAAAGTGCTTGTTACAGTCCAGGTGTTGCTGCTGACTCCCTGCCATGCTTTTTGCTGGCTGAGGGCTGTGCCTTTGTCTCTGCAGCCCATCCTTGGGTGTTGGGAGGGTTAATGGGTGTTTGCAGAGTGTTCTGGGTGAGGAGAGAGGGCATCATTTGTTGCTGCAGAGATTGGAGACTCCCTGGTGTGATTATAACGTGTTGTGATGGAGGCTATTTTTGTTGTATGTTGTGAATATTTCCATGTATGGAATCACAAGGAGCCTGCTTGTGACTTGCAGCTCTGTTGAAAACTCCAGCAACGAAGTTCCCAAAGTCTTTGGCATTCCCAAGTCAGTGCTGGATGCAGCTGTGTTAATTAGCCTTGGGGAAATGGGTAATATTGATGAGATAATGGTATGGGAAGTGCCTCTGGCCTCTGCTCTCTGCAGAGGATTGGGCAGGGTAGCACAGTCTCCTCTGCACCTTGGGACCTGGCATCTTGCACCCGGAGCGAGTAATCCCCACGGAAGTGGGAGGAAACTCTTAATTCTTCCTAGTGATCCAGACTGCTGCTCAGCAAATCCCCCCCTCCACTGGAGCTGCAGCTCTGAAATGGCATTAAAGAGGAAATCAACCTTTTGCACAGTTTCCTCTTGGAAAGTGAGTGTTACTTCCAATTATAGCGATTGCAATGTTTCGAATGCTCTCCCAGGGACCAGGATGCCAGGGGTGGGGAGGGGCAGCTGGACATGCAGATATGTTCCCCCTCTCCATTGGTTCCTGTGTGTTATCTGTAACAGGAGTGGAGAGAAAATCTCCTGCAATGCCAGCCTGGCCCCTGTCCTGGTGCTGGTCCCGGTGTTGAGCACGACTGTGTCCCTGATGGACCTCAGCCTTGGCAGAAAGGTCTCTCCCAAGTTGTGGCTGCTTTTCAAAGAAGCTCAAACCATCTCTTTTTTCCCCTCTTCCTCCAGCACCTCAGTTCTCCGGCTTCCTTCTGATGGGTGAGAAGCACATTACGAGAGATTTTGTCCCCAGGCCAGGCCCTCCTGCAGAAGAACCACCATCCATGGACGAGTTGAGCCTGCCACCTCCTGGTCACACTCTCCAGGACTGACCACAGCTTGGAGCTTTACAGCAGCTCACTTTGCACTGCTCTGAGTTCCCTTGTGCCCCCTCAGCCTGGCCCCAGACATCTCTTCACTGCTGTGGGATTTGCCCTTGTGGCTCCCCTGTGGGGTGTGAGCGTGTGGCTCCCCTCCTTTCACAGGGGTGAGACTCAGAAGCTCAGCTCTGTCCCCTTTGAAGTGCTTCAGTTTGGTGTCTGATGGTTTGAGGACCTGGAGAGCATCACACAGAAAAGTGATGGACTTCTGAGGAGGAGTGTCCAAGTCATCCTCTGGAGGAGAGGCAGGGCTGTGGCTGTTTGGTTCTGAGCCTTGCCTGGAGCTTGTCCCAGTTCTGGCCAGGTGTTGCCCCTTGGTGGCTGATGCTGGGCTGCCCTGGGAGCCTCTTTGCCCTGGGAGCTCACAGAGCTGTGTCCGTGCTCTGTGCTGTGTCTGTGGCTAATCTCATTGCAGCTACACTCAAATACCATCTCTATGGTGATGACTCAGGCACGCAGCCCCTCTCTGGGCTCTCCTCTCCCTGTCCAAATCCATATCTCAGAGGAGCTCTTTGACATCTCGTGGATGTCTCACCACCCTCTCAAGCAAAACACAGCCAAACCAGAGCTTTTAATCTGTCCTTCTCAGCTCAGGGATTCCCTGAGCTCAGCAAAACCAGGATGCTGCTTTGCTGCCAGAATCTGAGTGCTGCCTTCATCTCCTGCCTCCTCCCGTGTCTTCATATTCTGGGCACCTCAACAACTTGCATAACCTTGCTGAGCCTGTCCTAAAGCTAAAACCCTCACCTTCTCTTTCATCACATCCCTCCCCACTTGTTGCAATATCCATTTTAGGCCTCAACAAACCTGCTGTGGGCCAGCTTGCATCCACTGGAATGCTGCTTCAGGCATTGCTTCCCTCCTCTCCTGCCGCTCCTACCTCACCCCTCTGGCCTCTCCTTCTGCCCACATCCACCCTCTGCCTCCCCTTTATCCCACCCATGTCCCTGCCAGCTGCCAGGGCTCTATCCTCTTGTTAATTCCTCATTTTATTTCTTAATTGTAAGCTTTTGGCTCATGGGCAGCTTTCTTTGCTCCTCTCCCACCATCACTAGACAACCAGGCTGCTGCATTTCAGTCGAGCTCCTACTGACTGGCACAACTGGGAAAACTCCTCGCTTGGGAGCAGGGAGGAGGCCACGGATGGACAGGGCAAAGTATTTGCCCAGGCTCTTGTCGGGGAGGTGGCTCAGAGGCTGCACATCCATCCCTGGGAGTGCTGGGTGGCCAGGCTGGGGCACAGGGGCTGTCACAGGCTGCTGGCAGCACTGAGCTGCACCCCTGCCAGTGCTGCCCAGGGTGGGGTGGGCCAGCACAGGGAGGGGATTTCAAGTGCCAATAAACATCCCTGGCTCCAGGCACGGAGGACTCAGCTTTTCCTTGCAACTGCAGGAGTGCAGCTACCCCAGAGGGTAAATAAGCCTAAACAGGCCACTGAATAGGGGCTGGGAATGGGAGAGTGCTTCAGGGCAGTGAGCAGGGGTAGAGCCTTCACCTGTGAGCAGAGTGGGGCTGGGAGGTTTTCTTCTGCCCCAGGGTCTGAGCTGTCAGCTGCACTGGCAGGGACCACAAGAAGGGATGCCAGGGGCTAGCTGACTCCTGGGTCTGGTCCCCTTGGTGGGCAGAGGAGGCTGTTCCTACAAATGTGCTGCAGGACAGCTCTGAGCCAGCCTGTTCATAGGGGACACCAAAGAATTGGGGCAGAGCTGCTGCTGTGTCCCAGAAAGGTGTCGGCAGAGCCTGGCCCTGCAGTTTCCCTGCCAGCTGAATGTTAGGCAGGAGCAGAAAGCTGTGATGTGCCTGCTGAGGTCTGCAGTGCCTCTGCTCGAAAGCCAAGGTTTTCCATTAATTTATTGATGCTGGGCTCCAGCCTCATCTCTGCTCCTGCAGAAGGATGAAAGCAGCTCCTCGTTCTCCTCTGGAGGGAGCGAGGCAGGTGTGTGTCAACAGCAGTTTGATGCTGACATGTGAGGAGCTTATCCCTAAGGCAGCTCATTCCTGGGTTCCTCCTGCTGGTGCCCATGTGCATCCCTGTGCTCTGACACCCTGCAGCCCTCTGAGCCCCTGGGCCATGCCCTGCCCTCTCTGCAGCTCTCACAAGAGCTGCCCTTCTCAGATGAGCCATCCAGATGAAGAGTGGTTTTAATGTGGCTGCAGAAGAGGCACACTCACACACCTTGCTGTGATCCTTTCTGTTTTCTTATGGGGAAGGGTTCTGTTCAGGAAGATTTTATCGATTTCTTCGATTTAAGGATAGAAATAGTAAGAGAACCTCACCACTGCCTATCTGTGCTCTTCCTTCATTCCCCAAATCCTCCCAGCAGGGATTTCTTCACTTTTGCTCTGTCTTCACTGGGTTTCATCTAGGGCACGACAAAAGTGGTGTCAGGTGTTTGTTTTCCATGTGAATTCATCCTATGGCCATGGCCTGCCTGGCGTTAACAACAATTGCTGGGTCTGGGCAGTTTGCTTTCAGCACAGACACAGTTGCTGGGAGACACAAATTGGTGATGCAATCCCAATTTTGAAGAACTTGACTTTGGATCACGTGATGCCACCCCAGGAGTCAGTAAAAGCACTGAGTGGGAAATCCCTTTAATGTTCCCAAATCCCTGCAGTGTTCCCGCAGTGCTGGAGGGATGCTGTGGATCTGCTCCATCTCTGGGCAGGGAAGGGCACCACAGTGTGGGCAGGCACTGATGTGCCCCTCTGGTCGGTTCTGCCTGCCTGGAGTCACCCACTTCCCTGGGGTGCCCTGGCTGAGCGGTGCCAAACTGGCTCAAACAAGCCCCAAAGAGCTCGGATGGAGCTTTCTTGGCTCTGTGCTTGAAGCATTTTTAGTGATTATCTGAACCAAATAAGTCTTCTCATGGTATCTCAACACATTTACCTTTTCTCTACTAAAAAGGCCAAAGGAAGGTCCACAGGTGCTCAGCTTTGCTTGGCTGTGCTGGCTGATGCAGGGCTCAGCCCTTGCTGAGTTCACCCTGCCAAAATAACGAAGGCCTTGCTGTTTCCACTGAAACCAATCCTTATGGGAATCTGGTCTCTGATGCAACGCTCAGCAGGAGATTTCTTTTTCCCATCACTCTGCCTGTTTGAGCTCAAAAAATAAACAGAGGCGAGAAAGCAATAGGCAGTAAAAATATCTGGGAGCTGCTGGAAGAGTTAAGGGTTTGCCATCTGTCCGTGGGGAGCGCCGGGTGCTGACTCAGCTGCCATTCTTCAGCTCTGAGAGCCCAGGGAAAGACTAAACACCCTGCCTCGTATTTTGGCTTGGGATTACATTAGAAATAATAAACATCTGAGCTCCAATTCTCAACTGACAATATCTCTAAATGGAAGGGAATGTATGGGATGGGAACCAGCAGCCAATGGCCAAAAGGAGCAAGCAGCTACTGCTGGGAGTGCAGAGTGTGGAGGGAAGGGGAGGGGAGGGGGCTGCTCTGGGGCTGGGGGTGCCTTGGAGTTTGGGAGGGGGCCAAAGGAGCCTGCTGAACATTTATTCCTCTGAGGACAATGGTGAGGTGGAGGAGGAAGAGGAGGAAGGCTGTTGTGCTTCTTCACTGCTCCATATCTGGAGCATATCTGAACCCTTGGCTTGAGCTTCAATTAGGGCCCAAAAAGTGCTTCCTGTGCAGAGTGCTGGGCCTGAGGCTGCTGTTTGTGCTGGTGTCCTGGGCACTCGGGACCAGCCTTTGAAGCCCATGGCTGTGACAGTCTCCTGTGACTGCACGTCCAGGGCTGCTCTGCTTTGGTGTTCTTCTTTTGTCACTCTACCTTTGCTGCTTTGCTGCTGGGTCCATCTCTCCCTGCCTTTGCCAGCCCAGCACAGATCCTCTCAGTGATGGAGTCTGCATTTGAGAGGTGTGTTTTTGAGCTCTGCATCAGCAGAGCAGAGTTGAGTGAAGAGTTGGGTCAGGTTTGCTCGTTCAGTGGCTGAGATAAAAACACTTGGGGGAAAAAACCATGTGGGGTTGAGCTGAGATCTGTGGGAAAGGCTCCCTTTGGGTGTGCTCAAGAAGACACGGGAGCTGCTGAACACCTCCAGGACCTGGGGGCTTGTGGCCTCCAAGACTGGGTGGCCTTGTGCCTGTCCCAGCCCCGTGCCAGCACTGTGCTGCCTCACAGGCCCAGGAGGAGCAGCTGCCCACAGCCATGGGAGCTGACAGCCTCTCTGTTTGCTTTTTCTTCCAGGGGTTGTTCCTCTGAAAGTGCTTTGTGGCTCTTTTTCTCCATTTCCCTCTCCTCTAGAGGGTTCATCAGTCATGCCCTGCACACCATCTGCAGTCTTGCTTCCATGAGGAGCACACAGAGGTTTGATGTGTGAGACCAGAGAAGGCAGAGTCAAATGACATCTCCATGTGAGACCTGATTTGCCAGGGAGGGAGGAAGGGAGAAGCTGTGCAGGTGTTTTTTGGCTTCAGGATGGTTAAAACCCAGCCCTCCGCTCTTGGTGTGCTCAGGGTGGGCACATGTGGGTCCCCGTGGTGTGCTGGGCAGTGTGACCTGCAATCTGACAGCAAAAACTGCTGGGGCAGGGCAGGCTCACCTCCACCTCCTCCTCTTTTCTAGCTGTAATTTCCTGCAGTGAACCAAATCATCATTTCACTGGAAATAGATGAGTAGCAGGAACACCGAGAACAGGTCCTTGGGGCAGCTCTCTTGTCAAGGGGGTGGGTCAATAGAACTGCTCAGACTCAAACACTGGCCATGTATTGCCTCTTAAATATGGCTCCATTCACCAAGAGCTGGATTCCTGATGAGGCGAGCTCGAGGCAGGCAGCAGAGCACGCTGCAGATCACAGCCTGAGTGAAAGAACCCGCCGAGTACAGGAATCTTAATTAAACCTGACAAACCCTGAGAGGAAAAGGGGAGAGACAGAGACCAGCTGCCATAAAGCTGCTGGATAACCTGAGTTTGGTGAGTGCTGTTGACCTGCTGCAGTTTAGGAGGATGTGCCTGTCCCTGGGTGCAGGGGCCAGCCACAGGTCCTTCTGTGGGGCTGGGTCAGGAGAGAAGCCAAAAGGAGCTCTGATCATGCTGTGCTTTGCACAAATACATTAAACCTTCATTGGCAGTAAATTGGCACAGGGGTGCCCTGCCCTGTTCCTGACAGCACTGAGATGATGGGATATGAAGGGATGGTGGGCTCTGCTGCTGTGGGATTTGTGCCACCTCCTCGTGATGCAGATGGGGCTGATCCATCCACTGCAGCCTCCAGTTGATCCTGTGCTGTCAGGCACACTTTGAGACCCTGACCGGAGCCTCATCAGGGGCTCAGAATAGTTTGGGTCAGAAGGGACCTTAAAGCTCCTCCTGTTCCACCCCCCTGCCATGGGCAGGGACACCTTCCACTACCCCAGGTTGCTCAGAGCTCCATCCAGCCTGGCCTTGGACACTTCCAGGGATGGGGCAGCCACAGCTTCCCTGGGTACCCTGTGCAGGGCCTCACCACCCTCACAGGGGAGAATTTCTTCCTTATGTCTAACCTGACCCTCCCCTGTGCTAGCTCGATGCCATTAGACCTCATCCTGTCCCTCTGTCCCTCGTCCAAAACCCTCTCCAGCTCCACCATCAGTGTGGGCAGCACCCCTGGGCCAGGAGCGGTGCTGGGTGGGTGGCACAGGCTCAGCAGCTGGGCACAGTGTCTGTGGCATGGGAATAAAGCAGGGAAGGGCTGGGGGAGCTCCCGGCTGTGCACAGAGCCTGGCTGCCCTTGCTGAGCTCTCTGGGGCATTTGACACAGTCTGAGCCAGCTTTAAGTCCCCCTGGGCTCTTAAAGCAAACAGCAAGGCTTCGGTGATACATTTTAGTTAAGCTGGAAAAGCCTTCAGAGCGATGCTGAACAAGGATTAAAAGGCCATTTAATCTATTTTTTTTTTGCCTTTTCAAACACAAGGAAAATTCAAACCAGCTGACAGGGCCGGTGGTTTTGAGCCAGTTGCAGCAGCCTCTGGGATTTCCTTGGCATGCTGGAGCTGCCTGTGGGGAAAAGCTGGAATGAACCAGGTAATTTGGACTGTGTCCTGGTGGTGTTGCAAGCGGGGGTGGCTGATGGGATGCTCTGCTTTCCCTTGCCCTCCCCCACGTGCAGTGAGCCTTGTGCCAGGCGTTTCACCTGCCTGGAGCGAGGATGGATTCCTGCCCAAAGAGGAGAGCCAGGGAAACAGAGCTGAAGAAGGCAGGAGGGATGCTGGAAAGCTGTGTTTTACTGTGTGGGTCCTGCTGGCAGCCAGATACATCCCCAGGCATCCCTCCCCTTGCTTGGATGCCCAGCATCTTTGCTTGGCTCTGCCCTGGCAGATCCAAACCCTCCATCTGTCTCCTGTGCTGGAGATGATATCAAACCCACTTTGATACTCTCTCCCAGGGATGTGCTATCATTTCCCAGCCCTTTGTGTGTGTGGCTCTGGGGATCTTTTCCTGCCTGTTTAACCTGGCTGGGAGGATTCTTCAGGTGCTGTTCACATCTGCTCTGTCTGACAGAGCCCAGCCTACCACAATCGTGCCTGGACAGGAGCCTGACCACCTCATACTTCTCCTGGTTTTTCAGCCCCTCTCCATGCTCCATGTCCATCCACTCCTGGTAGGATGTGTCTCACCAGTCCTGAATACAACTTCTTCCCAAGCACAAGTTCCATCTGGAGTAATTGCATCTTTATTGCAGCCATTGTATTACAGAAAATAATAAAACTCCATTAACTGGGCACAAAATGAGAGCAGTGGAGGCTGGAGGGAGGATGCACATGGGGTACAATGCAGTATCCCGTGTGGGATGCCATGTTCTGCTGCCTGCAGGAGGGGTCAGGCTTCCCACAAACCACCCCTGAGGCTCTCCTGGTGTCCCCAGCCCTGCCCCTGCTCCTGCCTGGAGCTGGGCTGCACATGTGAGTGAGGGCATGTCCCCAGCTCGTGTGCCAGAGCCCATCTTCATGTGCCTGCAGCGCTCTCGAAATTACTGTGCCCAAACATTTTGACCGAGCCCTTTGCTGTCCCCTCCCTGCTAGCATCCCAGCTCTGTGGTATCCCTGGAAAATGCTGGCTCTTGCTGTGGGCCAGGCTCTCCTGGCTGCTCCTCCAGCTGCCGGTTGGTTCAAATTAACTTTGCAAGCAAAGCTCTGCCTCGTTTTCTTCTGACTCCAACAAGCTCCAGGCTGCTCAGCGCCTGTGTGGCCTGTCCCCCTCTGCGCCTTGGGGACAGAGTTAATGAAAATCATTCTGGGTTGAAAATCACAGCCTGGGAGAACGGGTTTCTCCTCTTCTCACCAGGAACCTGGCTGGAGAGTCCGGGTGGCTGAGCAGAGGAAACTGGTTTTGGGGACTGGGGGGGATGTGGGGCAGGGCTGGGTGCTGGCAGCTGGGAATGGTGGCTAGGAAAGGGAGACTCCCTGCAAAGCCCTGCAAGGTCTGAGCTTTGCTTTTGTGCAAACCATGAGCGTGGGCTGGATACACCAACCAAAGAGGCTGGGATGCCATAAAGACTTCAAATCCCCTGTGCACACAAGCAGGCTGAGACCCCTTCAGAAACTGCCTGGTTAACTCGCTGCCTAGGACAAACCACGGAGAGGGAGGGGTCCCAAGGCATCTCTGGTGCCTTCAAGGATTGTAGGAAGAACCTGGTGCATTCTTGGGAAGGCTTGATCCATGTGTGCCACACGCTCAGCCCGTTGGCCCTGGAGCATTGGGTACCAGGCTAATTCCCCATCCCTGCATCCCACAGCTCCATCCCTCGCTTTCCCCAACGTGGCTGTGACAGCAGCTTCACTAAGTAGGGCTGGAAATCCAGAAAAATCCTCATTCTGCAAGGGCATGGAGGATCCTTGGGAGGGCAGGAAGGCTCCAAGGGGTCTGGGCTGCTCTGTTGGGAGCATCCCTCCCTCTGCAGCACTGCAGGCACGAGTGGGCACAGGGCTGTGATTAATTCCATTGCACACTGCTCTGCACACACTGCGAGATTAACAGTCCTAAAAATGAGGAGCAGTTTCCCAGAGGAGGAGCTGAATCTCAGCCTGGCAGGGCCTGGTCCCCTCTCCCTGGCTTGGTGGGAGCAGCACGGTGAGGCTGGCAGAGCTGAAAGTCTCTGTGCTCCAGTTCAGTGAGGACCAACCACGCAGGCTGTGCCAGCTCTGAGGATCATGTTTGGCCTCTCCTCAGTGCCATGGGTGCACAGGCTCCCGGGTGGCCTCGGCCAGCTCTGCCATGGGACACGTCCCACTGCCCATCGGGGATCCACAGACCCCCAGCACGGTGTCCCTGTGGCTTTAGGAGGAGCAGAGTGCCAGTGGGGAGCACAGCAATTCTCCTGGGTGATGCAGAGAGTGGAGATACCAAAAAGCTGGGGCTGAGTGCTCAGTGCCTTGGCAGTGCCCAGCGTACCCGAGGTGCTCAGCCCGCTGTGGGCATCTGCTCCCAGGGGAGTGGGAGGAACCATGCCCAGGGCTGAGGAAGGAAAGCAGGAGTGCAGAAGGATGCTGTTCTCTCCAAAGCTGGGTCCGGAGCTGGCTGGAAGGATTTCTTTCTGAAATGTTGGCACAAGTTGCAGGGGAAATCACTCACAGAGGAAAGCTTGGCTTATTCTGAGGTTTCTCCTGGGTTTAGGTAGCTCAGGAGAGAGTGTTTGTAACAACTGCACTCAGTGAGGAGCAGAGGGGGAGAATTAACCCTGTGAGTGTGGCTGTCAAGGGGAAGAAATTCTCTGTCAAGCACTTCAGAGGAGCAAATTGATTTCACTCCTGCATTTCTCTCACCTTTCCATCAGCACCCATGGAAGCACCCGTGAAGAACTTGTCAGTGACGAGCTTTGGGAGCAACTCTTTCTGCACACTTTTGTTTCCCCGAGAAAGAAAGAAAAAGCTTCTCTTTGAACTGCTGGGTCAGCGCTTTGGCTGCTGCTGGTGGTTCCAATGGATGCTTTTCCCCTCGTTAAACCCTGCCCTGCGCGGAAATGCGTGAGCTGGGAGCTCTGACACCCTGGTCCCTGCCAGGGCCTGCCACCACGTTGGCCGTGATTGATGACTGTGCACAAGGGGCTGCAGATGCTGTGGTTGCACAGAACAACAGGAGCTGCTTTCTGCGGTCGGGGGAGATGCTATCTGCCTGGGATGTGCCTCAGGAAAAGCCCCCCCAAGGCCTTCCCTTCAAGTTGCAAAACCAGCTGAGGCCACCCCAGATTTGGCTGTTTCTTTGCACAAGCACTACATGGAAGGGAAGATTTTAGCAGGCCCCTTCAGATGTGCTGCTCAGTGGGAAACTGGGCAGGAAAGCCAAAATTCCCAGTGGCTGCTGCGTGCAGGGACACAGGCTTTGGTCAGACCTCTCCTGGCTCAATAATGTTGGGATTGATGGAGCCACGGAAAAAAACTGCGCTGCAGGGACGTGACCTCTGGACTCTCAACAAGGGGAGCTCTGGATGGGTGAAGATGTGACACTGGATCTTTAAAACCTTGGGCTGTGTGTCCCCAGACCCCGGGGCAGTGGTCACTCCTGGGGGGCACTGGATGGGCTTTGCCACTTGCCCTCACAAGGGAGAGCTGAGCCTCCTGACCTCCATGGGGCTGGATCCTTTATCCCCTTGGAGATTCTCCATTCTGGTCTCTTCTCTTCTTCATGGCATGTGGCTAAGAAACAGATTGCCTCTTTTAATACACAGATTGTTTGGGAGGGAGCTTCCCAGGAGGATGGAGCCCACCTAAAAACACAAATAGACATAAAACCTCTTGCTGCTTCAGAGTGTAAAGCAGCACTGCTCAAATGTGTTGTGAAACCAGGCAGATCAAGTCTCCCCTGCTGTTAACAGCTGCTGTCAGCTGCAGAATTCCTCCTTTTTCAGTTTGCAGTACCTGGACACAGCAATCTGCCAGGGTTTGGTGAGACACCATGCCCATCCATCAGCTGCTGTCACTCCACCCTGAGTCTTGCTTGATCCCAGACAATCAATCCTGCCTAATGTATAAATACTCAGTCTGGAGTCTCAGCTGTGGAGGAGAACACAGAGCTGTCAGATAAGCTGCAATTAGTGCATTTATCTACTTTATTTTCCTGTCGTTTCCCAAACACCATTTGCCTGCCTGCTTTTAATACACGTTATTAAACCTGCAGTAAATGTTGATTAAAGGAGCCTTAATCCCAGGTGTTTGTTTTCTAACACTGCTGTGAGATGCACTCTTCAACTGCCTTTGGTAAATTTTATTTTTCAGGAGTTTTTCGCGCCTTCCAAGCGCAGTTATGCCTGGGAAATAGGTTTTTAAGAGTAGATTAGTGAGGTGTCCTTCTGATTTGCTTTGATGTGCTTGGCTCCTCTGGAGAGGGTGATGGGTCAGAGCTTTGCAGGCAGCTCTGCTGCCTCGGAGGAGCATTTCCTCTCCTTCACCAAATGCTCCACAACCACTTTAAGCAAAACACTGCAGAAGAGATAGATATGTTCTTATTAGTCTTGCAAAAGAAACGACAGCAATCAATCCCAGCGCTAGACTAACTCCTTCCCTTTGCAATTTGGATGTTTAGAAGTAATTTGGGGAGTAATCTCTACGAATGGCAGCATGGAAGTAACTGCCTGCAATAAAACATTGCGGGGGTGACTGTTATCCTAATGATATTTCCAACAAACATTACTGAAATATGTTTTCCTCTCTAAAAATGGCAACAGGATTTAAATGTTCTTAGTGCTAACATGGAAATGGAGTAAAAATTAGCGGGGTTGGTTCTGTGATGATGATGATTTCTTTGTTATTGCCGTGGTGGGTGGGTTCCCCCCTTCCTACTGCCCTGTTTATCCAGGGGTGCAGCATTATTCCCTGCTCATTGTGCCCTGCTGCACGACCTGCTCGTGTGTTATTTCATGTGACAAAGCCCCTTTCCATTAAACCAATATAAATAATTGCTATAATCTTTCACAGAGGAAGCAGGAATATTGCACGCGCCAGTGGCATTACAGGAAAAAGCTGCTGGCCTGATCCCAATGGCCTGCTCTCCTTTTTTTATTTCCAGATGGGTTCATTTCTTATTCTTTGTGAATAATTTATCCAGATATGCTTAGAGAAATACTCTAAAGGAATTACAACTGTCTTAAAACATCTATACCAGTGCTCCCTGTTGTAGAGGTTCCCCAGTGATGCCAAAATAACCTTCATTTATCCTTCCAGAAAAGTGGTTTCCTTTCCTCCGTGTGTGTGAGGAGAGCAGTACTGAGCTGTGCAGGGGCTTTGGGAGAGGAGCTGGGGAGGGTCAGGGGCTGGAGGTGGGCAGTGATGGGTGAGGTGCGTGGGCCATCCAGCCATCACCACCCAGCTGTGAGGCTGGAGGGTGGCTGAGATGTCCAGGGACACACTTTGGAGTTGGGGAAATCCTCCAGGACCTGTGACAGAATCACAGAATTTTTAAAGGTGGAAAAGCCACTAAACCCTGTCCCCAGGTGCCACATCTACTCATCTTTTAAATCCCTCCAGGGATGGTGACTTCACGGCAGCCCTGGGCAGCCCATTCCAGTCCTGGACAACCCTTTCACTGGAGAAATTGTCCCTGCTATCCAATCTAAACTTTCCCTTAACTCAGTCAGTCTGCAGGCTGCAGTTGGGTTGGGTTTATAGAGAAGGAAAGCTGAGGGTGGGGGCTTCGAGGGGTCCTGCCCACGCCTTCCTTAGGCCTGTGGGTGCTTGTTGGGTGCCTCTGGTTGCAGATGGAGCCCATGGTGGCCAAGTCTCTCCAGCCAATTCCTTCCTGTATTTCAGCATTTCCAAACCGAAGTGGGATGGATGGAAAAGCAGTGCCAGTCCTTGCTCTGGTCTCCATCTGGCCAAAGGGAAAACTCACCAGGATCATCATCAAGGCATCTCAAATCCCAGGACATCATGAGCTACAGGAAACACAAGAGGGAAGACTTTGGGGGAGGCTTCAGACATTTGCTGTGCCTGGTGCTCCTGCTCGGAGCACAGCCAAGCATCCTCCCCCGGAGCCGCGGCAAAGTCCTGCAGGGCCAATTAAACACTGTGTGAAATGAAGGCTGAGCTGTTTGTCAGCCCTCGCTGTCCCTGCGGAAGGGGCGGCTGCTGTGGCCAGCAGAACTCTGCCCTCCCTGGGAGGGGCAGGCGGCTCTTGGCTGCTCCCAGCCCCCGTTCGGGATGCGCTTTTCATACCCCGCCTCTGCCAATGCAAAGCTATTAAGGCAGGTGATTAAATGCGATGCCTCTCTATTGATCCTCCGCTCCTTCCCAGAGCCAGGGCTGACTTTATCCCCTTTGGATATTCATGGATCTGCTGCTGAGAGCCGGCTCGGAAATCCTCGCGGACGAAGGTGTGAGCAGCCCTGTGCTGCCTTCTGCAGCGCTTTGGGCTGCCGGGCTCTGCTCTGGGAGCTCCGGGCTCGGCGGGACCAGGGCTTGTGACCATCAGCTCGTGAACGAGCATGGTGTGACCCCATGGCGGCTGGGAAGGTCCTTGGACAGGAGGAGGAGGAGGAGGAGGAGGAGGAGGAGGAGGAGGAGGAGGAGGAGACGTCCTGGTGCATCCGCCCATTCCTGCAGCTCAGGCTCCCCCAGGATCCGCACGAATGGGATGCTGATGTCCTCTCTCCTCTGCATGCTGGGCAAGCCGGGCTGAACCACTGGGGATCATTTCTTCCTCCCCACTGCTTGTGCATACAGTTTTTCCAATGGTTCATATGGATTTGTTTTTTTCTCTTCTATTTGGCTAATTTTCAGTGGAAGCATCACCCCATGAACAGATGCTGAGGGACCCCGAGTGACACCACCCTCTTATTTGGATGGGGAAGCCAAGAACAGAAGGGAAGGCCTAAGAGCAGGCAGGCTGTTCTCCAAATGCCCCAGAAAAAAACCAAAAAAATATTGGTTTTAAAGCATTTTTACTAGGTGTTTGGTCTGCAGCCAACAGCCTAATGCATCACTGAGTTTAGCTCCATCCATTCTGCGGTGCAGTTGCCCAAGAAATCAATGCCCTGACATACTTTCCTTTGCTAGAAAATACACTTTTGCTTGAGTGGGTGTGAAAACTGAGCTGCTGCCAGAGCCCTGTGAGTGCCAGGGAAGGCTGTCCCGCTGAGCCCAGCTTCCAGAGGAGCCACAGGACAAAGGCTTCGCTCTCCGACTTCTGTTCTACCTGCAGGGGCCCAGGGCTCTGAATACTGACCAGAACGCAATTTAACAAAGGAAATGTCTTCCAGTTTTTGGCTGAAAATAACCTTTTTCTAGTGCATGGCCAGGTGATTTTTTGTCTAGGCTGATTTTCTGGCTTCCTTTATTCATAAAGCATACAAAAACCCCCCAAAAGACCCCCCCAAAACCCCCAAAGATACAAAATACTGCATCACCTGAGCTGTGCTCTGATTTCTGTACAGACACAGCTTCATTGGGTGTCTTTGGTCTGGGCTGCTGCCGGCAGAGGCTGAGGTGATGGTGATGAGCTCCCCCTGACAAGGGTGATTTTTTGGGAAGCTTTTATGCAGGTTGAAGTGCCTCTGAATGATTGTCTGTGGATTTCGAGAAGTGGTGATTTCCTGCGGGGAGGATTGCCATGGATTTGGGGCTGGGGGTCGCTCTGCTGCTGGCTGCCCTCTGCTATCCCAGGCCTTGGCCCGCAGGATCTGTGTCACTGCTGCCATCGTCCATCCCCTGCCTCCCTCCTGCGAGGCCTCTGCCTCAGAGCCTGCCTCCTTCTGACAACTTTATTGGTTTTCCAGAGCCTTTCCAGTGCTGCTGAGGCAGTGCCTTTCGTTTTGATGGCCAAGCAAGGAGCAGTTAATGCCTCCAGGAGCGCCGTGTGGCTGGGCTGTCCCTTCGTGTCCACATCCCTGCTCCTGCCTCAGCACAGACAAGCATGGGAATGCCCTGATGTCATTCCTGGAGGATACTGGAAGGGCTTGCTTGTGTTTCCAGCTCTGCTGGGAAGAGCCTGGGTGGTTTTGTTCACATCAGAGCCCTTTGCTGCCTGCTGGGATCTGCCTGGAGCAGGGGCATGAGCAAGGTGTGCAGGGCCCAAGGTGAGTGGGATAGGAAAGCCCCGGGAAAGTCTCACAGGTGTCCTGGGCACAGGGTGCTGCCAAGCCATCAGAGGGACACACAGGCTCCTGGATGCTCATTTTCTGGCTGCATTGATAGCTCCCAGGAGGAGGAGAGGTGAGCTCCCTGAGGCCCTTCCACCTCCACTGTGCTCGGTGGCACAACTTCCTGTGGCCTGGGGAAAGCACACACTCCACACTGACATTCACTCTGCCACCTCTAAGAGGTCCTTGATGTCCTCTCTCCTGCCCAGCCACCAGCTTGTTTTCCTCCTGTGGGTTTGGCCAGCTCCTGGGCAGAGCTGTTTGCTCACTCCCGTCCTGGCACCCAGACCCTCAGCTCACCTTGGGGACCCTGCTCTCACCTTGGAGGATGCCAAGGTCATTAAGCCATTTTGTGGATTAAAAAACTGAAAACATTTGGAGCATGAGGAGCAGTGTCCCAGACCCCTGCTGCTGCCCCAGCACCCTGCCTTTGAAGGCATTGTCAATTTGCAGCATCAGGCCAAAAATGGGGCTTTTTCAGTGGAAAAAAATGTGCAGCCAGGAAAGGGCAAAAAAAAAGGCATTTTCTCTGTTACCATATTATAACAGGATTGTGATGGGGAAGAGTGAAGTGATGCAATGAGCAGAGTTAGCACAGACATTGCCCATCCAGCAGAGCTGCTCTAGGTTTGCTGAGCTCTGCTCTAAGTGCAGGGTCAAGCAGTTTGTGCTCAGCCCTTGGCTCACGGGGAGCCAGCTGTGAGTGCAAAACCTGGGTCAGCTCCGCCTCCCTCCGATGGGTGCAGGTGGCTGTGACCTGGAGAAGATGAAGCTCTTGTCCTCCCCTGGGACGTGCTGGAGCTGCAGATGGACTATCCTAAATGCCTTTGCAGACGCTGAGCTGGTACAAAATACAGTTTTTGCTTTCCTTGCCCTTGTCCCTCTGGCCCCATGCTGTCCCAGCTGTCCCTGCTCCATCGCTCCCTCTCTGCTGCCCTGCAGGGGAAGCTGTGACCTGCTCCTGGTGTGAAGGAGATAACCCTGCGAGAAATGCTCTGCCAGAGCAGTGAATTCGGCTCATTACAGAGTGTTCCCACAAATTTCTGCTGCCCTCTTATCGGCCCATCAGCTTAACCAGATCACCCTTCAGCTCCCACCGGACACCTCTGCGCCCCCGCAGTCCGAGCCTCGGGAGCTGCAGCCTGACTCACACTGTGTGGGAGAAAGTAATTGTTCCATCCACAGCAAATTGGACCCGTAATAACCTCTCTCTCCATAACAGCAATGATGCTCCTTCAGAAATATATTTTAATTGATTTTGGATAATGAATTCAGCCTAGCAGGGAGCGGGCAGTGGGGGGATGAGGAATGGGAGGATGGGGAAGAGCGAAGGGAAAGGAGAAGTGGCTGTTGTGTCCCATGGAGAAGGTGCAGGAGGCTTGGTGCTGCAGGCAGGGCACAGGCAGGGCACGGGCAGGGCATGGGCAGGGTGTGAGCAGCCAGTGTTGGGCATGAGCAGAGGGTGAGCAACACCACTGGACTCATCCTCAGTCTCGCCCGGGGCTGTTCCTTGTCGCTGTGCAAAGCTGTGTCCACACAGAGCCTTGGTGAGCATTGCGTGTGCATGAATTTCCTTCCTCCTCCCTCTGCCAGCCTTCAGAGGCTTCCTCAGCGTTCTCTGCCCACACCCTGGGGCGCTGAGGAGCTGTTTCACATCTTTGAGAAAGAACAGTTGCCCCTTCCCCAGAAGTTCTGCTGTGAGCCAGCGAGGAGCATCTGGTGGGAGGCGAGCTGGATCTGAAACTCCAGTGCCCTCCTCAGTGAGGCTTTGTGCATCCTCAGAGCTCACAGCAGAGCTGTTCAGGGGGTTAATGTGAGATTGCCATGTACCACTGCAGCAGTTTCATCTCTGCTTGGAGATGCCTCTGCTCCTGTCTCTTGCTGGGAAGAAAATGCAACAATGCTCTCTAGAGGCAGAAGAAGTCAAGGAGAGCTTTGCTTTCCCTGCCTCTGTCTTTCATCATGACCTCACTGCTCTGCCCAGCTGTTTATTTCCCACAGAAACAGCTGTTTCTGGGCATTTTGGCCTCCTGAGATGCAGCTTGGGTAGTTTGCTTCCCCCTCCCTCAGCACAGGACCATCTGATGCAACTATTGTGGCTGATCAGAGGAGGGCTGGGAGGAGTGAGGAGTGGTTTGGGTCAGGATTGGGAGTATTTTGGGTTAGAATGGAGCTCTGGGAAGAGTTTGCTGTGCAGGGTGATGGAGGAAGGGGAAAGGGCTGGGGAAAATGTGCTGCAGCATGGTGGAGCATGGCTCTGGGGCAGGGGAAGTGGGGCTCGTGGTGGGAGGTTGGAAGGGAAAGGTCTTCTAAGGACCAAACAACCCCAGGTCTCAGGTGAGTTTGGGTGCAGCTGTAGGGCTGCAGAAGCCCAGTCAGGCACCAGATGCCCCTTAATAAAGGCCAGATGGGACACAGGAGCTGGTTTGGGAGGGTGTGGGTCTCTCCTGGGCAGAGCAGGTAGCAGCTTTGACCCTGGCTCTTCTGGGACTTATTTTGGTGTGGGGAAGGGAGCAGAGCCCTGAGCACCTGAGGAGTTTTTTGGGTGATGCTGGAGGACCTCCTGGAATGCTTTGATGGGGCTTTAGTGGGCAGCTTGAGAGGTGCAGCTGGTCCAGGTGCAGCTCCTGGGGTTGGGGCCAGTGGTTGGACAGTGCTGAACTGCAGAGATTCCTATGGGAGCCTGAGTCTGCGAGAGCTGGCAAAAATGGGAGTGAGCCTGAAGCAGTGGTTACAAATCACATTCTCTGCTTTCTGGAGAGCCCAGCTGAGACCTGCACCCAGCTGCACTGATTGTTGGATGTGCAAAATGTTTGGGTCCTCTGCTGGCGATCCTTTGAGGGGGAGGGTTAAAGGTGATGCTCTGCCCTTTGCAGGGGTGCCGCAGGTAAGGGACTGGGCCAAGATGGGAATCCAGGTGAGATTCTCTTTCTTCACATGGGCAGTTGAGCAAGCAGAACTCAGCCTGTGTGTGGAGTGGTGCTCAGTGGGGTCCCTTTGTTTGTGCTGAGCCACAGAATTCCAGCATGGTTTGGGTTGGACAGGACCTTAAAGCTCACCTTGTTCCACTCCCCTGCCATGGGCAGGGACACCTCCCACCATGAGATTGCTCCAGGCTCCATCCAGCCTGGTACTGGACACATCCAGGGATCCAGGGGCAGCCACAGCTCCTCTGGGCAACTTGTGCCAGGTCTCACTACCATCACAGGGAATAATTTCTCCCAAATATCCAATTTAATCTTGCCCTTTGTCAGGTTTGATGATGTTCCCTCTTGTCAGCTGGGCTTGCTGTGCTCTCAAAAAGTGGGGATTGTCCCTTACCTTATCCCTGGAGCTGGTGGGATTCAGAGCCCAGACCACCCCTGGTCATCAGAAGAAAATAGAATAATTAATTTTACTATCCTGGCCAGTTTCCAGTCCACTCAATTACATTCTGCTGATCTACCCTGCAATCCCATATGTTGTTGTTTATTTTATTAGCTCACGTTGCAAATCTTTCAGTAGGAGCTGCCCTATGAATAGCCTCGCTGGCTGAATAAATTGTGCTGCTGAAAGTTTCAGGTTAATGTATAAAATGTACTTGAAGGCCCTGGATAAAGGAAATTATATTACTGAGCTGGGCTGGGCAATTCTCGTGTCCCCAGGTGACAAGGAGGATACAGAAAGCATTAACTGGACAAATCAGCACCCTCACAGGGAAGAGTTTCCTCCCAGTATCCCATCTAACCACACCCTCTGGCAGTGTGAGGCTGTTCCCCCCTTATCCTGTCACTCCAAGCCCTTGTCCCAAGTCCCTCTCCAGCTCTTTTGGAACCCCTTTAGGTGCTGGGAGGTGCTCCAAGGTCTGGCAGTTCTGGATAGTGCTGGGTTGGGCTTCATCAGCTGAAATAGCTGTCCCTGGCCTGGGGCTGCTCGTGTGCTTCTCTCTGTTCCTGGTAGCTTTTCTACTGGAAAGAAAGTCCCATATCGCATGTCTGCCTTTATTCACGATGCTGGATGCATCTGGCCACATCTTTTAGCTTTTATTATGTGCATTCTGCAGGCCAAGGGGTGTAGTGTGGGGCTTTGAGCTTCCTCTGCTGTGCCCTGATCTACCGAGAGAGGTAAATCAGCGCTGGGGGTTACACATGCAGCTGCAGATCTGCATGGAAGGGCAGTTTGTGTTAAATCACACCAGATTGAAGCATTTCTGTTTGGGAACCCTTGCTCTGGTTTAATTTCATGGAGTTCTGTGCTCTGAGACACCCGGTTGCTATGGGGAGCTCACTGCTTTTGGAGCTGGAGGAATTACTTTGGTTATTTACTCCGACCTCCAAGGAGGTGTAAAGCATTCCCCATAATTCTGCAAGCCCGCAGTTCTGCCTGAGCTCCTGCAAATGCTTCACCTTAACTTCAAGATTGAGTGATGGATGATAACAAACCCCTGAAAGACCTTGTTAAGTTTGGCAGTTACCCTGGCAATTAAAACCTGTCTTGTTTCTAGCTCCTGTCTTATTTCACTTCAGTTTCCAGTGCCAGGGAATTGTTATGGCTTTCCCTGCTGCATTAAAAGATATTTGTTGTTGGGCAGCAGTAGGCAGGGCTGTCCCAGAGAGGTGAAGGGAGCTGGCTGCGTGCTCTGGGCAGGTCACTGGGGTTCAGAGCTGCCTTGGAAGGGGACAGGCAGGAATGGGTGACAAGGGAGTGTGTGAAATAACAAAGGCCCGAGGCAGGAGCTTTTTTCTTGTTTCACAGACATCAGTTCATCGAGTTGTTGATGCTGGACTTTGCAAACGTCCTGGATTTGTGCAAAGGCTCAGCCAGCTCTTGCTCTCTTAAGAGTGCTTTGCCTTTCCATCTGCGTTTTCCCCACCTCGTTAGTGTTGTTACATGGATGGATAAGCAGTGCCTTGATTTATCCCTGGTCTTTGGTTACTGTGAGGGACTGAGGCTGCTGGCGTCTGTCACAGCCCAGTGTGGTCCTTTGCCACCCCTGGTTTGCTTCCCGAGGGCAGAGGGGCATGGCTGGGATGCTGGGGAGGCTCAGGATGGGGCATTGCTGCTCTCCTGCCTCCCACCAGCTGATGACAAGGAGCCAGAGGAGCACAGCTTCACCTCCAGGGAGGTGCCTGAGGTGTGGGGAGGGTGCTAAAGCTGTGGGGAAATCTGCACCCATGTGGGACCCTTGCTAAATGTTTTCACTCGCTGCTCTCTCGCCCCTGGCTGTGCTTGCAGGACACAAGCTGTGGCCTCAGCAGCGCTGCAGCTCCCTCCTGTCACTCAAGGGTGCCCCGTGTTTGCTGCCAGCTCATGCTTTGGTGTTAACTCTTAATTAACCCAAGCTCTCGTGGGGGCGTGCAGGAATTCGTGGTGTTGTTGAGGGGAATTTGCATTTGGGTGGTGAGAAAATTGCGTAGCCAGAGGGACGCTGCTGTTTTCCATCAGGCACTGAGTGCCATCCATTACTTGCTGCTCTAACTCGATTTGAGGCACTGTGCTGTCAACTCTTTAAATCTGATTAGCACAAGTGTTTCTTCTTCTCCTCAGTGAGTTGCTGTGGTCTTAATGTGATGCCCACTAATGACAGGGGAAGGAGATAAACCAACTTATTTTCCCATCGAATAAATGGCAACTTGCATTGCTCTTAAAAACAGTGAATGGAAGAGGAAACCTCCATTGTGGAGGCTGCTTGATGGAGTCAATTAATTGTGACTAGGAGTAGGATAAGTTGGGAAAAGGGAGCTGGGCACACACTCACACTGCCCTGAGAGGAGGTGATGCTCTGCTCTGGCTGCTCTTAGTCCTGGCCAGGGAAACTTGGTGTTAGAGGATATGTTGTTTGGGACAAGCCAACTCTGAGACCCACCAGGGACCCATTAACCTCTCAGATTTCTTGTTGGCACCTTCCACCTCTGTAACCCAACTTGCAGGGGGAAGATGCATCCTTGGGGGTGTGTTGTGTTATTCCCCAGGTACGGTGCTGGTTCCTCTCCCTGTTTGTCACGGCAGAGCCAAGACCATGGGGCTCAGAACCTCTCACTGCCGAGCAGAGCTTTATCTGGAGACCCACAAATGTTCCAAAAACCCCTGGAGTGCTTCCAGAGTGTCTGTGCAGCAAAAGGTGAAGCCAGCCCTGATCACCCCTCTGGCTGCAGAGTGTGTCATCATCTGTCTCTGCAAGCAGGGGTGGGAAATGCAAGTCAGGTCTCTCTGCCAGGGGCACTGCTCCTGCTTTGCATGCAGACTGCAGGTGCCTGGCGAAGGGCAAATGTGGCAGAGGCTTTGAGGTGATACAAAAAAACCCCACTTGGCTTTTTTTTTTTTTAAGTGCCTGTCCTTTTGGTCCAGAAAAAGTAGGCTGAAACAGGTTTTTTTCTTTCTTGATCTTATTTTTCCTTCTTGCTGTGTGCATTTTGCTGCAGGATTTACTACACAGAGCCCTTCATGCTGTTTCCATAGGCTTATTTAATGTCTGGGATCTGTGGCAGTTCTTCCTTGGCCTGTGTGTTTTGCTGCTTTTTTTCTCCACACTTCAACTTGCTATTAAATTTCACTGTGTGCCCTTGAGTGCTTTTGTGGAAGGATCCCACTGATGTGTTTGCTATGATAATCATAACCCTGTGCTAATTACCTCCATCACAGATAGCTGTGCTTGGCTCTGATGTGTTTCTCCTTCTCTTTATTCCTTTCTGTCTTCCCCAGTTCCTCCTCCCTCCTGGGCAGCATCCATGTTCTCTGTTCTGATCACGAATGCCACTGAAGAATTGCTCCTTGTTAGAATGTCCCAAGTAAATTGTTTGTGAAGCAGTGCCATGTATTGCACATCCCATAGTGATCCCTGCTCGAGATCTGCAGTGGTCCCTTGTTGGGGTTTGTGCTGAGGAGCCTCTGCAGACTCTGGGATGGCATTTTCCATAATTGATGTCCCACCAAAGGAGGTGATTTAATTCTGCTGAAGCCATATTTGTTTTCTACAGATCTCCCAAAGTTCACGAGGCCAATTAATCCAAGGAGATGAGACTTTAATGGCACTGATGTATCATCCTGTGTTGAGCTCATCCCCACGTGCGAGGCAGGGTGATGCAGGCTTTGAGCAGACCCTTGGAGGCTGCCCACAGGCAAGGTGAGATGCTTTGCTCCACACGGACACAGAGCAAGGCCAGGACTGTCCCCATTTGAGTGAACAATCCAGGACAGATTTGCTCTGGGACCTGACTCAAAAATCATCCCATTCTAAGTAAATGTAAAAGGCTTTTGAGGAGCAAAGCCTCCAGGAGTGGAGTAACATCATGTTACATGTTCCTCTGCTCCCATCTGCTCTAGAGCATTTTTCCCTCTGTATTTTCCAGCTTGGATGATGCCAACTGGCTGGGGATCCAGGACTGCTGTCAGCTGAGTGCTGCTGTAATTTTCTTTGTGGAATAGGCTGAAGATCAGACGTGTACCCTTTACACCCAAACCCTCCCTGGGGTCCTTCCTACTCAAATCCTCCTGTTTGCCCTGTTTCTATAAGCTGGTTTCTGTGAGCTGCAACTTAATTAGGATGTTAATTTTAACCTTTTCTTGAAGGATTATGTTCCTGCTTAACTCCCAGAAATGCTGACACCCCATGGGCATTCCCTAGAACCAAATGTTTTTCTCCCTTCAAACTTTCCTGTGCCTTTGCAGTTTTCCCTTGTTTCTTCTTTCTAATGGCACCAACACAAATCCTGGGGCTTACTGAATAACTTTTCTATATGCTGGAATTAATAATTAATAGTAGGCATCTGTCAGCTGGAAGCTGCATTATTCAGAGGGATGATGTGGGTGGGCAGCTGCTCCCACTGGTGGAACATCTCCCCTGGCATCGTGTCAGCAGCAGGGAGGGCTGGGTGATGTGCTGGCTATCCGTGGCTGTGTGGGAAGGATGCAGGCGGTGATTCAGCCCTGTGAAAGCACGCCTTGGCTGCTGCCAGTGCCCATTTCTGGGGAGAAGGGTAGGAGGGATGGGTGTGAATCTCCCAGGCTCTGTCAGGATACTGGGAAGTCAATGGGACAGAAGGGAGGAGCAGCCAAGGCAGAGGCTGCTCTGCATTCTGGGCTCTGCTGCTGTGACTCAGGGGCTTGGAACACAGGTTTGCCCAAGTGACAGCTTTTGCAGGTTTTCTTCTCCTAATTTAGGTGGCTTGTTTCCCAGAGGGGTTTTCTGGGATTTTTGCCTCCTGTTGTTTCCCTGGGAGTTTTCCAGTGACTCCTCGGTGGTGTCCTGCAATACTGGGGCAGCCTGGGGTGACAGTGAGGGAGGACACGAGACTTTCCCAGTGTTCAGGATGCTGAGGACAGGATGCACTGAAAAGAGGATGCTCAAATGTTTGCTTCAGGAAATACCTGGGAAGGAGATGCTGACGGATGGTAGCCTTTTGGAATTATTTTTCCCTCTCAGGGGCTGTTTATAAAGTTAGAGCAGGATAAGCATCATCTCCTGGTGGCTTCTCTTTAGCAAGGAGCACTGCCACTGCCACGGGGTGACATTTCAGCATGGCAACGGCAGGGTTCAAAATAGTAATGAGGATACAACTGTTGTTTGCACAGATGAATGTAGAAAGTGATGTGAAATGGCAAGAAACCCATTTGTCTGGAAACACAGGTTTCTTAGCACCCACTTAAGCCCTCTGACACATGACATTTCTTCCTCTGAGCTTCAGAGGAAGTGAAGGCTGTGAAAAGCAGGTTGTCTACCACGGGAGGAAGAAATTTGTCTCTAGATTAGAGCTGTCAGTCCCCATTTGCTTTTTGCTGTGGAAGTGATGAGTTTGCCCAGGGGGCTGTGGGAGCTTCCCTCTGTCCCCACCTGTCCCTGCTGGGCAGGAGGATGCTGAGGATGGGCATGGATGCAAGGCCTAAATGTTGCCATTTTCCTCACCACCATTGCAGTTAGTAAACACCATCTGCCTGCTGGTTTTTCTGGTGGAAACTGTTCAGGAAAAATGCTGTAAAAAAAAAAAATGCAGTTGCACAGAAGTGATGCTTTCAAATGGGCGCTTTCTACTTTTTTCATCAGCTGTTGCTGTCTTGTGAAGTACCAGTTACTAATTAGCCCTTGTATCTCATTAAAATCATAGTGGGGTTTTTTTACCTACTGGAATTCTGTAAATAGCCTTTATTCTGGTCTTTAATGCTCAGTGATTGAAGTATTTATTGGATGCCACTTATGCAGCTCTGTGCCTGTGTTCATTTTCTTCTTAAGACATTTACTAAACTACTGCTTAGAATTACTCCAGCCCATCTGGCATATTAAGTGTTTGCACAGAGCGTACCCGACTTTCCCATCCACTTCCTCAATTAATATTAAATATTCAGGGGAATTTAAGTTTTTTTTTCCCCTCCTTGCCATCTGATCTTTGTGGCTGTAATGGCATATTTGGGTGGAAATGTGGCTCCAGCAGTGGGGTGTGAGCTCCGAGGTCAGGAGGTGGGAGCTGGAGATGAGGTCAAGGTGTCCAGTTCTGCACAGCAGCAGAGATTGCAGCAGGCAGATGGGAATGGCTGCCCCCAAAGCCAAGGATATCGAAGTCAAAAGATATTATTCCACCTGATTCTGGCATAGCAGGGAAGGGGCTCCTGGAGGCAGGGATTTAATTCCACCCTGCCAGCCGTGTCGGCTCTGAGAGCTGCTCTGCATCCCCAGGGAGCAGCGAGGAAGGGAAGCTTTGGGAATGAAGTGCCCTGGCAGAGCTCGGGGGGAAGCACTTGTGGGAAGCCTGTCTGCACTAGGCATGGCAGCGACATGGTTCTACTGCTGCAGTCACCCTTGCAAACAAAAGGGAGAGCAGAACACGTCACCTGCCTGGAGATTATCCAAAGCTGGCTAAACCCTGTGTCAGCAGCAAAATCAGGGCTAAGAAAGGATTTAAGTGGCAGTAAAGTATTCACAGTGGGGTCGAGGGCGGAAGGCATTTATTAGCTCTGAGGAGGATCTCCTGCAGTAAAGAGGGGTCTGGCTTTATAGCTCTTCCTATTAGAAGGGAAAAGGTGCCTGGACTGTCTCAGCCTTCAACCTGTCCACCTGGAGACAGAAATAAGAGATACTGAAGGGGGAGGGTTTACAGAATTCTCACTCTGGGATGTTGTACAGTCTTTATGGCAGGATTGTGGCTGGCTTGGAATGTTGATAAGAAAATCTTGCCATATCAGTTCTCCATTATCTATTTTTTCTTTCTATCCTTGTCACAGGAAAAGAACAAGTGAGAATTTATGGAAGGTGAAGCCACCCCTTGGAGGTGGCTGTGATCCTGTGTGTGTGCTGCTGTGCAGGACAGCAGGACCTGCTGAAGAAGTGGCTCCTCCCTGAGCCAGCAGCCACCAGGGAGAGCCCTGAGGTCCCTGGCCAGGCTCTGGGAGCCCTCGACTCCTGCTGTTCATCTCCCTGGCTGGTGCTTTCCTTACCCCCTAACAAAGGGGACCCTGCTGCTTCTGGAGGTCGTTGGGAGCTTGGCTTTGTCTCTCAGCCATGTGGATTGAGGGGATCTGAGGGGAGATGGAGCATTACAGACTTGTGTGTAGGTGCAGGCACACACTAATCAGCATAAACTCAGTGTATATAATTTATGTTGATCCAACCAAGGCTGCAGAGATGCAGATCAGCTGTCTCATGCCTCATTACCATGCTCCAAACCTGCCTGTGCTGCTCTCAGCAGCAGCTCTGGGTCCCAGGGGGGACGTGTGGTGCTGTGATCCTGGTGGGAGATGAGGCTCCAGGGCTTGTTTTGGGGTGAAGCTTAGGTTAGGGCCAGGATTTTACTTTGCAATGGAGCTGTGGTGGGTGTGAAGTCAGCAATGGTGTAAGTGTGTGTTTGTGAAATTCCTGCCCCAAAAAGGCATTCTCATGTCTCCAGCCATGGCCTGAGATGGATCTCCTTGGGAGGGCAGAGCTGACCCATTTAGTGCTGTGCTCCTCTCTGCTTGCTGCCTGTGCTTTCTTTCTCATGGCATTTTGTTTCCTGAGAGCAGTAGGGAAAAGGAGGGAAACCTCTTCAGCTCTCTGCTCTCCACATGGGATCTGTGTGTTTCAATCTCTGCTTGGGGATCTGCAGCTCCCTTCCCACTGCTCCCCTTCCAAGCCTCTGGGGATCCAACATCCCAGTGTTTGGAGCCCCTGGGCAGCACTGACTGGTGCAAGCCCCATTCCCACTGCCCAACCCAGCCCCAATTTGCTGATATTCCTAAACAAAGCAGTGAAGAACCACAGTGTGACTGCAGACTCCTATGGAAATCCTGCTTTTTCTTCCCAAAATAGCTGAAGACAGTGTTTAGCAATAATAATTTCCCTGCAATGGGAGTGACTGACAACAGCATCTCCTGGTGAGAGAGACAAATGTGGTGTTCCAGACAAAAAGGAGGCATTTCCTTTCCCTCCAGACCTGCAGCCTGTGTTTTGCAAGTGAAGTTGCTGTGGTTGAGTTGGAATCCACCTGGTGATGAGCTGGTTCTGTGTGACACACTGCTCTGAACCCCACACCCTGTGCTCCTGGTGGTTCTAACTTGTCTATTAGAAATTAATCCTAAGGAAGGGCAAACACTCAGCGTGCTGACAGCCTGAGGGTTCACTGCCACCCCTTCAGTAATTATGAATTTGGCAGGTCTGTGGGAAAGGGAGAGCAGGAAAGCCTTGAGTGAGGTGCTGCCCTCCCTGATGCTGGGAGGGCCCAGGAGAGAGTGCACAGGGAAAGAACCACCTTTTTTTATCATCTCCATGTGGTGATTTCTGCAGAGTGGGTGGCAGGTGGGCACAGAGGTGGTGCAGAGCCCTCCTCCATCTGTGCTGGACGGGAGCCAGGGGGTGTCTCCCCAGATTCTGCTGACAATGTGTCTCCCCAAACTTGCCAAGGCAACAGAAGGGAAAATTAATCACAGGGAAGGCTGCTCGGAGCTGTGCTGGAAAACAGGCAGAAGTGACTCTCTGTGCTGCTTTCATTGGTACAATGTTCCAAATTGAATTTTAACCACTTCCATTACTTTTCTCTCTCTAGAGGGTAGATCTACCCTGAGGCAGCCTGCCCCGTGTCCTCACCTCTGCCAAGCAGGATCCTTCCCAGACACAGCTGGAAGTTTCTGACTCCCATCTTCTCCCCTCCTTAGCTGTTGGTGTCTTTGCAGCCTCCTGTGGGAATCACCTCCGTGAGCTGCTGTGGGTATTTGCAAAGGGACATTTGTCTTTGTTCCCTGCTTCTGTCCCTTTGCTTCCAGGCACTTCTGTGTCCCCCTGGACCTCCCCAGCTCCCCTCCCGGCCAGGGAAGTGCCCAATGCAAAGGGAAAGATCCCTGCTGATGGGTAGTGATGAACGTGTCCCTCATCCATGCTTTCCCATGGTGTAAGACACAGCAGCCCAAATTTCTGGCAGATTTTTGGGTCTGAAGGAAGTTCTCTCCTTCGCTGTTCCCGTCTGGACAATTGCATATGGTGATATTTCCAGCCTGCAGCTCCCTGCACCCTGTGGTGCCTCTCAGGCAGGCTGGGTGCAGCCAGATTTGCTCCTGACATACTTTGTCACCTCCTCAAGCTGCTCCTCACAAGCTCAGCAGTTTAAATGTGCCTGTCAGTGAGAAACACCAGGAGGAAACTGAAGTGTTTTTTCTCTTTTCTAATCAAAGTTGAGGGGTTTTCACCCAAATATGTGCCTGTCAGCTGGAGTTATGAGAGGCTGCAGCATGACTCGGTGCTCAGCAGATGCTGGGGAGTGCTTGGTGCAGTGATCCCCCTTGCTGGAACTGCTGAAACCTCATGACATCAACTGAAAACAAGCCAGGAAAAAATAAATTTCCTTTAGTCAACTTATTTATTTGTGCTGGAATGTCACTCCTGTTTTTATTTCATTGCTTTCTGACATTGCTCCAGAGTTTGGCTCTTCAGTGCCATCAATGGGCAAAGAGCTGGAGGCTGAAAGTCTGCTCGTGGCAGTGCAATAAAAACCTCAGCTGGACAAGCCCAAGTGTCTTGATTTCAGCAGGAATGGTACCAGAAGAGACCTGCAGGAGGAAGGAACATGTGGGGCTGCAGGTGCTGAACCAAAGCAGAAGGCTGGGAGGTCAGAGGCACGGGAAGTGCTGGGCCTTCCACACTGACCTGTGTCAGCCACTGCTATTAAAATGAGATTTAGCATTTTTCTCACCTCGTGTAGCTTTATTTGGGATGCACAAACCAAATCTGGAACTGTTTCCAACTGTCTCAAGAGAACCTGTGTTTGAGAAAACCCAGTTTGGAACAAGATGTGCACATGACAGCTGCCTGTCTCTGGGTTTTAGACAGCTGCTCATCAACTTAATGGCAATAAATGAACTCCCAGGTGGTATTAATGGTGTCTTTGGGATGTCCCTGTGCTTAGGAGCTGCTTGGGTAGCTGTGTTTCTCTCTATTTTTGGAGATTAGACTTTTAAAATAGCCTGTTTGCCCTGCAGCTGAGGCTGGTTGGGTCGGGAGTGCTGCATGGTCCCTGAGTTTGCTGTGGTGTGGCTCAGCCATAAAGGGAGGAAAAAAAATGTACAGAGTCCTAGAACTGAACCATTATAGATCTCCAAGAGCATCAAGTCCAACCTGTGGCTGAGTAGCACCACTAAACCATGTCTGACCAGTAAGTGCACCAGTCATGGATGCTGATAAAACCCCTCAACATCAGCCGAGCTCTGGTTTAAGCACACAGGCATTCCCTGCAGCCCCAGCCCACTGTCCCTGAGCTACATGCCAGGGCATCATCCCTTCGGTGAGGCCGGCTGGTGACACCTGCAGGAGAGGGAGAGCCTTGTGTGGGACAGGAACCCAGCTTGGTGGGGTTCTGGGGGAAGCATCTCTCCGTGGGCTGTGGGCTGGAGGCTCCTGCTGTTGCTGTGGCTCCTGGCAATGGCTGCCAGGAGGAGCAGACAGCAGCTGGAGCTCTGAGCACAGGCACTGCCAGGCTGGGCTGACTCACGCCTGGTGCTGTTACTTGCCATGTGTTATAATCACCGAGAAATGCTTCGCCCGTGGTATCATTTTCTTTAAATATATCATTAGGGAAAATGACAGCCCAAATTGTGGGAGGATGTTAATGGCTCTGGAGTGGCAGACAGATTGTGGAAAATAGTTCCCTGCAAACACGCCGCAGGTGGGAGCTGAGGAAGGGAGAGGGGATGGGCCCGTGTGGGCAGCGCTGGGGTGGGACAGCCTGGTGGTTCCCTCCAGCCTTTGGAAAGCTCTCTGTGCCTCTCTGCTGCTTTTCCCTGGGAGCAGGGTGAGGACTGGGCAGTGCAGGGTCAGTGGAAGGAAGAAATGTTTGTTTAAGCACGGTGTGATGGAGAAGTGCCTTGGCAAAGCAGAGCCAGGCTGGAGCTGGCAGCTCTGTCCTGCTGGCCCAGCTGTTTGCTTGGCGTGGGGCTCGTGGTCCTGCCCCTCTGCTATTCCTTACAGGAGGTCTGGGTCTCCTCTTTCTGCTCTGTCAGAAAGTCCTTGTGGTCCCCAGGGCTGCTGAGATGAAGCTCCTGGTGTGCAGTGCCAGGACTTTTCCCACCCCTTGCATGAGCTCTGCTGCCTCCTTTTTTTTTATCGTGTGAAGAATAGCAAGGAACAAAACGAGGTTTGAACTTAGCAGTTCTCCAAGTTCGTTGTTTTTAATCAGCTCTATGTCCCAAAATTTTGTATTTCTGCTGAATCTCAGTAAGAGACAATGAAAAAGAATGACATTTAATTTCCATGCAGCAGCCTGCACTTCCCAGGGATGCTGCACAAACACTGTGTAGCCTGCTGGATAAAGGTCCTCTGCCTTGTTCTTCAAAATTTTGTGCTTAAATCTTCTTGCACTGGAATTTTTACGGAAATTATTCCCCTCTGAGAGCACTTAGCAGTGAGAGTTGCTCTCACATCAAGACATTAATTGCCTCGACCCACTGGCTGCCCAGAGCAAATGCTGAGGGCTGTGGGGAGCCCAGCAGTGCCCTTTGCACCAGAGGAGTGGTGCAGAGATGGAGGGAGGCTCTTCTGAAGGAAGAACCCTGTGGAAATGGTGGTGCTCCATCCAAACCTGCAGCCCTGAGCCTGCCCAGGGGTGAGGACAGCAGGGTCTGTGTCACTGTGAGTGCCAAAGCCACTCCTGCTGGTGGCACAGCCATTCCTGCTGGTGGCACAGCCATTCCTGCTGGTGGCACTGCCACCCCGTGCCCTGGCACAGAGTCCCTCCCCAGGCAGGAGCACCTTTAGGTACTGGAAGGTGCTCTAAGATCTTCCCAGAGCCTCCATCCTTTTTTCTGCAGGATTCCCAGGGTTTCCCCTCAGGGAGGTGGCAATGACTGCCCTGTCCCTGGCTCCCCAGGGGACACAGGTGGGGTGGGGGCCAAGAGAGAATGGGATGGTGAGTGAGGAGATGGAAGAGGTGGGGAGATGGTGACTGTGTCTGGCACAACGTGTGGCACATCCTGGCCCCTTCCAGCCACCCCTTTACCCACTGAAGTGAAGAAGTGCTCTTTGCTCTCCAATCTCCAAGTGGAATGGGCAGAACACTTCATTGCTGCAGTAGAGGCTGAGGGGGTGAGAATGGGAGGGAGAGCAGTGCCCCTCCCCAGGAGGTATTTAAGGGGTTTAGTTTTAGCTTCTCCAATTATTTCTTTGCATATTTACATTTCTGAGGCTGTCACATTGCTCCTGGCACCACTCTGGGGTGAAAGGCAGATTTATGGCTCTGCTGAGGGGGATGTGGCCCTGCCTTTCTCCCACGTCCTGGGCTGGAAGATTTCTAACCCCCAGCCAGCCTGAATCATATCTTTGGTTCTGATGGTGTTTCAGGGGTTTCCAGCTCTCCAGGGAAGAGGGGGACCCACCTCCAGCACGACAGATGGAGAGAAAAGGGATTTATTTACTATGAACAAATAGGAAACACCCCCAAATGCTCCCCTCTGCCAGCAGCAGCAGTTGGGAATGGAAAACACTTAAAAATGATGGAATTGGTTGACTGTCATTAATGTTTTATCTCCTCCATGACTGCTGCATGGAAATGTTGTTTTGGGCTAGCAGTGCTCCCAGGCAGGGAGCTTCCAAAGGGATAAATCAATGGGATAAATCAGATCCTGTTTGTGGTGTGGGGCCCTGAGGAGATGTTGTGGCTGTTTCCTTAGCTTTCAGTTGTTTCTTCTTCAAATTGAAAGAAGAATTAATTAATGAAATTTACTTTAAAAAGGATTATCTTCTAAAGCCAGTAAGAATTTAAGTGAAATGGCATTGAATCTTCCTAGCTGATATGGGAGGGATGGATTCATCACAAGAAAAGTGTTTTCTTCACAAGGGCTGATAAACAGCCTGTAATGTGAATATTTTCACACATTGAAGTGAGGTCTGACCCTCTGAGAGGTTTTTCCTAACATGGATCTGTGAATAAAACAACATTTCTGTAAAGATACAAAAATAAATAACCACCCAACATGAATCTCATGTTCCTATTCAGACAGAAAAAAAGGTATTTCTTGAACAGAATTTGAAACACCTGAAATGTTAAGGAAAAAAGGTTCAGTTGTGTGGAACCAGTTGGCAAATCAAGAGCGGGGAAGGCTCGGGCAGTCCCACCTGCACCAGATTCTTGTTCCTCTTCTGAGCTGGTGAAGCTGGAAATAATTATAATAAATGTGAAAATCTGGTGCTGAGAAGGAGATGGGCTGGTGGCCTGAGGGACATCCCTGGAGACACGGTATGGTGTGTGAGAGGTGTGAGTGTGCAAAAGCTGCCCTTGCCTCAGCTGTTTTTATGTGCAGTGGTTTACGACTCTAATTCCACCTTAATTTTCCTTTGGCAGTTCTCCACGCCTGGTGTTTGATGCAGCAGGTTTGAGATGCTCTTTGATGCAATTACAGCTCCGGAGCTGGAGCAGGCTGGAACACCTGATTTAAATTCCAAGCCTACTGCGAGACAGATGAAAGCAGTCGCTGGGATGGCTCCTGAGCTCTGCCTCTGCTGCCAGTGCAGCATCTCGGATTCGCTCCTTGGCTGGATGATATCACCACAACCCCAGCTCCAGTCTGCCTCCTGGGGTGTTTTTTAGTCTTTCTGCTACTTAGCTGCAGTTAAAAAGCGTCAAGTTGTGCCTCTGTGTGAGGGAAAGCCTTGTTGATGAAATGAGTGTTCTTTTGCTCTTGGGTGAGTGTCCATTGACAGCTAACAAAGCCCCATGGGGGTCAGTGCCTGGCGCCAGGGCAGGAGAGAGCCTGAAAAATGGATGGGATGTGAGCTGGTTAGTTCTTCTCTAAAGCTGAAAGGAAAATCCTCATATAGGGATGTTTTGTTGACAATTATTCCCATGTCCAGTGCTCATCCTGGATGAAATAACTTAGAATTGAAACAAGAATTGTAGATAAATTAGTGATAAACTGATTATCGCCTTCTGTTTGGCTTTTCTTGCTTATTTCATCCTTCCCCTCTTCAGGAGGTCAGCTGGTGATGTGTCCACACTCCAGCTGTGCACACCAGCTCCCCAAAGCCCTTTCTCCTCCTCCAGCTGCTGCAAGAGGGACTCAGCTCCTGGCAGGAGCTTCAGCATGTGCAGATGTGCTTCATCATCTCAGCTGCTGCTACATGAGTGTATTTATTTATTGCTGCTTTCACTAAATAAATAGCCAGAACTTGTCCACGTGGTTCTTGAGGAAACTGGAGATAGAGGAGAGGGATAACAATGGGAAAGCCTCTCGTGGCTGGTTGGCAGCAGCTCTGTCTACAGTCCAGCAGTCTGACCAGCATTAACCATATCTCCCATCAGTGCTCGATGTTCCTGTGGGATCCTCCCTGCTGAGGCACCTGCACGCTGCAGGGACAGGGTGAAACAATTGCCATTTACAGCAGTGCCAGAATCTGTGTCCAAGATGGAAATAAGGATGTCACAAATCAGCAGAGAGACATAAAAAAGAGGTTTTTCTCAATTCTCCCTTGATTCTCTAAAGTCTCAGATCTCATTAGTGTTTAAGGCAGCAGCCAAGTGCATTTTGCTGAAAGCAGCAGGACCCTGGGAGGCCCTGGCAGGGTCCGGGGGTGCCTCACACCTCGAGCTGGAGGCACTGCCCTGCTGGGGAATCCCCTCTGCAAAGGGAACTGCCTCCTGTGCGCCTTCAATTGTTCCTGTTCAATATCGTCCTGAAAACCCAATCAATGAATCCACAAAATGACTCACTGAAGTGAGGGCAGGTCAAATTGCATGTTATTGTATACCTTGCTGAGCTGTTTTAAATCAGCGGAATTAGCTAATTAGGCAAGCTCTCTGCTCTGTCCTGCAATTTGCAGCCCCAGGCGCTGGTGGGTGGGAGCATCCTGCAGGATCTGTCCTGCTCTGTGTCCAGAGGCGTCTTGGAAGTGTCAAGAGACTCTCAGCAGACTTTAATGTCCGACAGCTCGTGAGGAGTCCTTATTTAAAAAAGGCAAAACAACCCCAACCCCCCCTGGATTACACCTGCGTGGAGAAGAGCAGATATTCAATTAAGGTTCTGATCCCTCTGTGCAATTACCGTGGCGAAAGGAACTGCCTGGTTATCTGTGAGTGCTGATAACCCATCCCACACCTCGCAGGCACATTGCCAGAAGCTGGGGAATGGTAAAAGCCAACGTGTTGGGCTCCTGGCTGTGAGCTCAGGACAGACTCGAGCCCTGCTCTGCTCATGCTGGGGCTTTGCCTGGGGACAGCTCTGGGCAGTGAATCCCATGGTGGAAGCCCATGGTGTCAGCGTGGGGGAGGCAGAGCTGCCCAGCACGGACACAGCACCAAGGCATGAACCTGGAGGAGCCTCCTGGGCCTGCTCCATCTCCCTGTGCCTCACTGGCTCTGCTCAGGCTGCACCTCAGGGTGAACTGATGCCTGAGAAATGTTTGGGGGAGTTCAGTGCGTGGCAGGAGCAAACAGAAGGCATTAGTTGTGTGTCTGCAGGAGCCACACCTGAGACACAGCTCAGCTTGGGCTGTGCTCCCGTCACATCCAAACATGGAATTGCTTTCTTGGACAGCTGTGTCTGCCCCAAGGGGAGCCCTGGGCCTGTCTGAGTCTGGGGACAGGGCTGAGGAGAAGGAGGAGGTGGTGCCCAGCAGGCTCCTGGATGCCTGTGCTGCTGGGCTGCCCCAGCCCTGCAGAGGGAGGAGGCTGTGCAGGTCACCCAGGCTCTCACCTTCCCTGCAGTGCTTTCCTCTGCACCATCCGCTGGCTCTGGGCTGTAACTCCTCCTGGTTTGGCTCTGAGCTGGCAGCTCCTGGCCCCTAATGAGAGCCCCAGGCAGCAGAGGCTACAGTTAGGGGCTGTGTATAGAACATTCCCCAGCTCAGATCCGTGGGCAGCTGGGGCAGGTTGGTGTTCCTGAGGAGGGCAGAAACAAAGCTCGGGGGGAACACAAGAAATGTGAGCCTCACTGAAGTTCTCCTCTTTCATGGAGGCAGTTTCTCCATGCGAGCATCAAGGGAGGAAGGAAAGTCCCACTGAGGTGACTTTCTGCAAGGACGAGAAAGCCCTCAAATCTCACAGATTTAAGGAACAACTCCTCCTGTTTCCTGCTTATCCACAAACAGGAGGTGAAAGCCTCCTTTGTCCCCAGATGAGCAAGGCTGTGCTGCAGCCTGGATGGGGCTTGTGAAGCTCCCTGCAAACCTCATCAAGCCCAGGCAATTGATCATCATTATCAGTTTTTCAACAACTGGAAAACAAGCTGGTAAAACTCCCCAGAAAGGAGATTTGCTTCCTCAGCAACAGGCAGGGAAGGGATTATCCTCATCTGTTTGTTCTGCTCTCCTCTGGTGAAGGAGCCAGCGTTGGGAGCACTGCTGTGCTGCGTGGGGTGGCTCTGTGGAGAAAGAGCTGGAGAATTTCCCCCGGAGAAATGAAGCCCTGGTGGGCACCCTCTGGATTTGCTCCTAGTTCAGAAGTGTGTGTGGGGTGGATCCTGCCTGGGCAGGATTGCTCTCTGGTGTGGGGCTCTGGGAGTTGGGTGGTTGCTGGTGAAAATGGGTCTGTGCTCTTCTGTGCTGACTTCTTTCCTAAATCCAGCTGGCGATGGGGAATTTCTGCTCTTCGTGGCTGTGCAGAACAAAATTTCATGGTTGCAATACAGATGCCTTTTTTCCAATTCCTTTTCACTGAAGAAAGTGGTTTCCTCCCTCTCCAGGGTGACTACAATGTACACTGTAAAAACAAGTTATGTCCTGTGGAAAATCAGTTTTCCTGTGTCCTTTTCCACCTGCAGTGGGGAGGAAAGCAAGACATCATCCTGACGGTCTCATGTGGGGAGAGGTGCAAAGCTGGAGCAGGTTGGAACAAACATCTACCATTTTTCATGAGATGTCCCTGTTTAAACAAAGTGGTGGAGAGCTGACAAAGTGGGCAGAGTGGGAAACAGGGACAGAGGAGCCTCCTCTGCTGAGCATCTCCAGCAGCCTGGCCTGGGGGAGATATTCCTGACATATTTCTGGGCTTTCATTCAATTTGCAAATTAATTTTACTGTTCTCAGTTGCATGAAGGGACTCTGGCATGTACCTGTGACTGAGCCTGGAGTAATGTCCAGGTACTGAGGGAATTGCAATGAAATGGTGAAGTCCCTCAAGCTTATTAGTGAATAATGGTTCTGGCTTTCAGTGGAGTTGGAGTGGCAACAGCATTTTAATTTTCCTAAAAGGTCCATGTAACACTGGGCCTGGTTCTCTCAGTAAGAGCCACAGATAACTCCTTGCCAAGGAAAGCTCAAGTTTACTCTTTTCTTCATTATTCCTTAGACTCTTATCTCTGATTCCAGGCTAAGGAGTTCTAAACTTGAAATATTTGAAGCATTAAAAGTTGCAAGACACAGGCAGAAGTGGTCCCAGGACAGGGGGTGTGGACAGTTGTGTGTCTGCAGGAGTTTTATGGTAATCAGGGGAGGAATCAGCTGAAATAAACTTTATGGGTGCATTGCTGCATGGCCTTCCCATGGAAGCTGTGCTATGAATCAAAAGAGCAATGAAAATTTCAATGTTCTCTCCAGTCCCCATAAAATGACAGCAAAATCTTTGGGTCTTGCTGTCCCAGGCTGCAAAGAGCCTTGCTCTTGCTGGGCTGTTGTGGCTGTAGCAATGCCCCTGCCACAACGTTTGGGTCATTTCGGAGCTGTTTGGAGCCCCTGTGGTGGGAATCACACCTGTCCCAGGGGTCCTCTTCCAGTTCTGAGCCATTGCATTTGTTTGGAGCATCTCAGCCTGCCACAGCTCTGTCCTCCCTCGATGTCTCTGTGAGCTGAGCCAGCGCAGGTCAGGCTCCAAATTTCACCAGTATGGGAAAGGTTTGGATTTTCCTTTGGCAAAATCTCAGGAGTTTGAGCTCACCCTTCTATTTCTGTGAATGCTCCTGTCAGGAGCAGAAAGGCCAAATGGGAACAGTGGGATGGGAGGGATTAACTTTTCCAGGAACTTTCACCTGAGTTTTGTGAGGCAGGGGCTTCAATCAAACCACAATAATAATCAAACACAGTAAATCCAGGTAGTTAAGGAGCATTAGGATTTGGCAACTACCAGCAGTCGCCACATTTTTCTGGTTTATTAGGCTAGAGAGGGTGTAATTGGGAGTGCTGCTCCTGCCTCTCCCCTGTGGTGCTTTTCAGTCAGTGGATTATTAAACAATTCCAGGAGAAGCACACACAAGCCTTTTTTTTTTTTCCTCTGTTTTTTCCACTCTTTTTATTTTGTTTAATTTTTTTCTGTTACACGAGCCTTTGGGAACACAATGCTAAAAACATTACTAAGAAGCCATTGACCATACATGCCCTGCAGATTTCTCTGATAAAAACCACTGCCTGTTGCTTTGGAGAAAGGGAGATTAAATACAGGGCGGCTGCAAACACGTTCCTGGGAGGAGTGAGTGAAGTTGCAAAAGCAAAGACCTTCAGCCATCAGTGACGTCCTTTGTCGGGGTCTGCGAGGGCACAGAGCTCCTGGGGAGAGCTGGGCATTTATGGATGGCTCTTGTCTGCAGAAAGGGAATTAGATGAGAACATTGTGACCTTAAAGCTTCCTGAGTAACTCAGTGCATGTGCTGAGCTGGGAGGTGGAGTGTGGAGGGTTTGTGTGGGGTTTGGGCTGGGGAAAGGGTGAGAGGTGGGAGAGCTGCTCTGGACAAGGGGTGGAGGCAGAGGTCAGCAGGGTGGTGAAAGTGGCTGTGGCTGGATTAGTGGTGAGAGTGCCTAACTCCCACCTGAATATTCCATTCTGTCATCTTAGAAGGAGAGCAGGTCTGATGTTGTGGCCTGGGAAGAAGGAACCTGCAGAGTTGTTCCCTTCCCACCTTTTTTCTGGCTCTCAGGCAGCTTCTCTTTCCTCCTTGGATGTGCCCAGCCCAAGGTTTGTGATGCTTGTGGGCAGCTGAGTAAGAAACTGCTGGATGCTGCCCTGGAAGGAGGTGCAGGACCTCTGATGAGCACGAGACAAGCTTGGAGCACACCTCCCAGCCTGTGTAAGGTGGGCCTGCTGAGTGCCCCTTTGCATCTCTGAGCACTGGGGCTGGAGCCTGTAGCACGTTGTGAACACTGACAGCAGTTTTCTAATCAGATGCAGAGCCCTTGTCAGCCCAGGGCTGGATGTTTATCCTGTGCATTGGAAAAAAAGCTGCTGCCAGCTTTAGTTCCAGGGCATTACCATTTGCACATTTTAACAGGGAGAAATCCTGCCTCATCTGGGAGCTGAGTTTCTGTGGATGGAGTGGTCTGTGCAGCCACACGGCTCAGCAGCATCACCCAGCTATTGCAGAAATGTAAGAAGGGCTGCATAAAAAGCTCTGCTGCTCTTCCAGAGGGCTGCTGGATGCAATTCACTGAAGCCTGAAGTTGTTATTTTCCTCTCTGGCTGTAAATTGTTCTGATCAACAACGTATGAAAGACACTACATCATAAGAAGTGGAATCAGATAGATAACAGACCTTCCTAGGGAGCTGGAATTACTTGGCATTTGACTCAGTGGCTCTTGAAATGAGCCACATGAGGCATCTGCGTGCCCTGGGTGCAGCTCCCTGCTCTGCCTCAGAGCTGATCTGGTGCTGCACCCTGCTCTGGATGCACCCTGGGTTAGCACAGCTGAAATGCTGTTTTGGTGCTTCCCCCTCAGTGCTGCAGCTGCTGTGGGGTGTGCTCTTTGCCCTCCTGTGTGCTGGAGGATGGCAAACACAATGTTTTGGGGGAGAAGAAGCCCAGATGCTACTCTGATAAGCACCCCTGTGAGAAGTGATGGCAATCCCAGCTCTGGAGTCCTCCACTGTGGTGGGAGAGAGGTTGTTAACTCTGATTAGAACACTTGCTATTCCAGCAAGGCCTTTCATTTCCACCCTGGCTCCTGTTCTGCATATTTGATGCCATTCTCTAGCGAGAGAGTGCAGATGTTAAGATGTCAGAGTAAGATTGCCCCAAGGTTCAGGCACTAATGACAAGAATTATCACAGTCTGGGTAGTTCAGGACTTGACAAAAGGTACAGAACAATTAAGCCCTGATTAACAGTCGAGTGTTTCCGTAATTGCAGAGCGAGGTTTTGTGGTGCTGTTTACTGCCTCCCATGAAACAGAGGAAATCCAGTTGCAGAGACTGGTTTACTTAAAAACCCACTGGTGATGTTGGATAAGCAGAGAAGCCCCAAGTGAAGCCCAGCCCGATGCTGTGATGTAGAAACTGAGTGTCCCAGCAGGGTGTGGAGCCTCATTAGTGCACACTGAGGAGACAGTTCTGCACCTGTAGCTGACACATTGTGTTGCCGTGCCAGGGACTACTAAATACAAGCATTAAAAGACTTTTTTGACACCCTCGTCATCTCCCAGCCTTTCTTGAGGCAGTGCCCCTCAGTCCCTTTAAATATAAAAGGATTAATTATTTTTGCATTTTCTCTTCACTGAACAGAAGAGAATTTAACTTCACTTTTTACGTACAAAGGCTTCCAAAAGCAGTTTTTAGAATTAAATGAGGGAATTAAATCAAGGGAGCAGGACAGAGAAATTAAAAGGTTTTGACAACAAGCCTGATTGCCTGAGAAGAGGGAGGCAGTGGTGTGGGAGGTCAGTCCTGGATGGTGCTGGGTGCCCTTTGCTGCCCACCCTGGAGGTGCCACCATGTAAATGCAGCAGAGCTCTGGATCTGTTACAGCCACTTGTCAGCCCATAAGGAACTGTCAGCTGTATGGAAGAGGAAGCTGGGATAAATCACAAATAGTTTAATTATTAGGTAGTGCCATAAATATTCCCTCCAGCCTCCTGGGGAGTAAAAAGGTCTTGTTCTCCCTCTTGCCAGCAGCAAAGGAGCTGTTGCTGGCTGAGAACCGAGCCAGGCTGGGTTGTGTGCAGGGACCAGCCAGTCCCATGGGGTGAAAGGGAATTCGGCAGCTTACTGGGGCTCTTGAGCACTGCCTGAAAGCTCCTGAGGTCATTGGCAGGTTATTTATAAGCAATCAGAAATCAGGAGTGATTTGCTATTACCGAGAGACGCTAATTCAGATTCTAGATGGGATTCATTAGCTGAAATGGCTTTGCTGTGTGTGTTGATGACAGCTCTCTGGGGCAATGCCTCTGGCTCTGGGGGGACTCTGACGCCTGAGGGAGCAGGGGAGCCCCAAACAGAGGCCCTGTGGCACCTGTGGGTATCTGAGCTCCCCCCTGGATGTCCTCCTGGGGGGGAACAGTCCCAGCTCATCCTGGGCTCTCCCAGGTGGCCTTTGAGGAGTGAATCCTCTCGATCTTTTTCCATCTTCACATTAGCATGTTGCTCTCCCCAGAGGGGATGTTTCCTTCCCATAGCTTTCCCCAGTGTCAGCTCAGGGCTGTGGAGCTCTTCTTGCAGGAGACAGCACCACTGGTTAGGAACAGCTCTTATTTAGCTCTTATTTGTTTGGGACAGTGTAAGACAAGGACAGAAAACCACAGGAAGCAAGGCAATACATGGGCAGTGTGGCTGCAAATCGTTCTGTTCCTCTTGGCAGAGGAGTTAACTGTTGAAGGAAATTGGGCCATTGCTGGTGCTGCCAGCTGTACAGTGCTCCTGCGTGGCCAAGGTGGCAGAGCTAATTTTCAACCCCGCTGGGATGGAGCAAGCTGTGAATTACAGAGGGTGGAAAATGCCACAATAAAGAGATGAATAGAGGGAAAAAATGGTTTTCTTCCCTTGAAATGTTTCTTGATATGAAAGAGACCTAGTTCTGAGCTAGAAGAGGACCAAGCATCTCGAATTTCAGGAGGGTTCTCTTACTGTTGACATTACATAGGCATCACTTATCATTTATATACACGTGAGAAAGTAGGAAAAACCCTCTGCCTTTATCTTCCTGCTCCCAGCTCCTCCCTGGTGTAGGTGCTTTTCCTAGCTCTGTAGGATCAGCTCGTTAATCAGCCACTGCTGCCCTTCCCGAAGGTTGTTTGCAGGAAGGCTCCAGGAGAGCCAAGGTGGATATAGAGCAGTCGGGAGGTGACAGAGCAGAGGGGACATTGTCTGCCATGGAGCTGGGACCTGCCAGGGAGCCCCAGCTTTTCCTGCCATGTCTGGGGTGTTTGCAGCATTTTCCTTGTCTGATATAGGGCAGAGCTTCCATTTGGAGGTGGATTTTAGTGGGGGCTCTCTTTGGGAGGTGCCCTCGTTCTTGGCACCAGGCTGGGGAGATTCCTCTGCCCCCACGGCTGGGTCAGGGAAGTGCCTTTGTACCTGGGGCTGGTGGCTTGGCAAGCAGCCACTGCTCACTCGTGTCTCTGAGCCTGCCCAGCTCAGCCTGGCTCGCTCTGGCATCAGAAACGCTCCTGCCTGCAAGTAAAATCCCACTCCATTTGGCACTTTGAAACAGAGAGGAAGGAGAAGCACCTGTGAAGCAGAGAGTGAGGCTGTCAGCACTGCTTTGTGTTAGTGTGAGCCCTCTCAGTGCACGGAGGGGACAGAGCTGGGTTGCCTTTGCCTAATGCTTGCCAGGCTCTTGAGGAGAGGAACTGGCTCAGCACAGATGTAATTATTCCAGCAGGATGGTTGCTTCTGCAAGGCTGAAATTTCCCTGATGGAAAGACTGTGGGGAGAGGGGAAGGGCAGGAGTGTGAAGGTGAGGAGCAGCCTATTGTATTAATGAGCCTCAAAACACTGAAGGAATGAGCTTTCCAGCTGGGCTGGTGAAGCGAGGTCTGAGCTATTGCAGTGGCTTCTGGCCCATGAACAGCCCCTGATGGAAGGTCAGCTGTAAAGATGGATACTTGAGGAATTTCTGCAGCAGGAATAATATCCCAGGCTTTGGATGCTGTGGGGGTAGGGGCAGCCCCTGAAGCTTTTCCTGCCCCGCTTCCAGGTGAGATTATTCCCAGGCTTGTGACAGCCCTGGGCTATGGCTTGGGGGGGAAAAGGTGTCGAAAGGGAGAGGATGCAGCTTGGACTAACAGAAAAGTTCCCTTGCTTTAGTAGACCCAGGGTGTTTGTTTTGTGAGACATCTGATCTGGTGTTAGGAGCACCCAACATTCACGAATGTGCATCTCTCTCAATGCCCTGTTTTGCTGTTCAGTTACCTGGAATGTGAATTAAACCTTGGTCTGTGTCTGCTCTGGCTGTGCCACAGTTCATGTTCCAGGTCTGAAAGGCTTCAGTGAACTTTTCCTTGCATGGAAAGAGAAAAGCACAGCAAAAGGTGTCCCTGCTGCTCTTTCCTGCAGGAATTGCACAGTTGTGGCTCCTGCCTTGCCATTTCCAGCCTCTCAATCAGGAGATGTCCCTGGGGGCTGCAGATCCCCCCTCGGGGCAGCAAACCCTTGGTGGAGATGGGGAACACAGGGATGATCTGTCCCACAGGGACCCTTCCTCCAGAAGCATCAGGAATGAAGAGTCAGGCAGGAAAGGAAAGTTCTTAAAACAATAAAAAGCATAAGCTAACCACAGCAGTCACCATCCACCAGCTCACAGGAGGATCCTCTGGGCATTTCTATCTAACTCCCAACACTTTGCTTTTGCCTTCTGCAGTGAGAGGAGCTGTTTGCTAAGAGAATAAGTGTAATGTTTGAAAACACAGCAGGATGGATGTGCTCTGAAGCAGGTGGGGGAAATGTGAGGGGCAGCTCTGAGGTGCCTGTCCCTGAGTGCCTGCAGCTCATTTCCCTCTGGTGCAGTGCCCAGCTCCTCTTGCTGCTCAGCACAGGCTGTGGGTAGTGCTGGAGCAGGGTAAAAGGTTCCTGTTTATCTTGGGCTTGTTATTTCAAAAAGAAGACAGAATAAATACCAGGCAACAAAGCTTTTACCTCTTTGCCCATTGGGTAATGCAGAGACCACTTGTGATTAATAGAGGGTGACCTCAGCTCTGGAGAAGTTGGAAAAAAAGCCAGGTGAATAATGGATTGTTTTTCTGCCTTTGTGGGTGATTATCCAGGAGAATCAAGTGCTAATTTAATTTGGGCTTAATTTACAAAGATATTTTTTGTTAAGTTTAGGTTGTTTTTTTCCTGCTGTAATATGAAAGAGTAACATTAGCAAGGTGATGGCTTCAAAAATCCACAACCTTGTGTTCATTATAAACCCCATGGATGCAGGAATGCACATCTGATTTTGGCAGGTGTTTGGGACACTTCTGAGGTATATGTTGTTTTATTGTGATATTTATTATCTTGAAGGGATGTTTAATGGGAAGATCATAGAATCCTGGGATGGTTTGGGTTGGAAAGGAAAGCTCATCTCATTCCACCCCTGCCATGGTCAGGGACAAACTCCACCAGACCAGGCTGCTCCGAGCCCTGCCCGATGTGACCCTGAACCCTTCCAGGGATGGAGCAACTTCTCCTTCTCTGGGCACCTGTGCCAGGCCCTCACCACCCTCACAGGGAGCAGTGGCTCCCTAATACCCAACCTAAACCTGCTCTTTTCCAATCCCTGCATGGGCTGGGGCTTTGCAAGGCTCTGCTCTTCTCCTCTTTGGGGTAACCATCCCTGGCCTGGTCCAACACCTGTTCCTCCAAAATACTGGAAAGCCAAATCCTGCACTCACAGACTCCTTTGGCAGCAACACAGCCTACAAGTTTTGTGTCATCATCTCCTCACAGAAGGTAAAAGCCAGAAGACAAAATGTGATTTGGGATTTTTGCTCCATATTTATGCTGTGTCTTCAAGCTCCTCTGGAGTGTGACAAACCTTTCTGCTGGATTTCTGGGTCCAAACCTTCAACCATTAGTGTCAGCTTTTAGTGCCTGGTGCCAAAATTCTTGCTGCAGGATTTAAAAGTATATTGGAAATAATTTTGTTGCAGGCAAGATATTAAAGATTGAATGATGTCAGACAATCTGTAGTTTAATATAGGTATAAATATTAAACTGTCAGGGACAAGTATATGAGAAAAACAATCCCTGAAAGGTATAAGGAGGAATAGGTAAACATCACCTTTTAGTAAATTCACTTAAAAGAGTTTCCCCAAATTTAATTCAGACCTTACATTTAGGTATATGGGGAAATGATTGCTACCAGTCATCATAAAGAAAGCTGTTGTTTTTCCACTTTTTGCTTCTGAGTTTTCAGAAGTAGCTTGGGAGTTGCTTTTACCCATTTTACGTTACTGGATGCCGAACACAAGGGAGATGCAGGTGGGTTTGAGGCTGTGGTGATGCTCTTGGGGCTGTGCTGCAGCACCAAGCACATGGATTTTGCCCTCCCTGTACTTTCAGACTCAGTCTGGCTGCTCTAGAGCTCACAGCCCTGCCCAGTACGGAGTTGAGTTGTGCAGTGTCCTTTCCTTTGAGCAGCTGATGGGGCTCAAGGATCTCAAAGTGGAAGAAGAGGATCTCAGGAGGGGCTGGGAGCCAGGGGAGTCTGCTGCACACAAACTCTGCGTTTGGGAAGAGCTTCCCTGTAGGAACATCACTTCCCACAGAAGCACTTGAGACTCAGATCCACGAAGTCTGAAGCCAGGCACTTAAAAACCAGTGAACTGCAGAGCTCCTGAGCTCTCCTACAAGGGTTATTTCCACCATCAATTTTAAAAGCAAATCTAAGGGATGTCAGAGAAATAAAACACGCAGGGATGAGCAATGTGGATCGAAGAGCTTCACCCTGAGCATGTCCTGTGCAGCCCCAGCACCTCTGCAGCCCGAGCTGCCCAGGCAGGCACACCTCAGGTGAGGATCCTTCTTTACTGATGGAGGTTTTGCCTGACCTTTTGGGTCATTAAAGTGGTGTTTGCTTCACGTTGAGCAAACTGAAATTTTCCCTGTCTCTTGCAAAGAGCTGAAAACATTTATTCATTCCCAGGCTTTGACCTAATTCCTGGCCATAAATATTAAATTTCTGCAAGGGACCAGAGAAGAGATGATAAAGGAGAAGCCCCAGTCAAATAGCACAGATGTGAAACAGCCTTTAATTGACTTGCTTTTGTCAAATATAATTAAGTCCTACATTTCATTGCAGTCCTTGGCTCAGAGTCAGATCTTGAGGAGTCTTTGGTGATAAAGGAGTATTCTGGCTTCAAATGAGACTGATGAATTCTTGCAATCACTTGCACAGGAGGCACAACATTTTCTGTTGTATTGGCTGAAAGTGAAGCCTCGAGGCACTGCCAAAACCCGGGTTTCTGATTACAATGGAGTGCCAAGATGTCACTCCTCCTTCTGTGCAATTTGCTTGTGTATTCCTTCCACTCGTGTGAGCATCAGTTGCTTACAGTTTGTCAGCTCTGAGTGGGCTCAGCTGCCCACCCTTCCTGTCAGAGTTTGCCTGTACATGCATAAGCACATGCTTAAATCTCCAATACCTCTATAATTCCTAATTTTTTATTTATTTTTTCCCTGGGTGAGGATGGACTTCAACACCTACCCCAGAGTTTCACTGACCCGAGGCCCCAGGCCCCAGTGCTGTGCCTGATGTGTTTGGCTGGGAACAAAAGCATCAGGAATTTAGATTCCTTTGTACTGCTCATTGTCCTCCAGAATCAAGCAGCACTTTTTCCCTGTGAAAGAAAAAAATAGAAACTGTGATAAAATGAAGGAGTTGGGTCAATGGTTTGGGTGGCAAACCCCAAGCCCATCCAAACTCTGGGAAGTTGGATCCTTCTGCAGCCACCCAGGAAAGCTTGTGGAGGCTCTGCATGGGGAGTGTTTGAGGCCCCTTTGCTAGGAGGCTGAGGATAACCAGGGAGATGCAGATGTGGAGGCTCCTGTGAGGTTTTCATACCTCCTTGCAGAAGAAAAGGGTTTGAAAACCTTCCCTTGCCTTGCTCTTTTTCTGTGTTATTGAATCTCACCTTCACTCTCTGGGTTCCTTGTGTGCTGAAAGGAAATGGAATCTCTGCTGTGCTATTGTTGCTCCCTGCTCAGATAAATAGCACTGTGCTGAATTCAGGGAGTTGCATCCTGGCTTTTGCCTTCCAGAGGCATTTCTCTAAGGAAGCACAAGGCTCTAACAGGTGGGAAGAGCTCAGAAGTGTTGCAGAGAAATCTTTAAATCCACACTTTTGAAGTTGGATCCTTTAATACCTAAGCAAAGTGACTGGGTGTTTTGGATGAGAGTGACTCCGGGAATTGCCACCTACCTGGAATACAACGGCAAAAGCTGTGTTTTGATTCAATTTTAACAGAGGTGCTTTGTCTTGTTTTTTTCCTGCTGGGCAAAAAGGGAAAAAAGGGAAAAAACCCCTTTTCTGAAGGAAATATGTATTCAGCCTCTGATTCACTGGACATAGAGAGTCTTTGGGTTTCACACAGCTCAAAGCACAGCTCAGCTGCTGGGAAAGCAGAGGTATCACTGTGCTATGAAAAGTTCTTGTAGGAGAGTTTTCCTTGTCCCCAAAATGGAGACAACAGAGAGGCAAACGTGAGCTGAGCTCACTGGGAGTGATGCTGGCAGTCCATAAACTCTGGGAGATCTCAGATACACGAGAGGATGGACGTGAGGAAGGACAGGGAGCTCTGGGGACAGCCTGAGGGAAGCTGAAGGCTGGGAGGGAGCTCAGACTGCAGAGGGGATGGTTGGTGTGCAGTGAGCCTGGGAAGCCTCGAGGGCGGAGGGAGAGGGAGGCTGGCTTGGTGTGACTGCTCTGCTCCCTGCTGTGGGACCTCTGGAGAGGCCATGGAGCACACCTGGCACGGTGGCTCTCAGCACTTGCTCCTTTGCCAGTGTCTGCAGCAGTTCTATTTTGGGCTCTGCAGGACACCTTTGCCCCAGGGCCCTGCTGGGATGTGAGAGCAGGTCCAGGTGAACAACTCTCCTGTGATCCTGTGCCAGCCCTGCCCTCCTGCTGGCTCCTGGCACTCAGGCCCTTTCAAGGGTGCCAAGAGGTTGGGTTTTTCTTGTGCTGACTCTTTCATCTCTTGCTGCAAAGGGTGATTTCATTCTCTTTTGAGCTGTCTTTGCTGCTTCTCAGCTGACCTCCAGACACTCAAGAAAGTTTGGAAAAGGATGAGTCTAATTCACTTTTTAATTAACTGAAGAAAAAATAATGGAAAAAATAATTCTTTCTCTCTTTGGAGAGAAAATGTTATTTTCCATCAAGAATTTCCTGATTCAGATTTAATTTCTGCCCAGAGGGAAATCTGAAGTGGCTTAATACAAGAAGATAGGAGCAGAAACCTGGAGAGATTCAGCTCCAGCAAATAACTCCTTACTCAGAAGTGTGATCAGAAATGCTGGGAAGCTGAAAATTTGGGAATCACATGTCTGGGAAGGGAGATTTCCATCTTCAGGAGCAGGGATTGCTTTTGCCTGGAGCTCTGTGAGGCCTCTTGCTCCATGCTGGAGGAGTGAAGAATGTGTGTGGATGCATTTCCTAATGAAATCCCTGGGGATGTGGGACAGGGATCCTTTTCCTGAGGAGAAGCCTCTTGGAGCAGGGTGAGCTCTGCTGCTCCTGCTGACAACCTGCAGGAGGAAAACTGATGTCATTCCTGATGACATTGTGCTCCAAGTCCCGTGCAGACAGTAATTAAAACGCCAAAAGGCTTTCTCATAATGAGCTAATCATTTTCCAACACGGAAGATATTTCGACCCAAACGTGGAGCCTGTTCTGGACTTGGTTGCTGGACAGGAATTTTGTGGTTGCTTAGGAACTGGAGATCAGTGCCCGATTACATCCAATGGGCTGACAAAGAGCATTTTCAGCAATATCATCATTTTTTATGGCCATCCAGTCCTAGAGCAGTTTCCAAAGGGCTGCCTCTCCTGCTTGGAATTGTCTGAAAGCTGAAACATGAACAGAAACAAATACTGGAAATTTTTAGATAGAGATAGTCATGTGGACAAGACCCTGAAATTAATTATAAAGAGATGTTGGCTTTGCCTTGAGGCACTTCCAGGTTCAGGAGCCAGGTCAGAGAAGATACTCCAAAAACCCCCAAAACAGTAGTTTTTAAAAGAAGCGGAATAGTAAATGATAGGTATCAGAAATTATGGAGCTCAGGCTGCTGCTGAAGGACAAGGGCTTGAAATCCGTGGCTATCAAGAGTAAGCACAGAAATTTTAAATATCATTAAACAGAAAAAAAAAAATAGTGGCAGCTGGTGTGTTCATCTCTGGGTGACACGGTTCAGTCAGCACAGACAGATCTGGTCAGGATTTCTCTGTGGCATTTAGAAAGACAACAAAGTGCTTTATCTCCCTAATGGGAGATCAAACCATTCCTGCTCCATCTCCAGCCAACAGTGTAGTAAATTATATCTGCATTGTCAGGGGGTGCACTCAGAAATCAGTGTCCATGGAACTTGTGTCTGAGTGCCTCAGAAGATTGAGGTCTGCAGATGTTCGTTTTTAATCAACACCAGAGAAGTTGGGGAAGAGCTGGTTTATATTTTCAAAAGGCTGTCATTATGTCCCAGATAACTGCAAGCCAGTAATCCTGGACAAAATAATGGTATAGGTGAAAGGGAATTCAAATGAGGGAGAATTAAAGGCTAGGGATAAAACTAATGGATTTATAAAACATAGATCCTCAGACGTCTGAATTCATTAGCTTAGTCATGGTTATTAGGTAGCTCTAATATTCCCTTGGTTTTGCAGAGTGTTTGACATCGTTTCACATGGAATTTGGATTAATCCACCTGAGGGGCACAGAGAAGCCCTGGTGGGAGCAGGGAGCTGCAGGGATGGGGATCCTGACCCCGTGGTGGGGGCTTTGCTGGGGGACTGGCACTGGTGAGGGCTCAGCCTCCATCAGCTCCAGCACTGGCCTTTCCAGGACAGAAAACCTCTTGCTGTGCTATTTATTAGACAACTAAGCTTTTTTTTTCATTACAATGTAATAATTATGGGTGAGGATGCAACCCAGTAGAAAAGAACTTTTTTTAAATGAAAAAAGATCATTTAAAAATAGTGATAGGATCTACCCAAGGAGCTGTACTCCATCCAAGGAGGCACTTGGAGAAATTCTCAGCGTTTGGCTTAGCCCTGCTAGGAGCACCTGAGTGTCCCAGGGTCTGTGTCCAGAGATACCTTCCCTGCAGTGCCTTCCAAAGCCAAGCCAAGATCTTTGTGTCTTCCCAAGGATGCTGAGAGCTCCACACGAACGAGAGGATCCCTGAGCAGAGCTGTCCCTCCCTGTGCAGAGCTGTCCCTCCCTGTGCCTCCCTGTGCTCCCTGTCCCTCCCTGTCCCTCCCTGTGCCGTTCTGCCTCCTCAGGGACTGCTCCCAGCTCTGTGACTGCAAGCAGTCAATGCTGCCCAAACCTGGCTCTGCCTCCCAGCATCACCCCGTTAGCAGTGACCCCCAAGCAAGCCACGAAGCCCTGGGAGAAACACGAATTCACCCCAAAACGAGACCCGAGCTGTCCATTCTTCTCGTGCTTCAGGTTGCTAACACCAGCTGGAAAGGACCCAGCTGCTGTGAGATCAGCCAGGAGCTGCTAAGTGAAGCTGCCCTGAGGGCACAACCTCCCCGTGCCACCCCTCCGGGGTGGGGAATGCATCTCCATTTGCATCCAGCGCTGTCCTTGGATCTTCTGGGCTGAGTCATTCCCTCTGGGAGCAATGGCTTCGAGAGTGGCTTCTGCCGTGCTGGAGGTGTTCAGCTGCCAGAGCAAACCTCTCCCACTGGGCTGTATCCCCAGGGAGCATCCCAGTCCCCTGGCACTCCAACATCCCATGTCACACCAGCATGCTTTGGTGACAGTCAAACACCTTGTCTGGATGTTTTTGGACTGTCCCTGGAGGGATCCCA
>JAWWMJ010000065.1:8363391-8392960 GCA_035047045.1 Vireo griseus
CATGTCACACCAGCATGCTTTGGTGACAGTCAAACACCTTGTCTGGATGTTTTTGGACTGTCCCTGGAGGGATCCCAAATGTAGAGATGGGGAGAACAAGATAGAGAGAGGAAGGTGACATGAGGGGGCACCAGGACTGGGATGCAAGCTTTGACCCCTTCTGGGTGTGCCAACAAATTCTTGTGAGACTTCTGTGGACTTCCAAGGTTTTTGTCTAATTTCTCAAGTTAGAGACAGTTCTAGGCTAACACAAAGTTGTTGTTTGGCTTATCTTCCCCATGGTTTCACATGTGAGATGTGATTTCAGGTTAAAAGCTGTTTTTGCAGTGGCCTGGTGATATGAGGGGTGAATTGAAGCACAAGTGTTTTAAAGTCACCTCTTCAGGAGGACAAACGAGATATTTTAGTCCACTGAAGCCAATGTTTTTAATGCCTGAGTGCTCTGCCTTAAGAACATATTGCAAAGTAAAAGGAAACTTGGTTTAGTGAATTTCTCCAGCCAAGTGGAAAAAATGATAAATTGTTGTGTTTTCAGGATGCTCCCTCTCATTTTTGGCACTGGAGGAGTGAAGTGGTGCTGGCTGGCACCGAAGTGTGAGGACACAGCTCCCAGCACTGCACAGCAGCAGCAGCCAGGAGCCATTCCCAGGCCATGGCAGATGCTCCACAGGCACAAACTGGACACCAGGACTTCCTCAGAGCTCGAGATTGAGAGGAGCAGGAGAGTATGAGGAGCAGGGGCCGAATCAGAGCCATTATTTCCATCAGTGATATTGAACATGCTCTCATCCCATCGGGTTTGGGAAACTTTTATGTAGAACGTGGAGTAAACACAGATTAGGAGGTGAGGGATATTTTTCCACTGGGGTTTTGGTGTTGAAGAAAGCTCCTGCAGATGAGCAGGGAATTGTGATCTGGTAGCACAATGTGGGAAGCAAAGTGCTGCTTGGGGCTCAGGGTTTCTTTCCCAAAACATCAGGAGGTTTTGGAAGCCCTGGGTGAGCTGTTGATGTGATCTGCACAGAGAGCATAACCTCACACAGCTAACGAGCTCCAGGGCAGCTCTCCTGCCTTTGATTTGAGGCTTTTCTCCAAGCAGGGAGGGTAAACTGTAGGCAGAAATAATTCCTGTCAAGGATCTAATGATGCTTCAAGTTCCCACAACCTTTCAGATAAACAGGGTGGAACAGTACAGCAAATTTTATAAGGAATCTCTAAAAATGTGCAGTGAGCATAATGAAGCAAAATTGATCTGTTGTTTTCTCTCAGGAAACAAATACTGCACGAGGAGGCAAAAAGAAGGTGGGCCAGAAAAATACAGCTGTACTCCCAAACTGGGTCAGCCCTTGGACAACAGCTGTCCTCAGACTTTTTTTTACTGTTTTCACATCAAAAAAAAGAAGAAAATTTAGGATCTGTGTTTAAGCAGCTGCATCTCAAACCCAAGGATGAAATCACCAAACAATTCTTTTAAGAATTCAGCCCAAAGCCACATAAAGTCATGATCTGAAGAGCAACCTTGGGTCGTGTGCTGGCCTTGCTGAGACAGGGATTTGGGAAGGGGAGCTTGAGTCAGTGATCCAGACCTGGGCAAGATTCACTTTACACATAAGGGACAAAACAAGGAGTTAGCCAGGGAAAAAGGCAGGGAGCAGAGTTCCAGTGCACGGAAACTGTGCAGTCCCTTCCTTCAGTGCCCTTGAAGGGATGGATGGCAAAAGGAGCAGGAGCAGCCACTGCTCAGCTGGGCTGAAAAGCTCAGCCATGTCCCTCAGCAGGGCTCAGAGTAACACATGATCCCAGGAGAAATGACCTTGGGAACCTTCATCGCTGTCTGAATGCCGTGGTGGGTCCCAGGTGAAGCAGTGCAACAGCTCTGCTGTTCTCCAGGTGTGGGTGGAGCTGTGAGCTCCCGGGACAGAGCCCAGCCCTGGGCCCAGAGCCTTCAGTGGGCTCCTTCTGGGGCCTCCAACTGCCTCTGGGACCAGCCCAGAATGGTTTGGGCTGGAAAGGACACACCACATCTGGACCCCAATGGCCCTGAGGCTTTTCCTGTTCCTGCAGGTTTGTACAGCTGGTCATGTCCCATCCCAACAGCTTCCTTTGGGAATGGGGATGGGAATGGAGATGGGAATGGGAATGGGAATGGGAATGGGAATGGGAATGGGAATGGGAATGGGGATGGGAATGGGAATGGGAATGGGAATGGCTTCCTTTGGCACCTGCAGCGAGCTGCACTTTGCTCAGAGCTGGGGAGGTTCAGCCCCTGCTCCTGGCACAGAGCCACAGCCTGAGGGATGACCTGGGAACTGACACAAAGAATTTCCTAAATTCTTTCCTGAAGGCTTTCCCATGCTTTTAAGACGTGCCCACCATCGGAGGCTGTGAGGAAGCAGAGACCTGGCTGGTGCTGTAACACACTCACTGTGTGGGCTCAGCAGTGGCAGAGGCATTGCTGGGGCCAGGAAAGGTCCTGGTGTCCTTGTTGGGATGGGAGGAAGAGGATGGTGCTGGCAGACCTGCACAGAGGGAGGGGGAATGTTCCTGCCCAAAGCAGACGATGAACTGCAAACAGGTTTGGGGAAGGGGAGTGGTCTGGCAAGGGTAAGAAGTTGGAATTCTCTGCTCTGAATGTTTATGGCAGTGCCAGCAGGGCTCACATTCATGGCAGCACCAGTTTACTGCTGGATTCTGATGCTGCCATAAATATTTTCAGCTCTCCCAAATTTGGGCTGGCCCTCCAGAGCCCTTTTCCATGGCAGGGGCAGAGGTGTGCTCCAAGTGCAGGCAGTGCCAGCCCCATGTCCCAGGGGCTGATGGAGCAGCACTTTCCTCCAGCTTCAGAGGGCTGCACGTGCTTCATCCTCCTCCTTCGTTGGGTTTTGCTGTGTCTCCTTGTTAAGGAACAAAAAACTCAGGAGCCTCTGGCTACCCAGGAAATGATTTTTCCATCTTGTCCTTGAGGATGGCAGCTGCACCCTGTGTTTCTTAGAATAAAAGCAAATCCTTTTTCTTTCTTTCTTCCCTTTTCCTAGAAATTTTCATCCACGTCATCTGGTTGCCAGAGGTGATGTTTTCTGCAGCTGAGGTGCCTGATGTCATGGGAGGAGGCTGTGGAGGGCTCTGGGTGTTTCTGTCTCACGTTTCTCCTGTTTATTTGCCATCAAGGTCACCTCGTTTCTTACCCAGGGTTTGGCTCCTACTTTAGCTGGAGCTTTCAAGAAAATGTTAGTTGCATCTTCTTTCTGGGAAAAATGCTGTACAAAGTCAATGGAAACTGCCTGAAACTCATCTAGGATTTAGCTAGGAATTAAAAAGGGATATGAAAGTTTGCTCTGAACTTGTGATCTTTGTTTTTTCTGTTTGGATCCTTGTGCTGAGAGTGCCTTCAGGGAAATCAGTGCACATCAACTGAACCAAATACTCTGGGGAAGGAAAGGAGGAGAAACTAAAAGCTTTTTGCAAAAATATTCATCAAGCAAAACTTTTCAGCCTAGTGCATTGCCATCCTGGAAATGAATGCCTCCTACAGACCCCCAAACCACCAGGGTTTACCATGGTTTTATGTGGAAGGCACCTGGGTGCAGTGGTGATTTGTGCAGGCAAAACCTGTGCCAGGCCCTCCCCACCCTCACAGGGGAGGATTTCCTCCCAATGCCCATCCTAACCCTGTTCCCTGGCATGGGAAGCCATTCCCCCTTGTCCTGTCCCTCCACCCCTTGTCCAAAGGCCCTCTCCATCTCTCTTGGCACTGCAAGGGCCTCTGAGGTCTCCCCAGAGCCTTCTCTTCGCCAGGTTGAACAGCCCCAGTTCCCAGCCTATCTCCAGAGCAGAGGGGCTCCAGCACTCTGAGCACCTCTGTGGCTTCCTCTGGACTCTTTTCAGCAGGTCCAGTCATCCAGACAGGGTCCTGGTCCTCCTGGCGAGTGAGGAAGGACTGAAGGTATCAAACTCTTCCCTTGACATACTGAAGATTATTGTTTTCCCCTGAAAATTTGGCAACACTTGCACTTGTCAGTGCCTGTCAGGAAGATCTTTCGCATTTCCCATCCCCTGGAGTGGAGGCTGCCTATCAAGTGTCTCTTCCCCACAATTTAATGTTTCTGGTAAAGCTACTAATTTGATTTTTAGATTTTGTCTGAACAGAATTAGCACATATCACACATTGGAGCTGCCAGTCAAGGGAAAAGCCAAGGAATGGTCAGGGGAATGAAAGAAGTTGTGCCTCCTGGGGCTACATCAGCAGACAAAGCCCAGATGGTGAAAGTCCCTGTGAGCTGTCTTTGCACATGGCAGAGATGACAGTGATAGGAGGTGGTGGTGAGCAGGCACTGGGATGGGTCCTGCCCCAGCTGGGAGTTAATGTTTGCAGGGTGAGGGTGCCCCTGCCTGGGCTGGGCTGCCCCTGGTGGAGAGCATCATCTGTTTGGAAATGGAGCAGGTGAGGTGGAGGCTGCACATCTGATGGGGCTGGGACTGACCCTCTGTGTGCCATGGCTGGGGGAGAGGGGAGTGAGCCCCCACCCAGGCCCCCCCTGCCCTGCTGGTGCTGGGACTGACCCTCTGTGTGCCATGGCTGGGGGAGAGGAGCTGAGCCCCCACCCAGGCCCCTCCTGCCCTGCTGGTGCTGGAGAAGGCTGGTGGGGAATTCATATCTCTCAGGGAACGCTGGCACCACAAAGAGATTCTATCCTGCTGGTATTTACTGATGACATCCCCACTTCTCCTTCTCTTTTTCATCTAATAAATGCCATCTCTCCCCCAGGCAGACGTCTCAGCCAAAACATTAAGATGCAGAATTAAGTCAAGGACTAAAAGCAAAAACCAGCCCAGAGAGGCACATCTGTGGCTCTGCTAACCCTTGCAGTGCTCCAGCTCCAAGGGAAGACCATCAGGGTGATTTGCCAGGGACACACAGCTCAGTGTGACTCCCACAACCTGCTGATGGTGCTGGGGGCTCCTCGGGAAAGGCAAAGCCATCTCCTTGCTCTGGACAGGGTCACTGACTGTGTGTGCAGAGGAGCACACCAGGAGTTAGCAGCATGCTGAGCACGAGTCTCCTCTCCCAGCACAGCTGCTCCCCACGAGGTTCACTCCACAGCTGCACACTTGCAGTGGAACTCTGGTGTCTGTCACAGGCTGGGAATGTCACTGAGGTTCACTCCACACCTGCACACTTGCAGTGGAACTCTGGTGTCTGTCACAGGCTGGGAATGTCCCTGCCAGGCCGTGGAGAGCAGTGCTGGGGCTTCACCAGCACGGTGGGAAGATGCACTCAAGGAGAGCTCAGACCTCACTAACCTCCCACTAGAGAGAATTTCCCATGGGTTCAGGTGTCCTCGCTCAGTCCTAGGTGTTAAAAAACGCAGTGTGCACTCCCTGGGCTGGAGGGGTGAGAACAAAGCCATGTGCTGCACGTCAGCATTTCTGCCTTGTGTTTCTGAATGCCCCACCAGGATCGCAGCATTTTTCTCACTTGTGAATTTTACGGGAGGAGAATAAAAGCCTAACAGAAGGCAGAATGAACTCCATGTTTTCTGCTTCAGCATCACCTGCTGGCTCCAGTGGGAATTTGCAAACTCATGGGAGAGCTCGGGAGGTGTTGGGCAGGAGGTGTCAACCAGCCCATTTCACTTTGAGGTTTGTAGTGGGATGCACTGGAGCTTCTCTGAAAGCTTCAGTGAAGAAAACAAGGGCAGAGAGGGCAGTAATAAGGCAGCTTGTTAAATCATTAAATTTTACTGTCATATTCTGAGGTTCACGATGAGGAGACAATAAAAGGCATCCTTGGGCAAAATTCACCAACCACCCTTGGTGACTGTGGCTCTGAACTGCTTCAATATCTACTTCAAAGTTAGTAGAAGCAACGCCAAGCATATTGCAAAATCTAATTCACCTTGTCTGAAAGATCAAAGCCTGCAGGAAAGCACAAATCTAAACCTCCAAAAGTATAATTGTCCCTCAGCATTATTAAAAATGCCATTTCCCTTCTCCCTTTTCCTCAGCCCTCATCCAGATCTTCTTGAGACCAATGGATAGCATGAGATGATGCCCCAGCCTGCAGGGTGACCTCATACACAGATAAGATCTCAAGTGAGGTTTTTAATTTTTGGACTTTTAAAATTCTTTTTTCAAGAACAGAGTGTTTGGGAACTCCAGGAGAGGAGGTTTGTTCTTCAGTCTGTTTTCTCACCTGAATGAACCCTCAGTGAAGGATGGGACCTAATCCATCTGCACCAAACCTCAGCCATGGGGAAACCTTGGGAAGAACCTGCAGAAACATCTTTCTGGAACAGCACATGTCACCAGACCTGGAGGTCATGAGACAGAGGGGATCAGGACAGGGAGGAGAAATTGTTCCCAGGATTTTCTCTGACTTCTGCAGATTTTTATTATGTTAGAACTAGAAAGCTTCAGTTACACATCAGGATGGTAACAGGAAGCCTTCAGCATATATAGTAATAATAAAAAGCAGAGAGATGTGACAATTGTCTCCCAAAGTTTCCTCAGAAATTAATTCAGTGAAATCCTAAAGGATTTAGATGTCTAAGGCAGTTTCTGCATTCTCCAAGGCAGCTCTGTCACTACTTTCTCACTCCAAAAGGTGGAGGTTTGGTGCTCAGAGGTCAAACTGAGGCCTGGGGAAGGAGTAGCTTTCCTGTCCTCCATACTGTGTGTAATAAAACAATCCTTAATTACTGGATTGAATCTGACACACTTCTATTGAAAAGAAACAAAAGCCAAAAAACCAAACCCAACCTAAATTAAGAGTAAGATTTCACGAAAGCAAATGTAAGTTCCCAGTTTCATCTGCCAGAGCTGCTCCTCCCCTTGAGTTCTGTGCCCTGTGATCCCTGGCACGTCCATGGCCCCAGGGAGCTGCAGCCCTTGAGGATGCCATCAGAATTCCTCAGCTGGGAGTCTGAGCAGCCCAGGGTGATGGATTTCCCCTCCCATGGCCACCAGTGCTTGTGGTCCTGTGGGCAGGCAGGGCTGGGCACTGACATCTGTGACACACATTTACACGTGGTTTTTTATCCTGTCAAAACTTCAGGTCCAGTTTTTTGGCTTCTGTGACTCAGCACAGCTTTGCTGGAACCAGCTTGTCCCAGCAAGGCTGTTAACTCTCAATCCCACATGAATTTATGGGGAGCTGCAGTGTGTGTACAGAGCTGCTGCCACGGCTCTTTGTGTGACACCTCCAGAGCATGACAGCCACATAAATAGCATCTGTGAGGAGACAGCACATATGTGCTGCTTGGAGCAGGTCATTTACATACATCTCCTCTGCCTAACTGGTGCTTCTCCCCAGTTATGGATTCGTTAAAGGCTGGAGCTTTTTCAAGGCAGAAACTGAAGCCCTTGAGAAACTGATGGGAATATATTACCCTCCATGGTTGTTTGAAATTTTCTGTAAACATCCATTGTTTCCTCTTGCTGGAAAATGGAATGAGGGAAGCCTTCTGAGGCTGAGTTCAGGTGGGTTAAAGCTATGAAAACATCTTGCTTTGGGGTGGTTTATCAGGCATCAGCTGCTATTGATCCACACAACAGAGAGCACTGGAGTGACATCTCTTTGGGGAGAGAAAGTTCAGGGGGAAGCAAACAGCAAATGGTTTCTGGGTTTCTTGGTGACTTTTTTTTTCCAGTGATTTTGTTGCTCTCCAAGCTGTTGGCTATGCAAAAGGGCTGCAGCACAAAGGTGATAAGCAGATCTTTACTGTGACAGTCTCCTGAAATTCACCATCTGAGCACAGAGATGTTTTCCTCACTAAAGGAGAAGAGGTTAAAACACTGAGATGGTGTTCAGAGGATCTAAATTTGTCACCTGCTGTTCCTTACTGAGTACCTGTGTAAATCCTGCAACCATCACTGCCTTTCTTGGAATCAGAGACCCTTACTCTGTCAGCATCTGGGACACCCAAATAGTGAGCCTTGGATGATGGGTGCCCATTCCCAGAATGGTGAAAAAAATCAGGGTCCTGTTCAAGGGATAATGGGGGCAGGATAATCTCTACTTGTAAGAGCAGAGACACTTCCTTGCTTCAAGTTTCAGGAGTTTGAGATGCAAAGAAGAGGAAGAGAGTAAAACACAATTTAATGTTGCAGTGAGGATTAATGGCCTCATCTGCAGTCACCTGAAATGATCAGTCCCTTGAAAACCACAAATAGAGGTGGCAGACAATAAAATATCAGTGAAGTAGGCAGCACTGTGTGCTCTCTCTCCTGCTGGAGCTTGGGGGATTTTGCTCTAAATGAATTTTTGGTGAAAGCAAGATTTGCTCTAATTATTTGTAAGTAATGAGGATCAGTGTTCTTAAAATGCAGGTGGCTGCTGGCACTAATCCTGGTTATTCTCCTTACCATGGACCTTGTAGATGGGTAAAAGAGAAATGGAGAGATTTCCTCCTTATTTGTGTTGAAATGGACATGAATTGCACTTGTTCTGCTGTCCTGCTGATTTGGAAAGAGGAGTCCATTGGCTCCAGCTTTGTTAGCCTGCTGGCCCGGGCAGTCAGCTGGCTCTTCAGGGAATTGTGTTATTGTAGAATGTGCCTGTTCCTGTGAGTCAGTTCCTGCAGCCTCAGGAGCTGGCAGGGAGGTCCCAGCCAGCAGCAAGGGGAGTTATCAGGGTACAGAAGTGCCAAGGCTGGGCAGGTGGAGCTGCCCTTCATGGGTGAGGGATGGGCGAGCTCAGCTGCCTGTCTGCTGGGCTGGAGCTGAGATCTGAGCTTGGGTTTGTGGCTAGGTCTGAGAACACATGAACTGGGACCAGTCTCCTCTGGGATGGGCTGGACCATTGCCCTGCCACTTGCATCTTGAGATCTTGTCCCAGATCTGCTCTTCCTGGGACGTTCAATGACCATGGAAGGGAGATGGGGACTTTGAACAAGGTAGGACATGGCCTGTGACATCCCACTGAGCCCATTCCCCTTGCTGGCTCTGGGATTTGGGGAGCATCCCAACACAAGCTGCAGTCAGCAGGACTCAGTGTGTTTGTCCCCAGGCCCCACTTTGCTCCTTGAGAACACTTTTTTTTGGTTTTCTTTTTGTTCTGATGCTTGGCAGTGCAGAAAAGAATCTGCAGAGGTTTCTGCTGCCTCTAAAATGAGTCTGACTGAGGAAGTACAAAAGCTACAATGAATATGTATTACTGGAAATATTGAAGAAGCCAATGTCCCCTTCTTAACAGATGTTATTTCTCATTCTTTGAATGAGTCTGCTGGCCATGGAGGGCAGATAATCCAGTTGTGGAATCTCTCTTGTCTTGTGTTGTTACATGATTCATAGCACCATGCAAGGAACAGAATCTGTCACCACTGTCTCAGTGAAGTACCATTGAGTTCCCTTGTAGAGGCTGCTCAGGAAAACTGAGTTTTAGGGCTCAAGAAAATTGTTTTCATATTTTTATGTCTTTTTTTTTTTTTTTTTTTTCTTCCCTGATGCTCTAACTGTTGACTGTAGATCTGCAAAGATCATTTTGTTCTAACTCCCCTGCCTTCGGAAGGGATTCATCATTGCTAAATCTTTGTCATCATTAATGTCCTAAGAACAAACACCACCCATTACCAGTGGCTGTGGCACAAATTTAGCTAACTAGCCTTTGGCAAGCCATTAATGAGGTGCCCACCATGCCAGGAGTGACATTTCTGAACCTTTGTTTTCCAGCACTCTCCAGGTCCCCCCAGCCTTTCTCCTGCCCCTCTCCAGCCCAGGTGGTCTTTCCCTGCATGAAAAATGATTCCACATCTTGCAAAATTAATTCTCTGCTCATGATGGCCTTGATTAAACAGATTGACAAACTGTGCCAAAGGTGGCAAAACAGCTCTGACATGCAGACATCTTCACCTCCTGAAAGGAAAGACAAAAAAGAAATCCCTGTGGGCTGCTGCTATTATGGGATGCAGGTGGCTGAGGGCTGTTTTCTGCAGAATCAGCAAGAGCTCTCCACAGTTAGGAACAGTGTCTGCAAGGTAAACTGGCTGAAACAGCAGAAGATGCAATTATTGACACTTGAACTGGATTATCTTGAAATAATTAAGGACTTTTCATCCACAACTGATGTAGAATGTGTTGATGCTCCAGGAATTTGGAGGTAGAAATGGTAAAGATATGAGTTGGATGGGGCCTGGAGCAACCTGGGATAGTGGAAGGTGTTTTTACTTGAATGTTGATGCTTGGGCTCTCTCTTATAAATTCAGCATCTCCTAATGGTGAGTGAGTCCTGCTGCTTCCACCAAGGCTCTCTGGGCATCACCTGGAATAAAGGTGGCTTTTTTGTCTTGGTCTTTTCTTGGCTTTTGTTTCCTTGCTGTCTCTGAGAAACCTTCAGGCTGAAGGGTTGATCTGTTTTTTGAAGAAACAGGCTGGGAGAAATCCTTTTTGGGTAATGTAGATAAAATTTAGGTGGCCTTCCTTCCCAGCCTTGGTGCATAGAACCCAATGGACAGGAGACTTGTGATGAGAAATAAAACTGTCAGTCCTGCTCCTGAGGTGATTGTCCTCCTCTCATCCCAGGCATCCTGAGAGGACCATGTGTTCAGATACCATGAGATGTTCTGGAAGGACAGATTGGATTGAATTATAATTGGGGTGAAAACTTTGAAGCAGCAGGATTGTGACTGAAGGTGCAGCATGAACCTCCAGGACTTCTTTCCTGTGCAAAGAGGGCAGGGATGAACACTGAGGAAAAACTAAAGGGGTGGATGAGGGGAATTTTCGGAAGGATATTGGTCCCAGACACACATCCTAGCTGTCAGTAGTTCGAAGTGCAGTTCTGATCCCTTTTCCAGCAGCCTTCCTGGAACACATCTCTCAGGCCAGAAAGAAAACCACACCAAGATAAATAGGTGAAGCTGCTGTGTTTGCTGCACTGCATTGACATAAAGGGAGTGTGGGAAGGGCTGAGAGCACTTGTTGGGGTGAGAGCCAGCAGAGAGGAGCAGAGCTGAATTTGCAAGCACTCTTCCCGTCAGCTCCTGGGCTGTCCAGCTGGGAGCTCTCGCACTGATTTACTGCTGTCCTTCCCTCAGCCTTTGGAAATCAATCCACTGACAATTAAGGTAATGTCTGGTCTAATATTTATTTCACACTCACGTTAATGGACTGACAAAACCCCACTTTTTGAAGCAGTGAGACTGTTCTGTTCCTCAGGAGGGCTGGAGCTCTGGGTCATGCTTTTCCCCCTTGTCCCTGTTAAAGCTGAGATCTCTTGTTGAAGCTTTCAGGAAAATTGCCATGCAGCACCATGCCTTAGCATTGTGTTCCTGGGGAAGAAGGTGCAGCTTTTGTGCTAAATATCCCCAAATATCCATTCAAGGAGAGCTGGAGCACAGAGGGGTAGCCCTGGCTGCCTGCTGGGCCCCAGGAGCTCTGTGCTGGGGCTGGCTGTGGGTTGGGAAAAGGAAAAAAGAGAGAGGTCTTTGCTGCCCAAGTGCTCATGTTCTTTTTCTCTACCTCCTGGGCCAGTGTGCCCTGAATTTGGTCTGATCTGTGTGTTTCTGCTTACGTCCCCAACACTGAGAAATTTCCCCACACTGCTGGAAAATGGCTCCTTTGAGGAAACACTGCAGATGGCCAGGGGCACCAGGCCATGGGGCTCTGCCTCTCAGCTCTCAGCCCACCTCTGCTCTGGGATCAAGCTGGGGGTGGGCCCCAAACTCCTCTGTGCACCCAGTTTGGGGGCTGGCCAGCCTGGGGGGCTCTGCAGCTCGGGGACACCGAGTTTGTCAGGGTCAGTGTCCCACGGCCAGGCTGGGAGCTGCAGGTGCCTGTGGGGATCACCCCACCTTGAGGTCAGGAATTTACCACTGCAGCTTCTGAAATACCTACTCAGATGCAAAGTGCAGGATGGTTTGGGCTACCAAAATGACCTTTAGTTAATGCTGCTGGAAGAATACTAGATGATAACAATTTTGTCCTGGCAGTTCTCGTTCCTCCTTGTATTTTTTTTGCCAGTTTCTAGGTCAGGTTGCCCATTCCGCCGCTCCTGCGCTAGAGCAGCGCTCAGGTTGCACAATTGCAGAGGAGGGAGGAATCTGCTTCCCGAATCCCGATCTTCCCAGTAGCCTTTCCCGATTCTTCCCTTCCTCCCAGCGTCTCCTGCTGGGAGCGCACCCCAGGTATGCTGCGGGCCGGGGGCTGCGGCAGGGTGGGTTCGGGGAGGTTGGGGGAGGTTGGGGGAGGTTGGGGGAGGTTCGGGGAGGTTCGGGGAGGTTCGGGGGGGTTGGGGTGCTGGTCCCCCCTGGCCGCGCCCGGGGTGGGACGGGGAGGGCACCGCAGCTGCCCGCGGCTGGCAGGTGTGGGCTCGCCTTGCCTTCGCTGCGTCTGGTTATTTATCATTTCCCCCCCTCTTTTCCTCCTTCCTCCTCCCGCTTTTCTCTTACGCAGTGGGAGCAGCCTGGCTCTGCCCAGCCGCCCTCCGTCCTCCCTCCCTCCCTCTCCCTCATCCCTCCCTTTTCCTTAAAAACGTGGGCTCCGGGGTGCAGCCCCCTGCGCTGGCAGCATCCCTGCCTGCGAGAGCAGCCCCTTCCCCTCCTCCCCCCGCGGAGCTTTGTCCCGTGTGCCCCCCATCCCCCTGCCGGGGTGCTGGATGTGGCCGCGGGGAGCGGAGTGTGCTCCAGAGCTGCGCTAGAGGGGACCTGCGGCAGGTGAGGATCCGCCTGGGCTTTATTGCCAACTTGGGGCTTTTCCTTGCTGTTTGGGGGTGGCACGGAGCGGGGGGGCCCTGCCGGTGGCTCTGGGGGTGCACGGGCGGCAGTGGAAGGGTCTGGGGGCACAAAGCCGCTCACGGAGCCGGGGGAAGGGGAGGCGGTGGGAGCCCCCGGCCCCGGCAGAAGGGATGCTGTGTGAGCCCGCACGGCCCCGAGCCGGCCGAGGGAGATGTGCGTGATCCCTGAGCGCTCGGGGTGCGCCAGGCTCTCGGGGCTGCATGCCATGGAAATGCTCCTGGGGAGGGGGGCTGTGTTCCTCGGCAGTAAATCCTCCTTCTCCCCGCCAATAAATCACCCTTCCCCAGCGCTTCTCTGCTCCTGCCTTGCCCCAGTCCCGTGCCAGCCCTTTGATCAGCAGGTTTAGAGCTGTCTCTCGCTGCCCAAGGTCCTTGGCGCAGGCTGCTGCTCCGCGATGGACCCGCTCTTCCCTGCCCACATTTTTGAAGACCCCGACCTGAGGAAGCTGCTGAACGACTCCTCCATGCTCAACCTGAGCTTTCTGCCCAGCAACTGGTTCAACAACAGCACGGGGGACGGATTCCTGCCGCTCAGCATCAAGATCACCATCGTGATCGTCTACTCCATCGTGTGCATCGTGGGGCTGGTGGGCAACTGCTCCGTCATGTATGTGATCGTCAGGTAGGACAGCAGGGAGGCTCGGGGGGCAGCGGGCAGAGCTCCCCTCCCTCGGTCCCTGCCGCGGGCAGAGCAGGCAGGAGCTTCCCTGGGGCTTCAGGCGTGCTTCAGAGGCAACGATGTGGCATTTCTTTTATTGTTTTGGTTTTATTTGGTTTTTTTCCCTTCCTAGGCTGTGATGAAGGCTTCTGCCAGTTTTCAGCTGCCCTCTGGTGCCTCCTAAAGTTTAACCCAGAGAATGGAACAGAGAGAGCAAATCTGCTCAAAAAAAAAAAAAAAAAAGAAATAGAAAAAAAAGGGCTTTAAAAAAATTTTTGTTAGGGAGCTGGATGTCCCTGGGGAGGGCAATGTGCTGGGAGCATTCCACTGCCAGGGTGTGCTGGCTCCTCAACGGGACCTCCCTTCCCGTGCTGTGTCCGGCACCCCAGCTGTGCCTGCAGGTGCTGCTCCATCTGGGAGCTGGCTCTTCCCAATGCTCAACCTTGTTGCAAAGGAAAGAGCCTGCTGGGAAGCTTCCTTTTACTTTAACAGGGGAAAAAATCGCAAATATGAGTCTTCCAGTTCCCTGGAGCCTGTAGACTTAAATGTGAGAGGATGCTGCAGAGTTGAGGGGAACTTCTCTGGCTGCTTGTCAGGAGAGTGGGGGGAACTTTCACAAAGGGACAGCACAGAGCATGCAGCACTCCATCCTCCCTGCCCATTTCAGCACTTGGAGTGTCCCTGTGTGCTTCTGCCGTGGTTCAAACCCTTCTGTTTCTGGGAATCACAAACCTTGTTTACCCTGGAAGTACAGAGTAAGTTTGTGCAGCTCTTAGGGCTGGGATTATGTCAAACTCCAGCATTCCCCTTCTGAGCTCTGCATCCTGCACGTTAAGGAGGGAGCTTCCATTTTATCCACATCTTGGAGCAGATTCCTGGTGCAGGTGGATGCTGCCAGCACAGGAAAGGCAGGCTGAATGCTCCAACAGAAGGTGAAAGTGTTTAGCAGGTATTCAGACTCTGATGAGAGTGTCTTGCTCCTGCCAGGAGCCCAACTGATTCCACAGCACCTTTCCCCTGAATAACGACAGCTTGGCTGGGGGACATGCTGCAAAATTAGGTCTTTGGTATCAGAGGTCACTGAAGGGTGCTTAAATCTCTGCTCCAGGGGCAAAGTGACGTGGCTGTTCATCAGGCTGCCTGCCTGTGCTGGGTCAGCTGAGGAGCTCAGGGCAGGGAGAAGGGATCCCATTAGCCCTGGGGAGGCTGCAGATGCAGACAGGAGGTTTGCAGCACTCTGGTGCCATATCTGGAGACCTCGTGTTCCTCCTCAGTGTACTAGCAGTGACTGGAGTAGTTTGTGGGTGTGTGAGTAGTGAGGCTCTGGGAGCTGGGAGCCCTTGTCTGCTGATGGTGATGTCTCTGCATGGGAATGCCAGCCCAGTGTGCAGCTGTCCTCACCCTGTGCATGAGCCTCAATATGTGTAGGGAGAGCTCTGGGCAGAAATCTTTTCCCTGTCTGCAAAGGCCTGGTGGGATGTGCACAGCAGGATCCTCTGGGACTGGTGGATCCCCAGTAATACAACTGGCCCAAACTGGTGTCCTGGCAGGCTGGACCTGTGGCATGGCTCATCAAGAAAAATACTGACTCCTGCTCCACACCTTTTTTCACTTTGATACCCTCCAGTTGGATAAATGTAACTCAGGAAAAGAAAGTGGGATTTAGCACTGGAATTCCCTCTGGAATTTAATTTGCTTTTAAGCAATTGAAAACTGAGCACAGGGTCCACCCTCAGTCGCCCTCAGGCTTTTCCATTTCTCTGTTTTCCTGTATTCAGAAATGCCATATATATATAAACAGACATAAAAGCCAACATAAGTTTTGATTATTTGGGGACTCCTTTTTGTGATTTCCAGAAAGCTCTGTGAGCCTGGAGAACCTCCTTGTAAGGAGTGTGCTGGGGAGGTTATAACTGAGCTGGAGCACGTGTGGGAGTTGCTGTTCCCCATCCATGTCCCCATGTACTGAGCTGAGACCAACGCTGAGCTACAGCCAAGGCCATGACCCTTCTTGAGCTGATGAGTAACAACTTCTGGTTGTCTCTGCCCAGGATTCTTCTCTCCTTGCCCTGTCTGGTGAGGTCAGGAGCAGGTGTGAGGATGAGTTGGTCTCAATGTCAAACTTTTGACCCTGGCTGTGTACACAGATTGATGCAGAGCTGCCAAATTGTGGCCCTACAAGGAGGATGCTGATGAACTTCTCAAACACAGGCTTTTGTCCCCAGATTGGAGCTTTGGTGCTTCATGCCTTGAACAGCACCTTGTTTTCAGCAGGTTGGAAGTTGCTTGCTGGTAAGTTGACACAGGGTTTTGGGGCTCTTAATGATAAATCTCTTCCATTAATGGAAAAATGATCAGAAAATCTTCTGTGCTGCACCCTTATCACTGTAGGTAATGTGCACCCCACACCAGATTTTTTTCTTTGCATGCTTCAGCAAGGATAATCAGGCTTCAACTCATTGCACAGCCCCTAGGAAAATGCTGTATTACCTTCCAGAAAAGACTGGCAGTCTTAGACAGTTATAGACAGTAATTGTTTCCTGGTTTTGAGGGAGTTGGAAAATAAAAATACTCTAATACCAGCACTCAAAGGAGTTGGAGGCATCAGGAAATCTCATTTTTTTGTTCCTCCTGAGTGAGGTTTCTGCAGCACCGAGGGAAAAGTTTTAAAATCTCCCAGCATTTCGCACAAAAGTACAAATTCAAAGCCTCCTCTAGGTTTTCCCCTGTGTTGTAGAACCCAGCCTACATCTCTATTATATTTGGAGTGATTTAACATTTGGAATGATTAATTTATAGAGACAGTCATCATGTGGCTGTGGATCCCTTCCCGTGCTGAGCAGCACTAATTGGCTAAGATGGAGAAGGGCTCTTGTCAGGAGCATTTCCTGGACAGTGAAGACCTGCCTCGCCTGTGCCTTTGTTCTGCTGGCTCATCCTGGAGCTCCTTGCCAGCAGAGACGAGGCCTCCCCTCCCTCCTCCTTCTGCTGTTTGCTCTCTTCTGCTTATATTTCCTGTTCTGCTTCTTAATGAACGTGAAACAAGGAGCTGAGCAGAGGTTTGGGGAGAGCAGGGGGCACCTGGCTGCTGAGGTGCTCTGAGCTCTTCACCAAAGCCCACAAGGCTCCTTGCCCAAGACCTTTGTTTTCAGGAAGGAAAGCAAAGGGGAAGGAGGATGAATTGCTGAGGGTGGGGCTGACCCCCCCAGAGGCTGTTACAGGAGTGTGACAGAGGCCCCAAATCCCTGCCAGTGACAGGGGATCACTGCTGTGCCAGGGAGGGGACAAGGTGCAGCTCTAGGGCAGGGAGTCTCTGCTGTCCCAGCTCCTGTGGTGCTCAGCTGTGAGCATCTGGAGGACTCCCTTCCCCCAGTTCCACCCCCCTGGGAATGCTGCCTCATTTCTTGGGCACTCCCCACTGCCCTGGCAGCTCTCTGTTGGGAGCCTGGCAAAATCCTGGGGGTGCTCAGCTCTCCCTATGGCAGAACACTCTTCAGAGCATTTTAAGCAATGTTTTAGGCAGTTTATGCCTGTCAGACCCCTACACTTCCATCTGCTGCCTCCAGGTGAAGCTTTAGGAGGAAGGGTGTGATGGGGAGGTTCCTGCACCGTGAACCTGCCTGGGGATGCTGTGCCAGCTGCTCTGCTTGAAAACTGCCTCAGTCCCTGAGAACAGGGCTGAGGGCAGCTGGCTGTGGGGAGACAGCGAAAATGAAGTTAATTATGACATTTAAAGATGCTGATTTCTTAATAGAAAGCTTTCTGAGGAAAAAGCCTGGACCAGCTGTGTGTCTCAGAGCTGAAATGAGTGCTTCAAGCAGTGGGGACCCAGCAGGCACGAGGGTGCCATCTGAGACCTTTGGTGTCTCCAGGTCTGCCTCTTGGTTTTTCCTTGAAAAATAAAATAAATAGACAGAAATTACTGCAGTTTATAGAGGAATGAAACCCACACCAAGGGCTCTTTGCCCTGGAGAGAGAGTGTAGCCAGGGGAGGTTGGTGAGGTGAGCAGGAGAGGATCCTGCTGTGATAATGGTTGTGAAGGACAGGCCTGCAGCTCCCTGATTTCTGCGTCCCCATGAGCCCAGGTGAGCTGGGCTCAGCCACCTGACCCACAGTAGCCACATCTGGGCCCTGCTAACACAGGTTCTGTAGCTCCAGGGTGTGTTGGAGGTCCTTTGTTTCCCCTGGCTGTGGTGAGATGGGTGAGAGGGAGCTGCCCACGTGCAGCAGTAACTCTGTGGTGGTCAACATGGGACTTGGTTCCCAGTGTTTCCCAGAGACTGGGCCATTTCCAGGTGCATTTTGGACATGAGCAATCCAGCAGAGGCAGATCTGGCCCTAGAGCAGGGTAAGAGCCTCCTGCTGCAGGGTGGATGCTGATGAATGCCCTCCCTAGACCAGAGCACCATTCCTGGTGTCCGAGTGCCTGCTCAGGGGTGTGGGAGCATCCCCAGGAGCCCCTGGGTGAGCTGCTGAAGCCTTTTCAGCAGCAGCCACAGAGCCTCCTCCCTTGGCATGTCATCAGCATCCACACTGCTCCCCAGAGAGCCCCTGGAGAGAAGGGCAGAGCTGGTTTTCCACAGCTGTCCCTCAGACACACTGAGGCTCAAGGACAAGAAAATACCCAAGTGTGTTCTCGCCCTGGCTGGCTGCAGATTCCCTAACTCACACCTGCTAGTCCGTCCCTGTCTTGCTGGGTAATTTATAGGCTTTGAGGTGCTGTGTTGGTGGCTGCTTTTGCTGTAGTGTCTGGCCTCAGACTCCAGACTAATTTAAATTTGTCCTTCTCAAATTCTGTGTGTTTTTTTCAGGGCCTGTTGAACCATTAAGAATAAATCATCTTGCACTGGAGAGAAGTTTCAGGCTGAGGGGGCTCTGGGGTGGCCATCAGAGCAGCAGGGACACAGAGAGCACGGTGTGGGCGGAGGGCTGAGGGGACACAAATCATGGCAGAACGTGCCAGATCAAATATCAGCTTCAGGCAGCCTGAGGGCTGGGAGCAGGCTGGGAGCAGGGATGGGAGAGAACTGGGGCTGATTTCCAACATCACAGGGTGGGAGCAGAGGTGGGAGAGAACTGGGGCTCATTTCCACCATCTCAGGGTGGGAGCAGCTCAGTGAAAATCCTCCCTGAGCCTTTTCTGCTCTGTTTTGCCTCCTGTTGTGTGTCCAGGGATGGGGGCAAAGGCTGTCCCTGCCCCCAGGGAGTGAAGTGGGGATGGAGGGAGCTGCTCAAGGTGAACAATACTGTCTGCATCCTAATTAGCTGGAGCTACCAAAATCAAGGGGCTCCAAGAGGCAGAGATCTCCTGGAAATAAGGCTCAGGTTCCGTGGGCTGCAGGCTCTGCTCTGGACCCTCTGCCCCGGTGTCTGCAGCTCCATTGTGGGGAGGTGAGTTGGCTGCAGCCAGCTGGTCCTGAGCCCCAGCCCCTGCCCTGCTGCCCTGCTGTGGCTGGGTGGGAAAGAGGGAAAGGTGCTAAAACAAGAGGTCTGCAGCTCACCCTGAGGTTCAGCCAGGGGCAGAATCCATTCTTGTGGGGAGCAGGTCCTTAAAGCCCAGAGGGTTTGTCTGCCTACCTGTCCTTAATGGCCAGCCCTAAATCTCTTCTCAGACTGTGTGTTCCCCTTACCAGAGGGTCCCCTTACCACAAAGGAGGGGGAAGATGAGTGTGGAGCTGATTTCCAGGTGTTTTTTATCTCCAGCTTCAGCATCTGAGAGGAGAGGAGAGCAGAGTAAAGCAATTAATGCTGTGACAAAGGGGGAGCTGGATGGAGAGCTGAGAACCACCCTGTGGGAGATGCTCCATTAGGAAATCACCTCCGTGGCAGAGTGTAAGAAAGTGGCCCAGCAGGGAGCTAATGTCCCCCATGGAATCCACAGGCTGGTCTGCAGCAGAGCTGTGTCATGGGGGAGGAAACCGAGGAGCCCCCTAAAGCCTGAGAGTTTAATTTCTCCTTTTTTTTGTGCAGATTAAGAGAAAGAGCACTCTCAGTTCTGGAGGAAAAGAAATAGAGGTTAATCCACAGAGAAGTCATTGATTGATTTTTGTGTGTACTGAACATTCTGGAGACGTTTGGGAACACTGGTTGGATGGGACAATGGCTGCTGGCTCTCAGCATGCAGAGCAAGTGATGTAGAAGTAATTAATTAGGTGTAAACTAATTTCCCCCCCCTTTCAAAAGTGCAAAATCAGCTTTATGTTCCACTGGAGCATGGGTTGGAGGAAGGGGTGGGACAGCCACCTCAGCGTGTCCTGTGCCAGAGAGGGAAGGTGGCTGTGCCCATCGAGGGGATGGTGAGGAAGGAGGCAGAGGAGAGGGGTCTGTGCACTGAGGGGTTTTTGCAGGGCCAGGCAGAGCAATTGCACCTGGACTCTGAATTCATTCTGAAAACTGCCTGGGGGGAGAGGGGCCAGTGGGGCTGGAGAGGTGTGGGAGGGAGCTGAAGGTTTGATGCTCACACCCTGAGTTCAGAGCTGCCTGAGGGGCTGGGCCACAGGAGTGAGCAGGGAGGCACACCCAGCCCTCCCTGGGTGCTGGATGGGGGCTAGAGGTGGGTGAACTGCTGCTTGCTGCTCCCACTGGTCACTGACAAAAAACAATCCCAAACAACCTTTATGTTTTTCTGTTTTGCAGTAAAGTTCCTCCCCACTGCTCAAGTTTGCTTTTCCCTTGAGTTACAACAGCAGTAAAAGCAGTCAGGGTTAGAGGCACGCTGGTGAACTGCCTCTGGCTCCAGCCCTCCTGGAAGGATGGACTGCAGCAAACTTGGCCTTTGGGAGGCTTGAGCCAGCCCAGCCAGACCTGTGGTGTTCAGGGGAATCTGCAGCTCCCAGGAGACCTTTGCCAGCACAGTCTTAGGTGGCTGAGTAACTTCCTAAGGACTGAGCTGACAGTGCTTATTTTTGTGAGAGCTGATAAAACAGTAATTTCACTTCATTTTAACCCCCCTCAGCTGACCTGGAGAGGAAAGTGAATCCACACACAGACCCACCTCATCCCCCTGTGCTTTGCCACTTTTATACCAAGCGCAAGAATTCAAATAAGAGCTGAAAACTTGCCGGGCCCGAGAGGCTCCTCTGGAGTTCAGGGCACTGGAGCCTGCTGTAATTCTCCTTAGGAAATCCCAAAGCTGAAAGCCCTGGCAGCTGCCTGGTTGTGTGGGATTTGCAAAGTGCTTTTGCTCGTTCCTCCCATCACAAAAGGAAAGGCACTGGTATTTTCGTTCTACTGCTTTTGGTGATGTAAGTTTATCTGGGCTGGCTTTCTAAGAACCTGGGATTGATTTCCGGGCCAGGAAAAGCCTCACTCAGGCTTGTGTGGGGACCTCAAAATATTTCCAACAATATTTCTGTCAGTGCTTACCTCCAAAAGCTTCCCTTGGCTTTCAGGGTCAAACGTAGGATCACTTGCTCTGGCTTTCTGAAGCTGCTTTCAGACAAGCCCAGCTGAGAGCTCCAAGGCAGATAAAGAAATGGACTTTATAGTCTGGATCGTGGCTCCCCTGTCTGCTTCCCTTGCAAACCTGGCCACGTCACCATGAGTCCCAGCAGGGTTCAGAATGTGCCAGCGATGATGTTCTGCCAAGAATTCAAATCATTTATCAAGAGCTAAAGAAACTCAGACCCTCAGGGGAGGGCACAGCAGAGAAGGGCAGTTGTGGGTGTGCTGTTCTGAATCAAATTGGCAAAAAAGCTTTTTAGGTCAAATCAGACCCCATAATATTCTAACACATATCAGGCTGAAAATAGTGCAGGAGTTTATGGGTAGAAGTGTTACCCTCAAATGAACTTGCACTCTGTTAATAACATCATTATCTGCCGTTTTTCGCGACATTTCTTCTAAGACCATTAGTAGAGTCAATGATGGATGAGCTGTAGTTTTAAAATTATACCTATTTGAGCTCTTATTCTGCCCATGAGAGGAATATCCTGGAGCTGAAATGTTGGATTCAGTCACAGAGTCACTGCTGAGCTTCCATTTCTGCAGACTCTGGACAGGTGATCACAGCTGGCCCTGCATCCTTTCCCAGGTGTGACCAAGTGATCATTGCCATGAGAGCAAGGTGACTCTTTGGGGCAGTCAGTTCACGTGGTAAAGTAATTCTGGAATGACAAAAAATCTTTGAAGTTGAGCTTGACTTGTGACTTTATTCTTTTCTTTAGGAAGAACCATTGTGATATTTTGATTTCTGATTCAAACCTAGTTCCTCACCAGTTTTTGGCTGGCCAGGGCTGGCCATGCAGCCTGTTCTGAATTGGCAGCTCACTGGCCATAATCCCACACCTAATGGCTGATCAACTGACCCCTGCACCTTTCAAATCAGTGTACTGGCTAAAGCTCTCACCAGTACTTATAATAATGAAGCCATAGTGAAATCCTTAGTTGGCCTTATTGAAGTATTTTTTTGGGAAACACCATCTGTTTTCAGTCTCAGGCTTCCATGGTGCAGTCTGAGGGAATGATTCTCCTGCTCGTGGAGCTGATTGTGGAGGAACCACTTGTGATGCTGTAGGACATGGGCTGATCTGTGTGGGAGGTTGAAAGGTGAGGGTGGCCAATCTCCTTACATAAGAAAATAGAGCATCTCCTTCCCAAAGCAGCAGAATCTGCTTCAGTAAAGTTCAGTGTCTGACCATCACGGTCGGGTGGAGCTCTAACCATTGCTCATTCCTGTGTCTCAGATTCACCAAGATGAAGACAGCCACCAACATTTACATCTTTAACCTCGCTCTGGCTGACACCCTGTGCCTGATGACCTTGCCCTTCCAGGGGACAGACACCTTCCTGGGCTTCTGGCCCTTTGGCAATGTCCTGTGCAAGATCGCCATCTCCATCGACTACTACAACATGTTCACCAGCACCTTCACGCTGACCATGATGAGCGTGGATCGCTACATCGCCATCTGCCACCCCATCAAGGCCCTGGACATCCGCACGCCCCACAAGGCCAAGGTGGTCAATGTTTGCATCTGGGCGCTGGCGTCTGTCTTCGGCATCCCGGCCATGGTGATGGGATCTGCGGAGAACGAGAACAACGGTGAGCACTGCAGGAGGGAGGTGCTGCTGGGCAGGAGGGGCCAGGCATGCCAGGTTCAGCAGTGGGGTCAGGTATCTGCTGTAAAATCATCTCTTCCCTTTCTGCCCCTCTGTGTCACTGCCACTGCTTTTCTAGCATTGAACACAGAATTAGGATTTCTAGTGTTAAACAGAGCATTTGAATTTCTAGTATTAAAAGCAGAATTACTATTTCCTAGGATTAAACAGAATTGTTATGTTAGGTTGAGAAAGACCTCTAAGATCATCAAGTCCAGTCATTAACCTAACTAACCTGAGCTAATCTGAATGCGCAGATACTTTTCCGTTTGATCTGCGTTTGCTGATCTTCCTTCCCATTTTATTTTTTTCACTCTTGCAGAAATTGATTGTCTAATTAAGCTCCCTTCTCCGGTGGACTACTGGGACCCAGTGTTTGGCATCTGCGTCTTCCTCTTCTCCTTCATGATCCCCGTGCTGATCATCACCATTTGCTACAGCCTCATGATCCGGCGGCTCAAGAACGTCCGCGTGCTCTCGGGCTCCAAGGAGAAGGACAGGAACCTGAGGCGCATCACGCGCATGGTCCTGGTGGTGGTGGCAGTCTTCATCGTGTGCTGGACTCCCATCCAGATCTTCGTGCTGGTGCAGTGCCTGGGTGCCAAGGCAGAGAGCGAGCTGGAGCTGGCCATCTCCTGCTTCTGCACCGCGCTGGGCTACGCCAACAGCAGCCTCAACCCCGTGCTCTACGCCTTCCTGGACGAGAACTTCAAGGCGTGCTTCAAGAAGTTCTGCTTCCCCACCACCTTCAGGACCGAGCTGCAGATGTCCAACAGGATGTGCAGCATCGCCAAGGATGTTGCCTACGCCTGCAAGAACTCGGAGGGGACTAACAATCCGGCCTGACTAGGCATGGAAATCCCCATGGTGGCTGTTGCCCAGCAGAGTCCGACCACCCCCACGTCAGAATTAACTCAGATAACTGCCCTTTAGCAGGGTCCAAAACTGAGAGGTGAGAAACCAAGGAAACAATTTCGGGGGTTGGGAACACCGGATCCTGCGAGAGCAGGCAGAGAAAATCAGCCCACTTGATGCATTTTTAATTCCAGCGCATCCTGCCCTAAGGAACCTATTTGAAATCAGCTCTGTGATTCCTGCGAAACCCTGGGGGGTTGCAACATTGTTGAGAGTTTGGGAATCAAGGGTTTAAAATAGGCATCGCTCCTGGGGCTTGCACTTCTGCTGCTGGGAGACAGAATGTGAACTCCTGCATTGCTTTTTGCCTCCCCGGGTGGAGATGTTAATGGCTCGTGTGGCTCACCAGGAGCTCGTGTGCAGGTTTTCCTCCTGTGCCATCGCTCTGAAATCAGACTTTGCTGCAGCCAAAGCGGGCAGGAGCCATCAGACAGAACCCAAGATCATCTCCAGGATGAGTCATCATGCAGGGAAGGATGCGGGGAGGGAGAGGACGGAGCTGATGGGAAGAGAAATTCAAACTGCCTTGGGAGGACAGCGGCAGCTCCTGCAGATGGGATCTGCAGTGAAGCTCCCCTCAGAGGGGAGCAGGAGGGAGCAGGGACTGTCAGAACTGATGACGTGGCTCCGAAGAGGAGGGAGAAAAAAGACTGAGGAAATGAGCACAGTTCCTCATTTACATGCTGCTACTACTTTTTTTTTTTAACTCTGTATTTCCAGTGTAATAATGGACAGAATGTGCCTGTATATACTTGTCTGTAATGGAATAGGTGCACACACATGGTAGGATTTCATCTTACCAAGCATGCCTTGGGCGTCGTCCTTGGTGAGAGGAGGAAGGCATGCAGTGGCCTAGAGACACATGTATGTCTGTACTGGGAAAGCCCTTCTGGAGAAGTCAGAGAGGCAGCTCTTCCAGAAGACATGGACACTCCTGGTGGGAGGAGGCTGCCCAAACCAGTCCCACCCTCTCCACACCGTACAAACGTGGGGTTCTGTGGTTTGTTTTATGTTTTTTACCTGAAATGAGATCCACGGCGCTGAGAGCACATGGGCAGTGCTGCCCAGCTGCCACCCCTCCTGCCAGCATGGACGGGTTTTCCTCTCCCAGGGCAGGCCAGGGCTCTGTGTGAAGACAGCAAAAGCTTCCCCAAAGAGTTTCACCCCCGAGTGCCCTCTGTGCTGGGGAGGGCAGCAGGACCCTCCCTGTGGCACAACAGGGAGAGCTGGGCAGGGGTGGCCAGTGGTGCTGTCAGGAGAGCAAAGCACCAAGCTCCACCTGGAGAGGAGAGGTCAATCCCAAACTGAGAACCAGCAGCGTCATCCAGACTGTACAGATTCCAGTGTGAATATACTTCTTGTGCTCTGGTCTGTGGGATTCTGTATTTTTAATGTATTGATTTGCCAATATTTTAATGCTGTCTTGTTCTTTATCTATGCTGTACAAAGGAATCAAATGTTATATTTCTGTGTAGAGTGATTCCCTCATGGTTGGGCTTAAAATATAGATGCAATTCCAGTGGCCGACATGTAGGACCCAGATTTTTTGTAAACTGCTCCAACTGGGAGGATTTTGGTGCTGATTAGCATTTGATTGGGAATCTGGATGGATACCAGAGCAAACTTTGCAGTTAGCACTCCCCCTGGCCGATCTGGAGGAAATCTGGGCACTTTAAGCACTTTGTAGTGGGTGTTAATCCCTGAGCCCTCACCAGGAAATGCCACATAAACCCCAGCCATGTGGAGAGCAGCTCCCTGAGAGCTGTGCTGCTGGCAAGCTGCATCCCTGCCTCTGGAAACACTGGGCTGGGTGGGATGTTACCTGTGGGTGCAGTGTCAGCGTTGGGCAGTGAGTGACCCTGGCTCTGCTCTGGGATGGGCTCTGGGCATGGTTGGGACTGCAGCTGGGAGCTGTTGGGCTGTTCTCACCCTTAGGGAGCAGGAGAACATCCATTAGGGGCTGGCTGAGGAACAGCCACCCTCCCCTTGTTGTTCTTGGCTGGGTTTTTAAATAGATTTATGTCCTCTGAAAAAAAGATACCTGTGTTTGGCATTTTTTAAATATGGATTTTGTTATAATGACTATGCTGCAATGATCTTACATATTCAAGTACTCAATAAATGTGTGTTTACCAAGCTTTTGGGTATTTCCACGGCCCTTGCAGTGAATGTGTTTAGGCATTGTGTTCAATGCTCAGTGAAGTTTGTTGTAAGAAGAGTAGCAAACACCTGAAAGCAAAACTTTATTGTCCTGTGCCTCTGGAATTACAGGCTCATGGCCAGGTGGATGGCTTTAGTGCTGGGTCTGTAATTCCCTTTGGAAGTGGTTGTGTTGATGTGATTTTACAACTGCTGCGGTGTAAATGACAATTAGGTGGCTACTTGTGTGCTTTAATAAAGGAAAATATAAACTCCTGTGCTTTGGATGATAATGTGGAGGAGTTAACTGGGTGGATTGGGAATGTCTCAGCCCATCCCTTTTAATGGACATCAGGGGGAACTTTTGTTTCACAGGAAATTTTGTCTGTAGTTAACATAGGAAGAGAAGATGTGAAAATGCTGGAAAATTGTGTCCCTGGGTCCTGCAAAGGGCAGCTGTGCAGGGAGCTGTTAGACCTGAATTCTGCTGAAGGATGAAAACAAGCTCTTCCCTCATCCTCTCCCCACAATTCCCAGGAGCTGTGGGGTTAGGTGTGACCTGGGAGAACAATAAATTGCAGAACTGTTCTGAAAATAAAGCCAAGGCCATATTCTGTAGGAAAGATGGATCAGCCAGTGAGACATGCAATAAAGAAAGCACTTTTTCTCTGCACAGAGATCAATATTCCTACCCAAGCAGGTAAATATCAGGAGAGGCTTTTTTATTAGCAGTGGTGATTTTCTTCCTAAAAAAGAAAAAGTAAATTGGTGAGAAAAAAAATGGAAATCTTTATTTTTCTTCTAGTTCAGGTAATTATAAGTATCCAGGGGTGAGTTCTTACAGCAAAACCATAAAGCAAAGTGCTTTATTCAGTATTTTGGGATTTATTAATATACTAAGTATTCTCTGTTGGCTGAAATCAAGTGCTGGAAAAGGCTGAGGAATGGATGAGCTGGGGACTGAGCTCTCCCCACAAGCAGCTCCTTAGCTCTTGGTAAACCCAGGCAGATCTCTGGCTTTGCAAGAGCCACATCTCCCTTCCTCTCAACATTCCCCCTTCCACCAATTACAACTTCTAAGAGCAGAAATAAGGAGCAGAATTTACACTTTCACTGAGGTTTGGGTAGACAGCACCCTCAGGGGCATGGGGAGGCTCTTGGTGTGCTCTCTGCAGGGCCAGGAGCTGCTCTCTGATCTCGTGGGTCCCTTCCAGCCCTGGGTGTTCTGTGCTTTATGGCTCTATGCCACGTGAGGAGCTGAGCTGGGGAGGTGCTGGGTTACCCTTTGTGAGCTGTGGGGCACACAGGGGTTGGTTGTTTTGGTGAGAATTCAGCTGAAATTCCTCTCCCCAAGCCCACTGCTCACAGGAACCACCAAGCCTTTTCCTTGCCCTGAATGCCTCTGGCCCCCAGCAAACCTGGCCCCAGGGCTGAAAACAACTTCAGCAGTGGAGAAACCCTGACTGTGGAAAGAGCAGAGATGTGTTGGGGCCTTGCTGTGCCCCCTGCCCCAAAGCTCCAGACTTGCCCTGACGTGGCACTGCCTGATGCTGAGCACTTGCCATATCTGTTTTTCCAAGGTGTTTTCATGAGGAGCTAGACTGTAAATATGTCTTTTTAAAATTATATTTTCTCTTTACCTTTTTTTTTCACCACAAGAGGTTTGTTAACTCTTTAGAGAGCTGTCAGTGGGCTCCAATCTCTCTCTGGGCATTTTGGGATATCGTGGCTGGGTGGGACAATGTGTGTCCAGGGAGGGATGCCTCTCACCCTGCAGTGCTATACAGGGAACGTGGCTACTCTATAGTCAGAGCCTCTTTTTTCAAATGAGAAGGATCTCCAGCAGCAGCTGGTGTGGGTGCAGCCTTTGATATCTGCTCAGAAGAAAGACTCAGACTGGCAGCAAAGCTGGCTCTGCCAGAAAAACTCCATCCAGCTTTCCCACTCATTTTGCTGTGCTCCCCCTCAGCTATTTTTGTAGATATTTATGCAAAAGCGAATTTCTCCTTCCTTCAACAGGAGAATCTCCTTTGGGCACACCCCAGGCTGCAGCCCTGGCTGTGCATTCATGGCTTTGCTGTGCTTGACGTGTGAGCCTCTGTGGCAGCAGAGCTGCATCGCTGTGACTGCCCAGGAACAGCTGGCAATTAACAGCTGGCAATTAACAGCTGGCAATTAGCACCCCTGATCTTCACCTCCCCACGCCGGCCCAGGGCTGGCTGAAGGACCAGCTCTTACTCCCTGGCCTTCTCCTTTGCTGAGGAGCACCACGGAGCTGAGATGGGAGGGGTGGAGGGCAGGATCCAGCAGCAGCAGCTGGAGCAGGGGAAGCTGTGCCAGCTCCTTGGTGAGCATTGCTGGTGAGGTGGAGAGGCTGAAGAAGAAGAGAAAAGGTGACCTGTTGGAGTGACTCCAGAGGAGACCACAAAGATTCTCTGGGGGCTGCAGAGATGGACTGAGAGAGCTGGGGGTGTTCAGCCTGGAGAAGGCTCTGGGATGACCTTTAAGCCCCTTCCAGTGCCCAAAGGAGCTCCAAAAGAGCTGCAGAGAGGCTTTGGACAAGGGTCTGGAGTGAGAGGATAAGGGGGCAATGGCTTCTCCCTGCGAGAGGTCTGGTTAGGCTGGACAGGGGGAAGGAATTCTCCCCTGTGAGGGTGCTGAGGCCCTGGCACAGTGCCCAGAGAAGCTGTGGCTGCTCCATCCCTGCACGTGTTCGAGCCCAGGCTGAAAGAACCTGGTCCAGTGGAAGGGGTCCTTGTCCAGGGCAGGGGCTGGAGTGAAATATCCTTTAAGAGTCCTTCCCATCCAAAGCAATCTATGATTCTGTGGTTCTGTGAAATGGAAAGTGGGAAGAGTAGCCCATAACCCAAAAGTCCTGGTGCAAGGAGCAGAAATGGACTGTAAGAAAGCAGAGCATGTGCTGTGTGATGCTGGTGGATGTTTGGCACAGGTTTTTTTTGGGTCTCTCCTTGTGATGTCTGTTTTGAGTGGTCCACAGTGGCTGCAAGCACCTGCCCTCTTGCCCATTTAGACTGGAAATTCATGACACCTTTGCTCAAAATATGGCAGCAGAAGTGCCAAGGTCAGAGCTGCTTTTGAAAAAGGGAGTTTTAGGGTTTTTCCAAGCTAAGGGATTGCCATGGGACTGGGTGCTGTTAAATCAAAGAGCCTCACAGCTCACAAACTCACTTTGTTCCTGCTTTCAGCACTCTGAAGCCTGGATAGATTGCATGACTGGATGAGATAATCAATAAATAGAGCAACACGGGTTTGTATCTTGGCAACAATGATGCTGCTGAGCCATGTAAGCTGACTTTGCTCTCTGTCCCTCAGCACAGAGATCCTGGCTGGCTGCAGGCAAGGAGTGATGCTGGCTCTCCACAGTGCTGGGGGGGCACAGACAGCTCCTTCCCCCACCCCAAGGCTTTTGCTTCAGCAACACATAAATCCTCTGAATAGTCTCTGGGTTGAGCACAATTACATCCTACCCCAGCTGGGATCACCTTTACCCCACAGTACAGCACCTCCCATGTTCAGGCTCACAGGATCTCACAGTCCTAGAACACTTTGAGTTGGAGGAGACCTCGAAGATCATCCAGCTCCAGCCCCTTGCCGTGAGGTGGATCCTTGGGAATTTGGTCTTTCTGTGGCTGAACTGCTGGAAGGGCCTCTGGGAGGAGATCACATCCTGTTCAACTGTTGCCTTTCCCTGGTCTAAAAATTAAAACCAAAACACCATTTATGGGGAAAAGGGATTTTTACCTCGGTGTTTATTTCAGGATCCTTGGGAGCAGCACTTTGTCCAGGTGGAATGCCCTGAAATGTGTGTACACCAAAATACACACACACTTATAGGCCTTGCAAAATTAACATATTTATCTAATATTTTTTAATGAGAGGCTTGACTGAACCCTCTGTTTTGAGCAACTTTTCTTTTGGATGGGTTTATCTTGGTTTACAAAATGTGTTCTGGAGAGGCCCTTGGTGTCTGGGGCTCCCAGGATGTTTGCTCTCCTGGTTTAACGGTGCC
>JAWWMJ010000065.1:8393060-8421273 GCA_035047045.1 Vireo griseus
GGTTTAACGGTGCCGTGGGGCTGAGCTGAGTTATCAGCCTTGGGGAGTCACAGTGTGGGGGCTGAAAGCACTGAGAATACATCAAACTATAACAGAGTGTGTGAGAGGGGTATGAAAGAAAAAGCAAAAAATCCTTCTGGCATCACAACCAAGGCACTCTTGCAGCAAAAAGGGCTTTTCCTCTGGTCTGTGTTAGTTCTCAGAGAGGATGCAGCTCCAGGGCTGATGGAGTCTCCTGCTGCTGGCAGTGGTCAGGGACAGCATCCCTGCTCCCCTCTGGGCTGGAGCCTGGAGCAGCAGCAGCACTGCCAAACAGCACATTTTCAGTGTGCTGAAATGAAGAATGATTCCTCAAGAAACCAAGCAGGAAACTTGATTTTTCCAAGGAAACCATTGTAAGAATCAGCATCTTCCCATAGCTGGATTTTGGCTGCATTAGATCATCATTTTCCTGGCCACAGAGAGGAGCCCAGGCAGAGCCTGAGCTGGCTCTGTCCATTCAATAAACATCAGCTTCTCTGTGTGTCTCCTGCCTGGCATGTGCAGTGAATGCTCTGAGAAAAGCTCATACCATGCTGCTTCCATTCGGTGATAGGGAATAAAAACAGAAGCTCTGCAGTCAACATGAAATTAAGATTAATGGCTTTTCAGCTTGATTTCCTCTGCGTGAAACAAACCCCGTATTGTGATTTGGCTATTTAATGTTTGCTCAGTGTTAGGCATTAAGAGCAACTTCCCCACATGCACAGGTCACTTGTTCACAGATTTTTGAGTTCCCCTCATCTCAGCCTTGCACTGCTCTTGCTTTGCTTAACCAGAGAGGAAATCACAGAATCACAGAAGGGGTTGGGCTGGAAGGGACCTTAAATGTCATCCATCCAACCTTCATTCCATTAACATTTCTGGAGGTGATCACCTGCCTCCAGGGACCCAGTGCAAAGGGGCAGGAGCTGAGCCCAGCCCCTGGTGCTGCTGTTTACTCTTCCCCCTGCATCCAGTGGTGCCTGGGAGGTGGCAATGGAAGCCAACCAGGGCTCTCCCTGCAGTTAGCTTTGCCATCTGCATCAGGGTTTGATTTGCTTGTGCTTGGCTGCGAAATTGCTTCATCCTCTGGTGCCAGTGGTGCCACCGAGCCCTTCTGCCTGGGGCTAACCCCAGGCTGTAGGATGGGCTCAAGGCCAGGCTGGATGGGGCTCTGAGGGTCCTGGTGAGTGGGAGGTGTCCCTGCCCACGGCAGGGGGCTCAAACTGGGTGATCTTTAAGGTGCCTTCCAACCCAAACCCTTCCACAATTCTGGGATTCTGTGATTGTGTGATTCTGGGATTCTGGGATTCTGTTATTCTGTTATTCTGTTATTCTGTTATTTTGGGATTCTGTGATTGTGTGATTCTGGGATTCTGGGATTCTGGGAGCTGTTGGCTCTGACCTGCCCCATCCATCAGGAAATGGAGGCCATTGGCTTCACATCCCAGCTCCTGGTCAGCACGGATGAAGGAGCTCAGCTGGGTGTGGCCACAGCAGGAAGGATCCCACTGAATCCATCACACGGATGAGGGAAATTTAATTACATCCATAAGATTTCCATCAGTGCTGAGCAGCAGCAGGCTGGGTCTCAGGGGAGATTTTTCACTGCATTGAAATCTGACTTTATTAATTACTAGTCTCTGATCTCATTTGAGGGTTAAGTTTATGAAATGGAGTCCTTATTTCTAGGATTTCCTTATTCAGTGGTTTATTGAGTCTTGCACAGGAGATGGTTTGGACTTCAGAAACTCCCAAGGTGTCATAATTCTGGCACGATCTGCTCAGGAGAAGCACCGGAGCAAGGGGAGGTGATGGAGATTGCAGAAGTGCTGGAGAGACAGAAAGAAAACATCTCAGGAAAGCTGGAAATGGGAACAGTTGCTGCTGCCAAAGGTCTTTCTGCCAAACTATTGCTTATTTTACCTGCAGAGGGAACTCCCCCTTGCCACAGCACCCAGAGCCCCCACCCCATCCAGCCAGGGGAACACTGTGGTGGGGGGCTTGAGCAGAGTGACAGCAGCCTTGGGTGCACCCCAGGCTCTTCACTTCCTCATGGGGAAAGCTTCCCACCCTCTGTTTATCCAGGAAGCTCCAGACTTGGCTGTAGGCACTAAGGAGAGCGCCTGGTTTTTATCTACACATCAAATTTACTTTTTTTTTTAAAGAGAAAATAGCCACTGAGCAGCTCTTGAAGCTTGGGGCTAGTGTCTAATTCCACTTGAAGAGCTTTGTTAGATAATTGCAATATTTTTCTGAGAGAAAATAGAACAATTGAGGCTTGTAATTAAAAGCCATTCAGGCAGGTTTGATCCTTCCCTCTGCATCTTCACTCACCAAACACAAATGCCAGCAAGCACTCATGGCAATATTTACTGTCACTACTCTTGGCCTTTGCCTTTAAATTTACTCCTCTTCCTCACTTCCAGACAAAAGGAGGAGGAGGGAGGGAAATGTGGGAATGTGGCAGGTGGCTTTTCAATAGGTGATTCTTTGGAAAGACTTTTTTGGAGGATGCCTGATATAGAATCACAGAATCATTAGGTTTAGAGAAGCTCAATGAGTCCAAGAATCAACTCAGCCACACCATCATGTTCACCTCTACACCATGTCCTGAAATGCCACATGCACAGTGTTTTTGGACACTTCCAGGGGTGGTGACTCCACCTGGGCAGCCTTTTCCAGAGCTTGACCACCTTTTTGGTGCAAAAGTATTTCCTAATATCTAATCAAACCTCCCCTGGCACAACTTGAGGCCATTTCCTCTCACCCTGTCACTCTGTCATGACAAGCCCAGAACTCCCCTGGAGGCCCCTGGGCTCCCACAGAACAAGGGTTTATCACCCCAAAACTGCCTGCAGGCACAGCCTCAGCTGCAGCAGGGGCGTGGATGGGGCAGGACCCACATGCTCTGCCCTGGAATGGACAGGGAGCTGCCAGAGCAGGGTCCCCACACAGGACCCTCAGGGACCTCCTGACTCACTGTGAGAGGGAACCCAGCCTGGGAAGTTTCCTTCCCTTCAGCAGCAGCTGGGAATGCCAAACCTTGAGGGGCTGAGACCCTCTGAAGGCACCAAACCAGGCTTGTGTCTCCCAGAATTGGCAGTAAAGCCAGGGGGTCACCATGTCCTTGGGTTTATGGTGGGAGCATCAGTGGCTCATCAGCACCCAAGGGCTCCCAGCACCCCGAGGAGACAAGGGGAGTGCTACAGGCAAGTCAGGCTGTACAGAGAAGGTACAAATTCTCTTTCTTGGGCTGATCTTAACAATACCATCCAGAGACCCTTCTGCCTCTCATCTTCTGTAGTCCAAGTTTTGCTTCTCCATATTTAACTTTTATTTTCATCTTTTTCTCACGTAAAGGTGCTTCTGAGAAGCAGGCCTTCAGCTCTCAGTGGGGTATTATTTCTTTTCTCACCCAAAAATCGTGACCAGCCTTAGGGAGGCACTTTGAGACTGCCTAAGTAAGACCCAGGGGATTAGAGCTTCCCGGGAGAACAACCTGCAGCACAGCTCGGACGAGGACAATTGATCCAAGCAGCCAATATCGCTGCAGCAGCGAGACTTAAAAAGCAACAGCAGCTTCCGATCCCCTGCCTCAGCTCAGTCGCCTGCGCTGAAAGCCCGCAGGGGGAATATGAGCTAATTCCTGCTCTGGGCTGGGAAATGGCTCCAGGGATGATGGAGCAGAGTCCTCCGGGGCTGTGTGCCCTCACGTGTGTGACAAAACGCGAAGGCAATTCCTTCCCGGAGCGGGGCCCTGCTGGAGCGGGCAGGAGCCAGCGGGAAGGCTCCAGCTGCTGCCGTGCCCAGGGAGCTGCGTGGCTGCACCGAACCTCCGCATCATTAACGCATCCCACACTGGAAACTTCCCCGGTTTGAGGCGGACCTGACTCCCTGCCTAGTGCATGGCACTCTGGAAAGGGGTCAGGGCAGGAGGAAGCCCTGAGGGTCCCTAATTCAGCCTCCCGCCACCCTGCAGAGCCCCAGACGGGATGTTTGCTTTAGGAGGGGATTTATTCAGTGTTAATGGGGTTTATTTCCTCGCTTCCAGTCTGCAAGATGCAGCTGATGCGGGCTGGTGTGACAAACCAGCCCCAGCAGTGGGAGGAAATACAAAGGAATGAGCTGGCGTGGGATGCCCTGGGGGATCCTGAGCTGGGAGTGGGCAAGAGGCTCCCTGGAGGTGTTCCCTGCTCTCCTAGCAGGAGCCGAAGCAGCCTGGCCTGGGATGCTGCGCTGCGGGAGTGTGCCAGGCAGGAGCGGTGTGCCAGGCTGGGTGTGCGGCTGGGCAGGGTGCGGGACAGGCTGGGCAGGCTGGGTGTGCAGCTGGGCAGGCTGCGGGACAGGCTGGGCAGGCTGGGCAGGCTGCGGGACAGGCTGGGCAGGGTGCGGGACAGGCTGGGCAGGCTGCGGGACAGGCTGGGCAGGCTGCGGGACAGGCTGGGCAGGCTGCGGGACAGGCAGCGATGCTGAGCCGAAAGCGGCGAGTGCCGCTCAGAGCCGCCGGGCTGAACCGCACTGCCTCACACCCCGGGGCTTGGGGAGCCGGAGACCTTCCCGAGCACGGCAAGAGACCTCGGCCAACGCCAATCCTCCTCCCCTCGGAGCCTGGCACCCCTACGAGGGGCCAGCGCTCGCTCACTGCGTGTTTGACGTGGAGAACATCACGGATGAGGCTGAGATGGAGCTGCTCGTCTCAGAAAGGGAAGGCTCAGTGAGTGCCTGCGGAGGGGTCAGAGAGGAGGGAACCAAACACTCTTCAGTGATGTCCAGCGACAGGACAGGAGGCACAAACTGAAATATGGAAAATTCCATACAAGCATAGGAAACAAACTCACTGCTAGTGTGGTGGTACTCGGAACCAGCTGCCCACAACAGCTGCGGCATCTCCATCCTTGGAGACACTCAAACCAAGTGGACACTGCTGGGAAATTTGTCCTGGATGACCCTGCTTGAGCCATGCTGTGATTCTGTGACGGTCATGACTTGTGATTTAACGGGAGAAGCTCCTGCAATGTCATTGTCAGGTCCGAAAGGGAGTGACTCACACTGAAAATGTCGTTTCCATCTAATGAAGTACAATAGCTTTACCACTTAATAAAATCTATTGTCCTTCCTAAAGCCCCAAAGCCAATGAACGGCGACGTTTCAGTTGATTAGGCAGCTTGTGTGAGAGGTGACATCATTTGAATCAGTTTTCTCACTCAGAGAGGTTTTTCCTCCTGGGAAGTTCATTGCCAGCAGATGGCAACCACGCCAAGGCAAAATTCCTGCACAAGTTCCACCTGGAGGAATGTTCTCCTTCACTGCTCTCCCAAAGTTAGCGCCTTTAATGTGGGGAAGGCAACACAGTGATCTTGTATCCACACAGCTGGTTTTAGTTTTCCAAAAATTAAATTACCACCATGAGGTATTGAGGGTTTTTGGTGTTGGGGTGCTGAGGGCACTGAATTGCCCCGAGGAGCTCACCTGGGGTCTCCTCCCACACTCTCACCTTCTGAGGCTCCATTAAAGCTGAGAACTGCAGCCTGCTCTTCTTCAGTTTTACCTGCCCTGCACTTTTCTGGGGGAATTTCGACAGGTAAGAGCTGAGCTTGGTGCCTGGGGACTGTTGGAAAGTTGGAAAGAAATATTTTAGCTCAGGCAGCCTTTTTAAAACCAGCAACACACAAACCTTGCAGGGCTAAAGGGTGTGAGAATGAGCTTTCCAAGCGTTCAGTAGGGAGTTTCTCATCTCCAGACTCCCCCACTCAAACCCTGGTTCTGTTCAAGTATTTTGACAATTTATTTGTGAAAGAAGAAACTTTGTATCTGCAGTGCTCACTAGGCTTTTCTTGTGGCTTACAAAACACCTTAATTTTGGTACAAACCTATCGTGTTTTATTTTATATAGGCAAAATGCAATATATATAACAAAGACATGGCACAAGTGGCATAAATGTTCTCTTGTGAAAGAAGGACCAGTCTCTCTTTTCCCCCATGAGGTTTATTTCATTACTCACTCTTAATTAAATATGTATTTGACACTTAACAGGAACAATGAATTCAAAATAATTTCTATCACAAATTCCCACAGTATTTGTATGGTGTCTTGCTTAACACTAATTTTGAGACCCAAATCTCCCTTTTGGTCTAAATTTAACAAGTCAGAAAAGAGAAAATTTGTGGTGGGGTGGAAGATAGATATCCTTCAAAATCAAAGGAAAGCCATAACACACAGGAACATACATGGACATGAAAATGTTTCTTTTCTCTTCCAAATACTCATCCTCTCTCTGCTTTATTGATGTTCCATTGGAAGTGCTCATTAGCTCTGCTCCATTAAACAGTCTCCCCTAATAACACAGTGATTAAGAACTGAGCTTTGTACCAATCTGGAAATTGGTCTCCAGCCTGTGTGTGCCGTACAGCAGATGGCAACAAAGGACCACTCTGGCAGAAGGACACCTCTGGAAGGGAAATGTGCTGTCCTTAACAACTCAGAGTGTGCAATTAAAAATCAGGGTATGGAAATGCAGCTCTGAGGAGTTTGTAGGAGCAAAGAGGGAAATACAAGAATTGCAGGTGGGCAGGACAAACCCTGTTGCTGATGAGGATTATAATCAGACCATTGGTTACATGAAAATGAAAGAAAGGACATTGTGTGACCATTGGCCACCCCTCCAGTGTGCAGAGGTGTCCCTGAAGAGCCCCAGAGGGCAGGGACCTGGCTTGTTCAAGAAGTTCTGCATTCCAACAACTTCCGGAAGCTTTTCCGAAAGCTGTCATCCAGGAAGGCGTACAGGAAAGGATTCAGGCAGGAGTTGGCATAGCTGAGGCTGGTGATGAAGTAGGATATCCCAATGACCGTGGAGGTCTGGGGCAGGTCAGTGGTCAAGGCCACAATGGTGGCCAAGTGGAAGGGGGTCCAACAGAAGAGGAACACGGCCAGGACTATGAAGACCATAATGGTGACTTTCTTCTTGGCTTTGTCCAGGGCTCTGGCGTTGGAGTTCAAGTGCATGTTCCTCAGCTTGTAGAGCATCATGGTGTAGAGGATGCAGATGGTGGATACCGGAATGGCAAAGCCAAGGATGAGGGTGTAGATCCTGCTGGCTTTGAACCAAAACCTCTCAGGCTTGGGGAAGTTGAGACCACAACTCTTGATCTCCAGGTCGTCGGTGTAGACGTTGGCAAAGATGATGAAGGGGAGGACGATGATGGTGACCAGGATCCAGATGCACAGGCTGACAATCCTGGCTGCTCGGTACGTGCGATGGGGCATCCTCTTGGACCTGACCGTAGCCAGCACCACCAGGTACCTGTCTATGCTCATCACTGTCAGGAAATAAATGCTGGAGAAGATGTTGTAGTGGTCTATGGACAGGATGACCTTGCAGAGGATCTCTCCGAAGGGCCAGTAGCGGAGCAGGTGCTCTGCAATATTCATGGGCAACACAAGGGTGAACAGGTCATCGGCTATAGCGAGGTTCAGGATGAACATGTTGGTCACAGTCTTCATCTTGGGGGCCTTTAGGATCACATAGATGACAGCAGTGTTGCCTGTGAGCCCCACGGCACAGATCACAGAGTAGATCACGGGAAGGACAACGTAGAAATCTGCTGCCTGCTCCTGGAGGGTGAAGTTGAACCTCATGCTGTTTCCCAGGTAGCAGCTATTGCCTGTGCTGCTGCAGGAGCTGTTCAGATCATCCCAAAAGGAGCTGTTTCCCATGCCTGTTGATCACAGACCACCCTCAGATGCCACTGAAAGCTTTGCTAGCCCAGAAGTGAGAGCTCTTCTGTTTGGTTGGATTTTTTCCCCCTCCTGTGAGAAGCAGCTGTTACCTCATTTAGATGCAGCTTATTTTGAAAGGTGAGTTGTGAGGCTGCATGGATCACCTAACTTACCTCTCCCCCCTGCTGGAGAAGTTAGATTTTGGAGTGACGAGGGGTAAAAAAAAGGTTTGGAAGAAATAAGGCTCCATGAACCAGGCAAACAAGAGAATTATGACTTTCTAAAGAAGTCAAGGAACTCTTTTTTCCAAGAGTGCTCTGGTGAGCTTTGGCTTTTCTTTGCTGGGGGAGTTGAGTGGCTCCTGTTCAGCTGCCTGCAGTGAGAGTTCTTCTGGGGCTGGCAGGAACAAGGAGGCAGAAGGGGGATTTCCGTGCCTGGCTGGCTGTTCACAGCCCTTGGAGGACCTGAGGGATGGCTGCTGTTTCACTGCACAGCGCTGGCTTTCTGTGCCGGAGCAGAGGCGTTCCAGTGGTTAATTAGCTGCTGCCTTTGTGTTGGAGTTCAGGCTCTTCATGCACTGGGATTTCACAGACAATGAAGAAGTTTCTGCCACTGCTGCTCCCCACTCCCAGGGTCCCCTAGCAAAAAAAAAGGACGGGGAAAAATAGTTCAGGGAGTATTTCTGAAACAAAGGGTTAAAGGGGTTTACCCTGCAATCAAAATAGACCTTTAAGCAAGGGTGGGCTATGAACTTATTCACTATGAAGACATCCCCAGAACAAACAACTGGCAGCACGCCAAACCTGGCACAGATGGACAGACAAACCTGGAAATCTCAGAAGTTCAGGATTAATCAGGGAAAAGGAAGAAAAGTACCCTGAAAGCAAATCCACTGCAGAGACACAGCAAGAATCACCCCATCTGTAGCAGTGGCCACATCCACCACTGCTGCCCGACCTATACTTCCAAGAATTCCTCCACAGGGAATGAACAAACAACCAACCCCTACCCCCACCGTGAAGATCAAGGTTTTGGCAACTGGTCCCAGGCTCTGCAGAGAGAATTGCCTCACTTCTCTCGCGTTTTGGTGCAAAGAAGTGAGTGGGACAGCTGGGGATGGAGGGCTGAAGGCTCTCTTACCTGGGAAGCGACTCCACTGCCTCCTCCAGCACCTGCTGCTCTCACTGGTGAGCTCTTCCCTCTAATCCGAGCTGGAGGAGGGTCTCAGGGCTGCTGACGTACCAGCATTTGCAATCAGATCAACATGATGCTGCTGTGTGTGCGCGTTGCCTGTCTGAGCAATTAGCACTTGCTCAGACCAGGGATGGGGGAAAGGAAGATTTTCTCTCTGCAGGGCTAATAAAATAGCAAATAGGGTGATGGAGTGAGGGAATGAGGGAGATGTGGAGGGACACAGCAGCACCCAGGACTGGCTGAACGAGGGATGCATGAACCATTGGGAAGGGGGGAGTTAAAGTGCTTCAATAGGGAAGAGTGGCTGGTTTTAACAAAGGGAGGGGGAGGAGGGCGAGCAACATTACAGCAGCAAAATAAACAAATAAACAGACATACCTTGCCAGATCTGGGCTGTTTTCGGCTGCTCTGGGGGAGTTTGGCTGGGTTTCCCCAGCTGGGTCTCTGATCCTGCTTTGGAAACTCAGTGAAATCCTTCAGATGTGCATCAGGAGGTGCAGGAGTCCCACAAAGCTTGTTGGAAATGCACCCCAGGTTACAGAGGAAACCCAGCAAGAATGTAGGATCACTTTACCAGCATGTCCCTAGAAAGAGAAGAAAAAGGAAATCAAGAATATTTTGATTCTCCTTAAGTTTTTAAGCACTGTGTCACCTTTGTTTCAAGACAGGGCAAGGGAGAAGGCAGGCACCCATCAGTGCCATGCCTGGCTGTGCTTAGCCAGGAGGGCCAGCTCGCAGATCTAAGCCACAGAGCCTAGAATTGTGTTTAACTTTGCTCCTCTTCTTTAGAGGTTTTTATATTCTTCTGGCAGGATTATTGTGGACCAGTAGCTGGGTGGGAGTAAAACATTTCACTGAACTCCTTGAGGCCATGGCTATAACTGACTTCTCAGCTGATGGGATTATTTTTATGCCCCACGTAAAATGCTTCCAGGTATTTTCTGTATCTTGGCCAAAATCTAAGCAGACTTTGGGCTTAAGGAAAATTATACAGGGAAGATATTGCTCAATTATATTGCATAGGAATTATATGGATGATACTTCTTCAGATGAAACCCCCCTGGAGCTTTCCTCTTGCCTGTTTTGGGAAGGCTGGTGCAGTTTACAAGGAGCTGTAAATGAAGCAAGGCTTTGGTATGTCTGCAGGGGAAGGCACTTTCCAGGAACTGCTGCTGTCTTTTTCAGAGAAGAGCATACAGGGAGGCAGAGAAATTCAGGAGAATGTGATGTTACATTTGCTGATGGGACAAAAGGATTTGAAAGTATTTTTCATCCCCAATCCTTTGAGGCTTTCTGTTTTTTAGCATAAAGCATGTCTCTGGGACAGCTTGAAAGCTGTCCTTTCTCTTCCCAAACTACATTCTCTTGGAATTGGCATCATGCTGCAGTGGCCAGGGATTGTGTGCCCAGGTGCTGTGTGCTTGAGGGGCTGTGGTGAGGGGCTGGGGGGGCTGCAGTGCTGCTGCTGCTCCCTTGTGCTTTGCCCTCTGCCTTGTGCCTTACTCCTCATTATCCACAGTGAACATGCTCTCCGTGCCTTGGTTAGGATGTGCTTGATTAAAATAACCTGTCAGGGATGAGATGGAGACTAATTAAATCTCATTGCCTGATGTGGGTAGAGGGGCTTTTGCTTCTTATATGCCCCAAACAAATTACTGGCACCTGCTTTCTGAGCTCCTTGCCTGGTTCTCCAATAAAGCTTGTTTGCTTTGGGGAGAACAATTGCCAACAGATATAAATTCATGTAGGAAATTGCTTAGCAGCAGGAAGAGCTCTACCAACAGAGAAAATATTTCCTCTGTGTGTCTCTGGGTCCAGCCAGAGCCAGAGGCTGTGCACAGAGCAAACAGATCCGTGGATATTGGTGTGGTGGGGAGTGCTTGGGGGGAAGGCTGAGAATGTTTTGTTCATCTTCTCTGCTGGGCACCCCTCGGTTATCAATGTTACACTGACATGAAGCACCAAAAACCAAGCCCTGGTTTGAAGATGCTGCTGCAAAGGACAGGAGCTGAGTTTTCCCTCAGAGCTGCTTGGACCTTCTCCCGTGCTGGCAGCTCCATCACCAGCACAGTGCAACAGCAACAAAGGTTTTATTCCTGGCAAGTCCATCCATGGAGATGGACTTTGCCTCTTGAAGGCCATGTTCACACTCTGCAGCTCGGGTCAGCTGTGCAAACAAAGAAGAGGCAGCGTTTTAGGGAGGGGGAAATCCCTGGCAGTGCTAGATCAGTGGTGCTTTATTGCCTTCATCAAGCTGATGTGCTGCTGGCTCAGACAAAGGCCAGCCACCATTTTGGAGTTATGGACAACCTGTTTTTTTTGGGCTCTGGCTGCTGTCAAGGAGTCAAGTTCATCTCAAGGACACAGATATACAATCAATACTCTGTTTACCAAAACAAAATGTTCTCGGCTGGCTGTCTTGCAGTCACTGGTTATTAAGGTGATTTATTTGTATGAAGTGTTCAGGCTTTTCAAAAGCATTGAGGGTTAATAATAGAATCAAGGAGTAGTTTGGGTTGGAAGGGACCTTTAAAGGTCACCTAGTCCAACCCCCCTGCCATGAGCAGGGACATTGTCAAGCAGATCAGGTTGCTCAGAATGGAACCACCCAGCCTGACCTTGAATGCTCCCAGGGATGGCACATCTGCCACCTCTCTGGGCAACCTGTGCCTCACCATCCTCATCGTGAAAAAACCTCCTTCTTATATCTGATTTAAATCCACCCTCCTTTTGTTTAAAGCCATTCCCTCTTGTACTATCACAACAGGACCTGTTAAAATACCCAGAGCTGGTTATGTCAAATGTGCTGTAATTGCTCCTGGCAAGGTAAGTGTGCTGTGTAGGATAATGTTCACCCAAAGCTGGGACCTGTCCTCCTGCTTCTCCCAGAACCTTCCCAGCCCCACTGAGCCAGGCTGGCTCACACACGATGGTGCTCACCCGTGGGACACCCACAAGGGCTGTGGGCAATGATGTTTTTCCTGAGGGTGAGGTAGGGCAAATGTCTGTTAGTGAACTGCAGAATTGTGGGCGAAGAAAGTGCCTTTGAATGGTGATAATTGTCATGGATCCAGGGCTGGTGGCTGAAAGCTGCAGTGAAGACAGAAGGGTACAGGAAGTGATTTAAGGAAAATGGGAGTAACGAGTCTATAAACGACCTGTTTTTGTCAGGGAAAGTACATATTGATAAGTGCCCTGTCTCTGCAGGGGAGCCATCGACACAAACGCTGTGGTAGCAATTTCCTCAGACCAGCTGTGATGGGGAATAAAAGTTCTGGCACCGGCAGGGAGTGGGTGGCTGGCTGAAGCTGTTTGCTCCCGAAAAGCCAGGAAAGATGTTGGGAGGCTCCTCCAGCGGGTCAGCCCTCACTCCCAGCACCTCCTGGAGACCCTGGCTCTTCCACCACACCTCCCCCAGGCCCGTGGGGGTGGCTGGGGCCACCCAGAGCTGCCACCAGCCATGGAGGGCCAGTGGCATTGTGAGAGGCTGCCTGGCTCCCAGCAGGAGCTGTGCCGTCAGATGTATTCATTGAGAGAGCTCTGGTGGAGTACTCATGACAGTGGGAGCAAGGACACGGTGCCAGCCTTGCTGCAATTCATAGATATCTGTGAGAATTCAGAGTGCAGGCAGAACACTGCCTTAAACACCCTCATTTCCTCTCCCACCCCCCCTCGGCTCTGGCTTCAAGCAGCTTTTGTTCCAGAGAGAGATTAAAATCTGCTTCTGTTCCGGGATGCTTTCACTCTCCAGCATTTTTTCCTGCTCTTCTCCTGGGCTGAAAGTGAATGTGCTTTGGTTTCTTGGCTGCCCTGAGCCAGCTCAGGGGGTTCAAAGCAGAGCCCTTTGGCAGAGGGAGGTTTCTGGAGGTGTCCTGTCCCCTTTCTCCATGCTGCTCATCGCCTTTGGGGTGTGTGGGGCTCAGGGCAGTGGCCTGGGGCTTGCCTTGTGTCGGTGCTGCCACGAGGAGTGGACAGAAACTGTCCCAGCTTTGACTGTGCCAGAGGTGCTGCTGCCTCATCCTCCTTAACCCTTGGGAAGCAGGAGAGGCCAATCTGCTGGAGCGATCTATGGATCAGTCTCCTAGACTTGGAGCTTTTGTGCTTCCCTCTCTCAGACTCCTTCCCTCAGCCCAAGTGAGTGACAGCTCTGGTGCAATCTGCCTGTGGAGCTGTGTCTGTGAGGAGGATGGGATGTGCTGGGACCTGGAGCTGCAGTGCCCCAGGGAACAGAGAACTGATTCCTTTGGGAGCTCTCTTGGCCACCGAGATGTTCACAGGGCTCTGTTTCCTGCTGGTTGCCTTTATCAGATGTGCACTGAGTGTGTGCAAGGACATTGTTCAGCACAGCTGAAGATTCAGACATAAGGAGGAATCCTAGTTTAAAAGGATGGGAGCAAAACTGAAATAAAAGGATGTTTTTTGCCCAAAATGGGTGCAAGTCGACAGGTAGGAATCAGCTCTTCCCTGGATCCCTGTCCTTCCTGTGCTGCTGGCAGAGGGTGCCCTGCAGTGCTGTGATCCAGCAACATTCCTGGCAGGAATATACATTATTTAGTTGCTATTAAGCTGTTGTAACACAGCTGCTAAGAGCCCTTGGTGTCTGCCACTTCCAAGTGAGACGAGTTGTCACTTTGACTTTTTTAATGCCATCTGAACTATCACTTGCAGAAAGTCACATTTCTGTCATTGCTTGACCTGCTTGGAAAAGCTTTGAGTCTTTATGAACACCAGCACTGCAACAGGGCTCTAATGCATCCTCGGAAAAACAACCAGGAGCCCTTCGGGGATGCTTGCCATGGAGCAGGCTCTGTCCAATATATTCCAATATCTCTAAGCAACAGCTTAATGTGTTGCCTTGTGTGCTTAAGTAGCAGAGCTCCTCTGCCTTAAAAGCCTCATCAGCAGAGGGTTATGGATTGCAAATTGCTGCTGAATGAATTTGTTGCTTTGTTCACTCTGCTTTCCCCTCCCTCCTGTGTCATGATAGTGAAATGACTCATCTTCACCTTAATATCATGTTTTAGAGAAATGGTCGAATGTTTTGTACAATGTTCATTGTAAAAGAACTCAAACCAACAAATCTGTCTTCTGGCACATTTTCCAGTGTAGTTCCAGAGCCAGCACCTTTCTCCACACTCTTTAGGCCAGCAAACATCGTGGAGTGCAAGGTTTGTGACACCATCAATTACTGTAAGGAGAAAAGGGAAAAGCAGCAGGCCTGGTTTGAGCTCAGTGAAACTTGACTCTGGCTTTGGACTGCAGTCACTTATTACAGCTCTGTTTTGCAATTAATACCAGACCAACCACTTAAATAGGTCATGGTAATTCTTGTGGCCATATATGTGCTCACAAAAATTCAGTTCTAAGAGCAGGAGCCTTGTCAGTGTGATGGGGAAAAAATGTAGGGTGGATAATCGAGGTGAATTGAGTAGGAAATGGTGTGCTATAAAACTCATAAAAAAATTTAGAAGGTAAAAGGAAAAGGGAAGGGACTGCTGCATGTTGGGGTTTATGGCTGGTGCTCTCCACCTTCACACCCCACGGTCGTGGCCAGGGTGGGGATGTTGGAGCAAGTGAGGGAGGGACTGGATTTAGTGTGAGCCCCAGAAATACCCAAAGAGCAGCAACACTCAGGAACACCTGGCTCTTCTGCCTTTAAAATCTAATCTGGGCCCCAAAGAAAAGCCCCCAAATTGAATTCCCTGGGGATTGAAGCTGTCAGGTCTTTGACTGAGGCTTCCACAGTGTGCTGGGTAAAAAATGTCCCCATCAGAAATCCTATTAGTGCAAACATAATTACAGATAACCACACCATAAAGAACTTTTGGGTGCTTGTGGAAGAGAAGCAGAAAAAGCAGAGAAATAAAGTTATATTTCTGTGTTTTCCACACAGAACAATTTTCAAAGTGCAGAACTCCCCAGGCCGTGCTGGGGCCTCCTGCCAGGGGAGTGGTTTCAGGCAGGTGCTGGCTGAGGGGGAGGAGGTGTTTGGTGTTGGATTGCTGAGTGATCACTGAGCTTTTCCCACTTCTAACACTTGGTAATATCAGTGTCATTTATCCACAAGGAGCACACTCGAGCTCTGAGACATCTCCATCTCCACCTGCTCCTCAACTCCACTTGGAGACAGAGGGAAATGATTTCTTTGTAAATGACCTGTTTTTACCAAATTCTGCAAACTCTTTCTGAGGCTCCTTTCCATGAAGTTGATTTTTTTTTTTTAATTTTTAAAAAATTATTTTTATTAGTAAGAATTGCTTTTTTCTTCCAAGTGTTAAGCAAATTGTTTCCCCACCTGGGACGTCAGGAGGGGCAGGAGCACGTCCTGTACAGGAGCACTCCCCAGCTCCATCAATAACCTTTTTGTGCTGCTCAGCCACTCCTAGAAAACTGCAGAGTAGCTTTGTGGCTCTGCAGGTTCCTTGGCAATCAATTTTCCATCTCTGACAAGTCCTAATTTACAAGGAAGATGTGACGAACTCCTTCTGCAATCAGGAGCTGGCAGTGCCCATTCTTGTGCAGGTTCATGGGTTCAGCAGGATAATATCCTAGAACAGATGTGCTCTGCAGCATTCCTGCTTGGTTTGCTCCTCACCGTGTGGGGCAGGCAGCACCTCCTGCAGCCCTACTCAGGGCAGGGAATTTTCTGGGACTGAGAGGAAAAGCATCCATGAAGAGGCAGAACAAGGTGCTGTTACCCATGGCTGCTGTGGGTTCCTTGCTGCCCTGGGGTACCTGATAATGAGGGTTTGTAGCATTGTGATCCATACTGAAATTGGTCAAAGAGTTTATGGAGTTATTTCCAGCATGAAAACAAACCCTGTTTGGATGGTTGAATAAGGGAAGGATTATTTCAGGGAGAAAGAGGTGAGAGAGCAGCGAATTTTTTTCGTGTGGCTACAGGGATGGAAAACAATTGTGGTGAATTGTTAACATAAAAGCAACAAAAGCAACCCAAATGGGGAGAGAGAATCTCCATCACTGCCAGTAAGTGCTGGGTCTCTCCTGCTCCCTCCCCTGCCAGAGGTGTTTGTGTTGGGCTGCTCATGCCTGTCGTTCACCTTTGGACTGCACAGTCATTTCCTCGAAAAGAGTTGGTTTTTTCCTGACTCTGCTGAGCATTCCAGCGAGCCCAGGAGATGTGGGGATGGTGGATGAGTGGGTTTGGATGGGCTTGGCTATTAGGTGTTGCTGTGTTTCCTGGTGCTCCTGTTTGTGATGGAGCTATTTGCTCCTCTCCAGAGCAATCCCAGGAACATTCCTTTTGTGGAAGGCAGAAGAGCTCAAGAGAAAAATGAGCTTGGAATTTCCTGTTCTGGGGAAATGCAATTGTTGTGAATTTTCTGCAAGAAACTGCTTGTGAACAAAGATGGAGCCTGACTTAGGGGTCTGATCTTGGCCCTTCACTGACACAAAGCTCTCTGTGCACCTCCAGAGGGTTGTGACCCCACAGGAATCCCCTGGCAGGGCAGGGAGGGGGATTTGACATCGCAGCTGCCTGGGAAAAATGAAGGAAATTCTCCTTTTCCAGCCAGGAAAGGCAGGGTGTCTGCCTGCTGTATTCCACAACTAGGAGGTCAATTGCTGAGGGATTTCTGCTGGGAGATTTGTGCTTTATAAAATTCATGCCAGGAGCAGAGGGGGACTGGAGAGCTGGAAACGACAGTGCTGCCTTCCTCCCCTCTGCTGCTGTAATTGTTGGTAATGATTTAATAAGCAGTGCTAAACGGGGAAGCTGATCCTTCCCTGCAGCAAACACAGGCATGTGGCATTTTATTACCTTTATTAGGGCTTCTGTTTGGAATTTCTTTGCTGTATTTCCTTCTCTGCAGGCTTGGTTCAAAGCTTGGAGAAGTTGGTGTGAAAACTGGACTTTGTGCTGTCAGGATTCTGAGTGTTGAGTAAGGGAAGGAAAAATTAAGGAGAAATTACGTAATTTAAACAAGGAAGTGCTCTTGGCTTTGGCACTTTGTGTGCACAAATGCACACCAGGAGAGGGAGAGCAAATCAGGCACCAACTCCCAGTACTTGCAGAAGAATGGATGGAAATAACTTCCTGTTTAGGCTGGAAAGTAGGAGAAAATTTGTACTCATCAGAAGGGTGTTGAAGTGGAGCAGCTGCCTAGTGACAACAGACAGATGGAGAAGTGAAATCCCAAATTAAAGACTTTTAATGTGGAGCTTTTTGGACGTTGGGGGCTTTAGATCTTGTGAGTCTCACAAGCGATGGGAGCCTCTCCCAGGGGAGGATCCCTGCCCACGCCAGGGACCTCTGCCCTGCTCCCTCAGGGGGTTTGGGCTGTACCTGGTGGCTCAGCAGAGCTCGGGGCAGTGCCTCAGCTATTTGTGGATTTGAATGGCACTTGGGTCAAATCGAGTTCCCCTTCTGAGGGATGGAGTCTTGAGCTCCCTCGGGTTTTGCTTGAATATTTCTTTAATGTGTCCCTCACCCCAGAACCCCCTGCAGATCCCCTGCCCCTCCCATCCTGTGTCTCCCACAGCTGTGATCCTCAGAGCTCTTCCCTTAAACGACAAGAATTGGAAACTGGCTGGGTTTGTTTCCTCTTGGTGATGAAATTGTTCCCTATTGTGCAGCTCAGGAGGAAAGAAACTTCTTCCTCCCTTCAGCTTGCTGCAACAAACTGTTCTGTTCCTCTTTGGAAGAATTGGGAAGAGAAACTTCCTTTAAAGCTGAGGGAGCCAAGTTCAATTCCTTTATCATTTTGAGCAAAGTAACCAAGTCATTTTTGTTAAAAGTAACTCCAGAATTTTGAAGAGATCTGTTGAGAAAATATTTCTCTTGGCAACTGATTGCGAGTGGGTATTGGAAGAAACTCTGCCTTGAACCACTCAAAGCAGTAATTTCTTCCCAAAGTGTAGATGTAATTACATTTTCTGGGTGGAAAAAAAAGAAGCAGCAGTGGACCAAAGGGGCTCCAAGCCAATCTCCCTTTGCTGTCAATGACAGAATCAAATGCTCAGAGTTCCTATCAGCTCTGCCAGACAAAATGTTGCTTTTGGGTTATTGGGGGTTTTGTCAGAAATCTTTGGAGCATGAATAGCTCATGGATTTATCTCTGCTGGCTTTGGCCATTCCTGCTGTCCATCGTATCTTGCTATTATAAGGCAGCTCTTTTCATTATGTTGTCTTTTAATTCAGATATCTGAGCCTTTTCCTACTTCTAACTCCAGTTTTCAGAAGGACAAACATTTTCTTACCTGTGAATGTATTCAGTGGTGGCCACACAAGTGAAGGCAGGAGCTGGCAGGTGATAATTTATGAAACTTTCTGTAATGGGAAAAACTCAGCATTCAATTTCCATCTCCTTAGAAATCTCTATTTTTATTTCTTTTCCTATCTCTTGTGGTCTTTGTGGCTGGTCTGAGTTTAGTGCTTGGAAATGCAATTATATGGATCCCCATGCTTTTGAGGCAGAATAATCTTGTACATAAAACCAAACAAATTTAACTTGCCAGTGTTAGGGCAGTTTGACACCCAGGCCTGGGGACTGGGCAGTGGTGAGTGCCTGGCCAGTCTCAGAGCACAGAGTTCGTCTGATTTAAATGAAATTTCACTCATTGGAGAAAAGTAAAACTGCCTCTTATTTGCAGAGCACTAAAAATCCATCTGAAGATGATTGCCAAGACGTGCTGGAGTTGCTGAGTGTTGGGATAAACTCCTGCACTGGCACCATGGAATGGGACACCAGGAGTGAAATGTGAAAAAATGGCATTTCCAGCCTTGTGCAGGCCCTGATGTTCTGCTGTTGGCTTGGTGCTGTCAAAGGGGTTGGTTTTGGTGCTTTTAGAAGCACTAAGCTCTAAAAGTGAAATGCACTTGAGGCAGCAATTGCATCTCTGGTCTCTGCAATGGCTTTTATCTCTCTTCATGCTCCTGAGCACTGCAAGGACTGAGTAAAGCTGAGGCTTTGGGCAGGCCCAGCAGTGACAGATTTTGGAGAGATTTGAGTCAGGAGATGGAAGCAGCAGCAGGAGGAGGTGTAAGCATCATCCTTGTGCTCTCCTGCATGCAGCCTGAAGGAGGCAGGGCTTCCATAAAGCATCTTCTGTAACTCCCTTAGGTGAAAAACAAGTGGCAAATTCTTTAATTTCTTGGAGTTTCAGGCATGTGTAGTGTGGCTGTGCTGCACCCCCGGGCCCTGCTCTGCCTCTTTGCTCTGACTGGTGCTTCCAAGCTGCCCTCTGGGATTTTTATTGCAAACCCCCTCTCTGACCAGCCTCCACTTTGCTTTAAAAATTCAGCACCACCTCGGCAGCTGAACAGGTCCCAGAGCTGGGGAGAAGGACTTGAGATGCAATTTGCATGGCAGAATTGTTACAGCAGGGAAATGTCGTGTTCCTCCTGTGCCTGGAGCTGCTAATCTTGTTCTGAACATTGAAAACCTCTTCAGCTTCTCTCATTAGACCTAAATTTGATTACTGGTTTGATTTCAAACCACTTTCATGCAGGCTTTTCCTGCCTCCTTGGCTGGAATTGTCAGGCCTGAGAAGAGGAATTTTGCCAAGCCTTGGGACAGTTCCCATCATTTATCTCTGCTCCTAAAGCTGCTTTTAATTGTCTTGAGTTGCATTTGGGTTCCTTCCTCAGCCCTGAGTGCCAGTGAGTAACCATCCCTGTGGATGGAGGATGTTTTGTACAGGACAATTGATTCCTGGATTGTTATTGTGCCTCACTGTCACTCACTTGGACATGGTCCTTACTTCTTGTAACAAGGGCTTCCAAGAAATTTGTAGGAATTTTGGCTCTGAGAGGAGCAGAAAGCACATTTTCTACCCCAAATTCCCAGCTGATGCAGTGTCCCTGGCAAAACAGTGATTACCATTTGTCTTCCTGGAAGAACATGAAGACCATTCAGAGATCAGGGTCAGCTGACCTTTGGCTTTGTGTCCAATTTCAAGGGCCATTAAAAGAGTCTCAAATTTGCTTTGCAACACAGAGGTGCTGTGGTTATTCCCAGGAGGAAAATAAGATATGACTGTCTCAAGGTGTGGTCACCAGGTTGGTACCTGGGGTGGAAATCACCACTGCTGTGACTGGGTGAGCAAAGAGAGCCAAGTGCTTTTGTGGGGCTGGAACAGCTGGGAGTGTGGCAGAGCAGTTTCTATATTATTTTTAGAGTCCTGAAAACATTGTTCCCAAAACAATCTTTCTCTCCTGTCTTCTGTCATAAACTGGGGAACAGAGAAAATGGAAAGGAGCAGAGGTTTGTTTAAATTGGCTCTTTTTGTTTTCAGTCTTAAAATAGTGTCAGCTTGATGCATGATACTTTGGAAATTGGATTAGCTGACACCTATTTCATCCCCCCAGAGAGGTGGGATTTAAGGCTTCCAACAACACAAGCACTGGATGTGCACGAGCTCAGCTTTCCACCCCTCACACCCTGGCATCTTGCTGTGCTATTTTAAGCAGCCTCAGCCAGATACATTAAAAGACTGCTCCAAACAACAAAAGCAGAATGAAAATGCTCCACTGAATGGGGAAAAATAAGAAAAGTGGGTGGCAGCCCTTTCTGAAGAGCTTGTATTCGTTTTACAAAGTGAGATGCAAACAGGAATGTTTGTTGTATTCCTTTCCTAGAAAAATGTAGTTGTTTAATAGAAATCTACCTCTGAGGCTGCTAAGTTTGGTATGATTTTAGATCAGGGAGAAATAAAACAGGTTCCAGAGAAGCTGTGATTGTCTCATTCCTGGCAGTGCCCAAGGCCAGGCTGGATGGGGCTTGGAGCAACCTGGGACAGTGGAAGGTGTCCTGAGCGTGGTGAGAGCTGGAACAAGATGAGCTTTAAGGTCCCTTCCAACCCAACCCATCCTGTGAGTCCATGCAAAGAAACTTTTGGATTTCCTGAGCTGTTGCCTTGGCAAGAGGAGGTCACAAATACCCCACACAGTTTGAAGTGCCCTGAGCTGAGCCCAGTCCTTTCTCTCAGGTGCTGAGGGATTTTCACTCGTGTTTTGTGGGGTATTTCAGAGGGCAGTGCCAGAGCAGCTGAGTGTGTTTGACAGGCAAAGAGGGCCAGGGTGGCAGCAGCTTAATCCAACTGAGCTTTTCCTTCTGTGGTTCTCCATAACCTGAGGCTCTCTGGGGCTCTTGAACCTGGCAGCTGGGCAAGTTAATCATTGTCCTAAGTGATAAATGAACCTGCTCCACTCTCCTTAGCATGGGTGTGATGAGCTTTAGGTAACTTGGGGAGCATTGCCGAGATGGGAGCTTGTTCTTTGCCAAGGAGGAAGGAGAAAATGTTGTCTGAAGTAAATGAAGCAATTCTGCTTCCCCGGGAAGAGGAAAAGAAGCAATTAAAGATGTGAGTGCTGCATGGAATAATTTGCATGAGGACATATCTTGTCTGCTATGCAGGAATGTTCTCAATAAACCATGATTCTCCTGACCATTATTTTTCTGGATTTCTACCACATGGTGCTGTGGATTAAAAAACCCCAAACATTTGTGGGCAGGGAATGAAAGGTGAGGAGGCATTTTTTCCTTTTTTTTCCTTTCTTTTGTTCCCTCCAGAGAGCTCTCTTTATTTCTGCTGTTGTTTGGAGCATGTGCTTAGCTCTTTCCTGATCCCCTGGGCTTGTTCTGGCTCTGGGTGTCATGGACACTTAACTGTGGGGCTTTTCCCCTCCATCTTCCTCTGTTTCTTCTGTGGTTTATCTTCATTTACCTGTTGGAGTGATGGATATTTCTCACCTTTTATTACTTAGTGCTTTTTCTGTATTTCTTTCATTGTCTAAAACCAACTTTTCCCTTGCCCTGTGGCTGTTAGATGCCAGTTATGGGAGCATTAATTCTTTCTCTACTGCTTGTCTGAGCTTTCACAGGGAGCTGAGAGCTCTCTTGGGTTACCCTTGACTCACTTTGGTCCCTTCCTTGCTGCTGCCCTTGTCCTTGGGCACTTTAGGGGAATAAAGTCTCAGTGTGGAGATTAAAGCTGTGAAATTATGGGTCTTTTGGGGAGACAAGAATGCTGTTGTCAGTCTTTCCAAGGATAACTTGACCACCTTGCTTTGGGGAGAAACAGGCTCAGATCAGCACAGGGGTGCCTGCTGCAGGGGCCCAGGTTTGGGGGGTGGCAGTGGCTCCTGGGGCTGTGTCTGTGTGAGCTCTGGGGTTTGTGTTGGGTCCCTGGAGCAGTGGGAACACCTTTGAGATGCACATCAGGAAATGGGTGTACAAAGGGCCTCAGGTGTGACCAGTCTAGCTCAGGTTTGACTGGACAAAACAATTTCTGGGATTTTGGACAATTTGAGATACTCCTTCTCGTATCCTTTGCCAGATGGACATTCCCCCTTTGCAAGGGAGTGAGGAATCCTGAGCTCACATGATGAAAGTCCCTGATAAGTATTTTTTCTGTAAATTTTTCGATGTTTTCATGCCAGCAGGAGTCAGAGTAAGACAATATGTGTGTGACCTGCCTGTCTTTGCCTTGGTGACAGGAAGGATGCTGGGGGAAGCTGCTCAGAGGAGCATTTCTGCTCTGTCCTGAATCTGCTCTGCCCTGGAGTTTCCTTGCACAACTGAGGGTGATGTGAAAACCAAGGCACAGCCAAGGCCTTTCCTCATCCTGCTCTCATCAAGCAATCACCTCCTGATCACACCTCCCTTCAAACACCTCATGTGCACCCTGCTCACCTGGAATCTCCTCCGTGGATGGGAGGATGAGGAGGTGAGAGGGGCTGGGGTGGGCATGGTGTGGGTGAGGTGTGGAAGAGTGGCTGGTGGGGGCTGGTCTTGTGGAGACACCACGAGCTGTGCCATGGAGAATACATGGATTAAACAGGAGATGAAAAGGAGGAGGGCACCTGCTTAGCTATTGAAGGAAATGTGGAAAGGAAATACATGTAAAAAATATGTCAGAGAGGGTCATTAACTGCACTGCAGGTTCAGGGCTCTTTTAATTATTGGTCATGTAGTGAATACTAGAAACTATTTAAAAAGCTCTTAAGTGATTGAGGGCTTTTAGTGAATGGTTGGGGGAAACAAAGGAATACTGATTCTGGCAGAACTTTTTTTCTAATTTAAGCACAGTCCTTTTTCTGAGATAACAGCAGCTTTGTATAAACTCAGATATCTTCTTCATTAGCTCTGGCTGGAGCTGGATAAAGCTCTCATTCAGGTAAACTTTAATCCAACGTGTCTGTAGAGTAATAAATTTAATGGGAGTCATCAGCCTGTTGTAGGAGTAAGGATGATGCTTAGGGCAAGAAGGAAGAGTAAATTAGGAGTGGAAAAGCCATGAATTATAGTGGGGAAATTATAATTTATGCTGATTTAGGGGCAATATTTAACTAAGATAAGATAAAAGTCTACCTTTATTGCAAACCAAGCTTTATAACAGAATTCTGCTAGAGCAAATTTAGTAGTCCTGGGCTCCAGACAGAGCTTTAGATACAAGTTTACCTCTGCTTTGAGAAAGCTCAGGGCTTGAGCAGGATTTTATGGCTTTGGTCTTGACCCTTGGGCTGTAAATGCTCCTGTAAAATTAATGCCAAAGTTACAGCTCCCACAAATTTCCAAGAGCTCCAATGGAGAAAGGTCCACCTGGACTCTGGGGACAGTTTCTCAGAGCAGAACATTCCAAGTGCTGTTAAACTGCATTCAAACTCCCTTTTATTGGGGAGTAAATTTCTCACCCCACTCCATCAGCCTGACATGTTCTTCGAGGAGGGACAAACTTTACAAGCCACTTTAAAAATAATTTCGCTGACAGGTCTGCAGCAGTGAAAACGTTAATAAACTGAAATGGCTTTTCACCCTGCAGAAGCCACTAAGTAATTACGATTGTAGGCAGACTAATGAAAGCAGCTGTTAACAGCCTAATGAGAATTTAAAGCAGCCCTTTGCTCCACAGCCCCATCCCTGCTCTGTCCCTGATTATCCTGTGCCTCCCAGAGAGGTTTGGTGTTGCTGGATGTTCAGGTAGAAACTGCTTTATTTGGCAGAAGTGGTGACTGCCTGTCTGAGCTGGTGCTTCGTGTGCTGCTGCCGTGCTGGGGCCACACCACAGAGTGCAATTCTGCAGGAACTGGGGAGCATGGAGAGCTCTGACAGCACAGCGTGGGGAAACTGGAGCTGAGGGATCATGGCTTGGTGTTTGCCTCAGTGGCAGACAGTATCAGTCACTGATAAATCTGTACTTCAAAGATGAGATGTTGCTGTTTTGGCTCTGATCCTCGGTTGCTTTCAGTACAGTTTTCCCTGGCAGTTAATTTATTGTTTTTCTGTTGCTTTGAATAGTCTGTCATTCCAGATGACCTTTAAAGGTCCCTTCTAACCCAAACTATTCTATAATTCTCTTGATACATAATGAATAGCAACACGTATTTTACCCTCATTATGCACAGTATTACATGATGTCTGCCCTTTTGGGGCTACACTCACTCCTATATGCTCTTAATTATTTCTGGTGCTTATCAGTGAACATTTTCAGCTCTGTCTCCCATATTTTGAGCAAGTTTTCAGTGACTTGCTGCAGCAGACATCAGGTCAGTCCAAACAAGAGCATTAGGAAGGGTCCAGCTGCATTTTCTCTCCCTCTCTGTATGTGCTGCTGTTTTTGAGCACTCAGCCCTTCTGAGCTTCCTCACATGTCTTGATCCTTTTCTGGGTAACCAGAGGGATATCAGGATTAAATCCTGTCTCAGCTCTGAGGTTTGGCTTTTGGAGAGCCCCAGTCATCCTCTCCTACTCATCTCACCCCAGCCTCGATGGCAATATTAGGCCTCCATGGACCATTGCTCAACTTGGTGCATTCTGGCTCTGCTTTTCAGGGAAAGTTTTGAGTCTTTGAAAGGTTTCCTGGTGTGGGAATGACAATCCTCAATCCTAATGCTTGGTGGGGGTTTCAGTTGCCTGAGTTGTGACACCTCCTGAAAAACATTGTTTGTTCTTTTTTCCTTGACTTTTCCTGGATTGTTTTCATCGCAGATTAGGAGGTTTGGGGATGTCTTCTCAAAGGGAATTTCAATGAATCTCCTGTCTGACATTTCAAAGGGGAACAGCAGTTTGGGTTTTTTTTTCACCAGCACCTGCTTACAATCCAATTAGCTAACTGCCTTTAATTAACCATAATATATTCCAGGAGAGTAGCATAACAACAGAACAAAATCAAGCAGTGAGAGCTCTGTGACTGAACCTGGGCTTGTCCTTTCCCAGGCACAGGACTCTGTAACCCTTGGCTGTCCTGGGATTCCTGGGGAAGGAGAAGCATCCAAGCCCTCCAGGTTCACACGTGTGCAGTCACCTGCAGATCCAGGGGCTATCCCTGCCCGTGGTTTGTCTGCCTGCACTTTGCACACAGGGTCTTTGGTTTGGAAGTTTGGCCAGCCTGGCTTCTCAGGGGGGATCTCTCTGGCTTCAGGGTCTCTGGGCTCTCTCCTCTGCCTGAGGGGCTTGCATCTGCTCTTTCCTCACCTCCTCAGCTGCAGATTTCTTGCTGGGGGCTTTTGCAGACAGGAGAGCATGGCAGGAATGCTGGAATTAAACAGTTATGTCCAGTGTCTGGCTTTAGGTAGTTGATTCCTCCCTCAGCTGCTGGGCCCTAAAATTCTTTAAACTCCACAGCTGATCTGCTGTTACTGAAATGGGACTGAGCCAACACTGAGCTTCTGGGCTTCTCTTGTGTCAGCAGAACAAACCATTGCACTTCTAAACTGTGCACATCAGCACCAACCTGAGGCTTTGTCCCACTCAGCACAAGCACGAGGGGATGGTCACTGACACTGCTCCTCCCTGACCCTGGAAGAGATGCATTCAAACAAGGAGACACCCCATGGGATCCTGGCAGTGAGGATAACCTCAAAAATGTGGTTAGATGAGGTGTGTAGGACTCATTTCTTCAGGAGGGCAAGAGAAACCACTGCAGGCTCCCCCTGAAGGGCCTCCTTACCCAGCAGCCTGACAGAGATTTGCTTCTGAAGAGCTTTATAATTTGTCCTTATTATGTTCTATGTGTGATTTAATGAAAGGCTCTTTCTCTCCTGTAATTGAGCTCTTAATCTCATCTGAAAAGCAGAGCACAATCCCTTCAGAAATGGTGTTTGAGTAACAGCCTGTTTGTGTTTCCTCTGCCGTGATGTTGCTCACGGAGCTGCTCACTCTTCATTTAAGAGCAGAAAATAAACAGATTTCTCTGAGTCAAAAATACATCAGTGATGCCACACAGATTAGGTTGGAATAGAAAACTCTTTCACTGCCCAACTGAGCTAGCAAGATCTTCCCTGGTTCTGCAAGGAATATGAAGCAGTGAGGGTTCCTTGCTGAGCACCTGAGACCTCACGCAGGTGATGCTCAGCAAACAGCACATGGGGATGGCAGCAAAACTATTGGCTCTGGGCAGGTAAAAGTTGGCAGGAGAAAAGAGTGGAAAGTCAAAAAACCAGGATGATGAAAAAATTGTAAGTGGTATGATTGCTTCAGTGAAAATCCCTCCATTTTAAATCTTCAAAAAGCATTTTTACAGAAATCCACAAAAATGTCCTGCTTTCATCAGTCTGATCTTCCTAAATAGCATTTCATAGTCAGAGTTAGAAGTTGAGTTAGCAGAGGATTTTTCATTGTGACCTTAGCATATATTTTTTACTGTGCTGTAGTTGGGAGAGAGGCTGGGGAGAACCTGTTTGCCTAAACCCTCCCCAAACCTCCTGTGGGACTGGCTCAGAACCAGAACCTGTAAAGGACTGTGGGAAACACTTCACACTATGGAACACTTGAAGGCTGATGGTGGTCCAGGGTTCCCAGTTTGGAGCAGAGGCCATGCCAGTGGTGACCAGTTTGCTCTGTGCAGAACTGGTGGCTGTCAGTGGGAGAGCTGTGGGATGAAGAGGCTGAGGGGGGCACACAGAACCTTCCATCTCTGCTGCTTTGTCCACACTAGAGAGTGGATTTTCCAAGAGAAATACCTGGAGAGGGGGAAGGGTGAAGACAAAATCATTCCCTGCCAGTGGATGCTGTGTTTGCTGCAAACACATGAGTAGCATCTTGTAAGAGTCAATCCTTGCTGTCAGTCCCCAGGGATTCCAGGCTGGGACCAGCTCAGCTCTGTGGTTCACCAGGGGAGTGAGGATCAGACTGCACCACACTTCCACAGCTGGGGCTGGCTGTGCTGAATCACATCCAGACTGGATGAGGAATGTGTCGTGTTTTGTCTTGCTATGCACAGCAGATATCCTAATTGAAAGTGGCATTGCCTTCCCAGATTCTGCTTCTGCCTCTGCCTCCTTCCTTGTGAGTAGAGCCATCCATTTTGATCCTGTCCCGTCACCTTTGGGGCTGTCAGGTACCCAAATGATGCCACTTGGAGTGGGCAGGGATGGGAATGGCTCCAATGGATTTTGATCTATTCACATTTTTGATCTATTCACCATTTGCTGGTGCCAGCCCTGGAAGCAGGGCCTGGAGACACGGCTGGGCAAGGACAACTTCTCTGCCTGATTTTACAGCATGTCTGACAGAGCTTTCCATTCTCTTTACATCCCTGAGGATGTGTCCTGGCTGAGACCATCCTGCCACAGCCTTCCTGCCTGCCTGGTGGCACCTGAGGTGGCTTTGCATGAGGCTCCTCTGCCCTTCCAGCCAAAGCTCTGACAGCTTAGAGGGAATCTAATGAGTTATTCAGCAGCATCAAAAGCTCTGTGAGAAACAATTACTGCTGTGGCCACCTAAGGTGAAATCAGAGGGTTTCATGCTTTCTTTGGCAGAGGATCAGGTGCTGCTGCAGAAACTCCCATCTGGAGTGTGGCAGCCCAAGGCACCAGGGAGAGGGATGAGGTCCCACCTGGCCACAGCTTCCTGTCCAAAATCAGCCCCAAATACTTCCCCTCCTAATGTAAATAACTTCTTTTTGGTGGTTTCTGCCAGAAACAGGGCAAAAATTGGGAGGGGGAGCACTAGCCCTGAAGTGCTGAGGAAAAAGAGCTCTGTTCTGTGGGGATGCTGTGGAGGGGGCTGGAGGCAGCGTGTGCTGCCTGGTGAGTCCCTCTGGAACTGCTAACGTGCTCCTGATTATAGTTAATTAATTAGCAGCAGGGGGAGACTCTGGTATCAGAGTTGTGCCGCTGGAGGAACAGGAAACAAGATGTTCTCCTGGCTCTGGAGCTGCTCTCAGGAGCTGGCCCAGGTAAGGGGCAGTGACTCAGGGCAGTGGGAGCAGCTGGAGGCTCAGAGCCAGCTCAGCACCTGGATCTGCTGCTCCCAGAGCTCAGAGCCAGCTCAGCACTCGGATCTGCTGCTCCCGGAGCTCAGAGCCAGCTCAGCA
>JAWWMJ010000065.1:8421373-8431760 GCA_035047045.1 Vireo griseus
GATCTGCTGCTCCCAGAGCTCAGAGCCAGCTCAGCACTCGGATCTGCTGCTCCCGGAGCTCAGAGCCAGCTCAGCACTCGGATCTGCTGCTCCCAGAGCCCTGCAGCACAATTCCACCCCGGAATGGTGTGGGAAGGGGTGGTGGCCCCGGGATGAGATGAATTGTCTGTGTCAGCCCTGGCTCGCTGTGCTGTTTCCTCCCCCTGTGGGACAATGTGCTGGGATCCCTTTCTGTGGAGTTTGTTACTATGTGAAACATTAAGGTTTTTTTCTGCTTTTTGGCCCTGATTTTGTGACAAGGCAAGCACTGCTTTATTGAAAAAAATGTGGTCAGTCCTGCCTCACTCTCAGGAGCTGCTCAGATACCTGAAGTTAAGCAGGTTGATATTTCCCAGGTGCCTTCAGCTGTAATTACAATGTAAAATACTTTCTTCCTTTTCAGTCTTATGGGAACGATCTATTATTTGATTTCTGGTACCTCCTTAGTTTGGTTAATTCCTGCTAGTCCCTTTCATGTCCCCTTGAATACTAAAAAGAGGCTAATGCTAAATACTTGAGGGAATCAGAAAAAGATTTGGGGATATTTAAAAGACATCATGTATTTCTATACCCTGCCTTGATTAAGATTCCTTCACTTTTTTTGGGTGATCTTTTCCCCTGTGTTTTTTGTTTTTTTTTTTTTTTTTTTTTGCTAACTGTGCTGCTGGTATCTCACTGCCAAGCTCACAAAGGAACCCCAAGAAATCAGCCAGCCAAGCAGATAAGGAAAGAGGTGTTGGTACAGAACAAAGGTTTAATAAATACAGAGAGCTTGAAAAGAAAAGGCTTTGCAAAATGATGGAAGGCTGGTTAGGTGAAAATGAAGAGGATTTGGGATGGGATTACAAAGGGGAAACCCTTTTCTGAAGAGAAATAAAATATCTTGGTCTCTAAAAAATATCTTAATTCAGGGCAGTATTAGAGAAGGAATAAGAACTTGCATTGGTGAATTGGAAGCCCTTACAGCCAGTGGACTTCTGTACAGCCCCTGCAAAGCTGTGCCTGGTGCATTTATGCTCTGATTTTTCTCATTGTTTTCTGGCCTCTGTCACATGAGGAGTAACAAGGAAAACTCCACCCCAGGAGAGCATTTAACAAACTGTGCTAGGCCAGACCTGCAAGGTCCAGCTGCCTGCTGACCCTCGTGGTGGCTTTGCTCCTGTGTCTGAGTAACTGAGCTTCTACCTGGCCTGTTGGAAAATACACATTCTTTAATTAAAATGCAGGTAACTCCAGCCTCATTAGCCCAGATCATATTTCGTTGTTCCCTGGATCGCAGGCAGAGATGGAACTTGCACTTGTTTCATTGCAAATGGAAAATGCCACTGGGAGCTCTCAGGTGCAGACTGTGCCTCATGCTCTGGGTGTGCAGTGCCCAAACCATTCCCACCAACTCATGGAGTGCAGAACCATCCCCCAGATCCATCCTGATGGCTCCATCAGCCCCCCTGCCCCCCCAGATGGGGCTGGGTTCGAGGAGCAGGGGCTCTGCTCACCCTTCTCCCTGGCAGTGCTGATCCCTAACCCTGCCCTTCTCCTGGCAGTGTGGAAGGGATGCAGAGCTGCTCTCGCTGAACGACAGGGCCTGAGGGTTCTTCTGTCATTTCATTGTGCTGATAAAAAGTAATGAACCATGTAGCTCTTGTCTCTCAGTTGTTGAACTGTGTCTGCTTTCTGAAAATGGTGAAGGATGTGGAGCTGCTGGAGCCAGTCCAGAGGAGGCCATGAAGATACAGCCAGGGCTGGAGCATCTCTGCTCTGGAGACAGCCTGAGAGAGCTGGGACTCTTCAGCCTGGAGAAGAGAAAGCTCCAGGGAGAGCTTTGAGCTCCTTCCAGTGCCCAAAGGTGCCCCAGGAGAGCTGGAGAGGGGTTTGGCCAAGGGTCTGGAGTGATGGGACAAGTGTCAAGGGTTTCACACTGGCAGAGGGCAGGGTTAGATGGGGCATTGGAAAGAAGTTCTTCCCTGTGAGGGTGGTGAGGCCCTGGCACAGTGCCCAGAGCAGCTGTGGGTGCCCCTGGATCCCTGGAGGTGTTCCAAGGCAGCTGGACAGGGCTTGGAGCACCCTGGGAGAGTGGAAGGCAGGGTGTGGAATGAGATGGTCATTAAGTCCCTTATTAATTAACCCAAACTGTTGTAGGATTCTGTACCTGGGCTGCTGAACACAGCCCAAAGAAGAGCAATGTTACTGAGGTTCAGTGAAAAGGGGGTTTAAAACCACCTGTGTTTGCACTTTAAATCCTTACAAATATCAATTAAGATTGTTCTGATAAGGACCCAGCAGCACTCGAGCAGCTGCTGAGTGCTGATCCCCACGAGTATCTCTGGGTGAGATCAGCACAGGAGCCTTTGCTGTTCTTCAGCAGTGGCTGAAATCCAAATCTCAGCCAGTGCAGCTCAGAGAGCAGCAAGTGCTGTGTGGGACTTGCTTCCAAAGAACTGGGAGCTGCAGAGGTTCTATAATAATACAGTAGCTACCAACAGCCAGAACAGAGGCATCTGCCCTGGGATTTCATAGGCACCGACTGGGAGGGAAATCTAATCAGGACTTGCTAATTTTCATGAGGGCAAACACCTGGGATTCCCTCCAGACTCGCATTTTCCTGGAATAATTCAACACAAACTCTGTATATTTATACACAGGCACTTGACTTTTCTGTTGTTTGATGAAACTATAATTTGTCTTCCTCTTGTGGTTCCTGCAGTCCTTCCTCTCCTGTGGTGTGCAGCTGAATGGCCAACCTGTACCCCAGGACTGTTCATCTGCTGTGTTTTGGATATTGTTGTTCTTTGAAGGAAAGCAAACAATGCTTGTTTAAGCCAGTCCATGTCCCAGGCAGGTTTTATTGGAACCAGGTCCTGCCTCAAACTGGAATCCAATCTCATCTCCACTGTTGTTTATCTCTATTATTTTTCTCCTTGTCATTGCTTTTCTGTTTCTTACTATGCAGTGTCTCAGTCTTGAGCAACATCATTCAGAACTCTACCCAGAGGTCACACACTGCTGCTTTTTTATTCCTGCTTGTTCCCTAATCCCCACCAGCTCTCTGTTGAACACCTGCTCTCACCTGGGCTGACAGGTGTATTTTTTAGCTGTAAATATTTCAAATCAGGCATGTAGAATTTTTCTTACTCTGTGGATCTGATCAAGGTCCTTTTCTAACGTGTCACTGAACATCTCAATTCTCCCTTTCTCCTGACACCCCCAGGGTTGTTTCTGGCTAAGATAAACCAGACAGAGCTGTCTGGAGTCACTCCCTGGCTGTTTATCTCATCCAGTGGCTGGGGTAGGTTGGCTGATTGGGCAGGCAGCTTTTGCACACAACCTCTTGTCCCTTCCCCTGCTGTGCCCAGCCTGGCCCATGGCAGGTTGGATGCCCCATGGGATCCATCCTTTGCCATGCCACATGAACCTCCATGCACGAGAGATAAAAAACCCTGTTAGGAAAGCCCAGGTGCTGCAGCAGTGACATTTTTGGGAGAAACACAGAGCTGTGCACGGCCAGCTTGATGTCAGACTGGTGTGAGCACCAGGCCTGACCTGCTGAGCCCAGTGCTCACCATGGCTGGGACTGAGTCGAGGAGCTTTGCAAGAATCTTTTAGCTTGGGGAAGCCATGCAAGATCTTGGAGCCCAACCATTCCCCAGCCCTGCCAAGCCCAGCCCTGAACCACAGCCCCATCCACATCCACACTGCCTGGTGACTCCAGCACCCTGGGCAGCCTCTGCTAGTGCTGGACAACATTCTGGTGAAGAAATTGTCCTAATATCCACTCTAAGCCTCCAGTGGTGCAATTGAGGCTGTTTCCTCTTGTCCTGTTGTTACCCAGGAGCAGAGGCCATGCACACACACACACAGAGGGACACAGGCACAGGAATTCCCTTTGACCCCTGGAGCAGAAACCCCTGAGCATGGTTCTTTCTGTTCACAGCAGGTAAAACTGAAGCAGTGAGATATATCTTAACCAGGGAGAAATCTGGAGGTGGGGAGAGAGAGATGCTTTGAAAGGGAATAAAACTTGCTGCCAGGCTTTCCTCTGTGAGCAAGTCCAATTTCTTTCTCTCTCTTTTTTTTTTTTTTTCTTTTGGTGCTGTGTTATTCCTCCGTGGGCAGGAGGCTGCAGGCATTTCAATTCTCTTCAAGTCCTTGTTTCAAAAAGGGCCCAAAATATGTTCTCTTCTAAGAGGCAGTAAACAGCAAGTGCACAATGCAGCTTCTCTAAGCCTCTCTTCTCCTGTTTCAGGGAGAAAGGAATTCTCCAAGCCCTAAAGCCTGACTCACTCTGTGAGCATGAATTAACCAGGAATGTTCGAGAATTATTCCTGAATAATTCATGAACCTGAATTAATCATGCATTTTCATGAATTATTCATGAATAACTCATGGAAATGCAAGGTTTATTCATGCTCCAAAAAACCCAAGGCTTTTTCTCTTCTCTTCTGCTCTCTCTCCCTGTAAGAAACAGACCTGAAACAAGCTAAGGAAAAAAATAATATATGTATATGGGAAAAGAACAGGAATAATAATGCTGAAACAAAACAACCAGGAAAAAAGAAAGCAAAAGCTCTTTTATTTTTCTTTGCAGTGGGGACAGCAGGTGGGAGCTTTCCAAACCAAACAAAGGAGACCTGACAAGGAACTGTGCTGAAGGGACAAGCCCAAGGCAAGGAAGTGTCCGGTGACCTCCTCTCCTGGAGCAGGCAGCTGGGACTGGGGAGACAGGAGACATCTTGCAAGGCTCAACACCTGAACAGTGCTAAGCAGGCAAGGAGCAGCTCTGTTGCTATCAGGATTGTGATCTCTCTCTTTTTTTCTCTCTCTGTTTATGTGTTTGTGTAGTTTTGTTGTGTTCATAAGGGTAAATGAACAACTGGTTTGGGGAAGGAAGATCAGTGTGTTTTCTTTAAATGTTAAAGGAAAACCCCTCCAGAGAGCTGTTTGTTTGCTGTTTGGAATGTGGAGCTCTGTTTCTGGGAAAGAGAGGGCTCAGCTATGCATTTATCCCAGATTCTGCCCTGCAGCCTCCCCGTGTTTGGGAGAGGGCTGGGGCAGGTTCCTGCTGCAGGAAGGGGATGTGGGGAGAAAGGCACATGGATAATTTCTGTGTGGTGCTTCCTGATAAAAATCAATGCCAGAGTGTGTCTCAGTCAGGAGAAAACCAAGTGTGAGACTGTGCCAGCAGGGCAGGCTGGCAGGTTTGGGGAGAGCTCCTGCAAGGAGCTTTGCTGCAGCTGATGATGGTGGAGGTGAGGAAGGAGAAAGAGAAGTTCTCCAGGGTGAACTTGGCCCTTCCATGTGAGAGGAATCCAATCCAGGCAGGAATTTAATGGGGGGTGTGGAGACAAAACAAGAAGCTGGAATAAATGGAGTCCTAGCTGCCTTTCCTGCCAGCTTGTCTCCTCTCCCTTCCCCTGCTCCCTCCCATCAGCTCAGGACACCGAGGTCATTCTCGACCTGGTGCCAGCACATGTGCTCAGCCCTGGCCCCAGAGCCCTTGTGCCAAGTCCTGCTGCAGAGCCGAGCAGGCAGCACTGGGGGATGCTCTGGCAGCACTGGGGGATGCTCTGGCAGCACTGGGGGGATGCTCTGGCAGCACTGGGGGATGCTCTGGCAGCACTGGGGGATGCTCTGGCAGCACTGGGGGATGCTCTGCCAGGTGGCCTCTGCCTGATTTTGTCCCCACCCATGTGTTGGCTGAAAGCTGGAAAGAACTCCCTCCTGAGCTCAGCAGCCCTCAGCTCCTCAGCTGCTCCTCTGGCATGGGAGGTTTGGAAGTCACACCAGCCTGGCACCCTGGTTTCTCCAGTGATTTATGTCTGCAGCTCTAGGGGCAGAAAAGGCATCTCAGTGGGCAGAGCAGTGAGCCAGGACTTAGGCTCCAGCTCCTTGCAGCTTTGTTGCTTGACTGCATTAGCTATATCTCTCCCTGGTCTGTGCCTCAGTTTCCCCATGGGTGAAATGAAGGGAATTTGTTGTTCTCCTCATCAAAGCACTTTGATGTTTACTGGGGGAAATAACTGCACAGGCAAAGGAATGATCATTTCCTGGAACACCTCTGGGTCTTTTCGAGTCTCTTCTCTGAGCTGCCTTGATATGACACAGACTCAGCCCTGTGCTGGAGCAAACTGCTGCAGATCCACTGGAGCCATTGGAGCTGTGGTGGCTCACAGGGCAGAGGAGCTGTGTCTGCTCAGTGCCTGCTGTGAGAGCTGGCCCTGCCCAGCCCCATGTGAGACCTGGCATGGCTCTCACTGGAAAGGACACTTGGAGGCACACAAGGGCAGGAATGGGAAAGGAGAAATAACTGGCAGAGGAGATGCAGGGCCGAGAATTTTATTATCTGGAGGTTGTGCTGCCCCAGGTAAAGCAGTTTGTGACCACTCCGGATCAGGGGGAGAGCCCAAAGCCCTGCAGTGACATTCCCACACCTCTCCCTCTGCTCCAGGGGGGCAGCCCTGATGTCAGCCAAGCTCTACGTGCTCATCAGCTGGCCCGACGGCAGCAGGGTCATCAGCATGGAGAACATCAAGGAGCCCCGCAAGCCCTTCCACCTCTACACGCTGGGGGAGCAGGTCCTGGCTCGCTGCCCTGGCTTCAGTGGGCTCTACTGGGGCGTGGTGGAAGGGATAAGTGGTGAGTGACACCCCCCTGGCCTGGGCTTGCAGTTTGGGGCCGCTCAGAAGCAGCTCCCGAGAGTGAAAGATCTTCTCTTGCTACAGAGCACAAAGATATTTTGGAGAAGAAGCTGCTGGAAGATCGACAGCTCCTGGAGAAGTTAAGTAAGGGCTTTTGAACTCTGCAGGCTCCTACTTCCATGGGGCTTTTTGGGTGGGAGGATGCTTAGCACGTTGTAGTCCCATCATGAATCTCACATGGCTGCAGTCAGGGTGTGAGCACTGAGTGGGTGGTGGGAGATACACAGCACTGGGGTCCCACTGCACATCCTCAGGGTCTGCCTTCCTTCCAGAAGAGGAACCAGCTGTCCACAGCATGATACCATCCCCACCAAAGAAATCCAGGAAAACCTTCCCCAAGTGGAGCCTGGGGAATGCACCCAGGAAATACCCCAGTGACAGGAGCTGTCCTGCAAAGCCACTGCTGAGGGTGCCTGAGGCCAGCCTGCCCCACGACGCTGGCAGCTCCTCCATGCTCAAGGACAGGAGTGTCCTGGCAAGCGTGGCAGGAGGCCCTCGCTCCCTGGCAGCTCCTCCTCACCCTGCCAGTGCCTTCACACCTCCATCCACCTTCATCACCGTGGCCATGCCGGGGCCAGGAGCTCCCCAGAGCGAGGAGGACAGAGCTGCTCTGGCTGCCAGAGGTAACCTTGGGCTCTGGCCCTGCTGCCTGCTCCCGAGGGCCAGGGTGGGATGGGGAATTGCAGAGCAGCCAGAACACCTCTGCTCTGCTCTGGGGCTGTGTGGGTTTGTCTCAGGGCTGCAGATGTTAGAGATGACATTTCCTGGTCCTTTCCACCTGGGAGATCTCCTCGGGTAGGGCTGTCCAGAGGGAGGTGTGTGTATGTAGTGTGTGGTGTCTGCTCTGCCAGGCACCAGCTCTGCCTCCTGGGCTAGCAGTTCTCTCCCCACAAGCCAAAAGACAATCTGAATGAATGCCTGCCCGAATGACTGAAATTCCCCAAAGCCCTGTGTCTCAATTAGTCAAGCCTTCTCAGATTTCCTATTTCACTATTTTTCCACCCACTACTACACCCATTAAATGCACTTATGAAAACATGTTAGTGTGTTATTTACCTGCTGACTAACAGCAGCATCCAGAAACACTTTGGCTCTGCTTGCCTTGTCCCTGCCATAAGTTTTGTGCTGGGAGCAGCAGCCCTTGAGATGACACCTTATAACAAATCCCCATTGATCCATCCTGGAGAGCCTGTCTGGATCCCTCTGCTCATGCAGAGGGAATTTTGTGTTGCTGTGCAATCGAGCAGGAGTGTTTGGATGATGTGCTCTGGAGACAGAGGGATTCAGGACCTTTTCAACAGCTGATTCTTCACCTTCTCTCCACCCCCTCTGCAGATTGTGTTGCTGTTCCAATGAAGAGGAAGTCAGATGGCATCTTGGCCCCGTGCCAGCAGCACATCTGTCTCAACAGGTAACACTGAAGTGCAGTGAGGACCCTGAATGTTTCACACCACTTATTTTGATTTCTGTTCACTCTGTATCCATTCTCTGGTGGTTCTTGCTTTGAGCAGATGCTCATGGAGGTTGAACACAAAGCACAGAACAGGAGTTTGTGAGGGCACATACAGCAGAGAAATGAGCCTGTGCTCTGAACTCCTGATTCTTTGGGGTGTCAGGGGAGATCTCCCATATCTGTGTGCCAGGGGGATGCACAGGAGTTTGTCCACCCCTAATCTTCCCTCTCAATCCATTTTATCCTTGCTGCAAACGAAAACAGAATCAACTGTGCTTTAAATTCCAGATAATTCTCCTCAGGAATGAACATGAGCACGAAGCTGTTTGTGGAAGTGCTGTTTAACTTGCTTGTTTCTTCCAGCCGTGAGGAGAGAAAGATTGATGCTTTGCAGGAGATGGATGCCTTTGAGAGGCCTCACAAAGGTTTTGGGCCCGGAGAGATGGAAAGGTAATTAGCAGAAGAAGGCACTTGTTCCTGACTGTGTTTTATTCCTCACTACAAGAGCGAGTGATGAGATCACAAATGGGCAACAAAGTGGCGCAATTTTAAACCCCAAAGTTAAATGAGTCTCTTAATAATTAGAGCCACATGTTTCTGATTGTAGGGCTTGGATTTAGAGATGCAAGAAGGCTCTAAAACAGTGCAGAAACTACAAAGCTCTTGCCTATAATAATGAAAATGTGGTTGTGTGTTCCTTGTTTTATTGTTCCTCACTTTGATGATCAGGATCCAGTGATAAAGTGATGCTAGGGACAGTTTTCTTGCAAAGAAATGGGTGCCAAAAAAATTCAAGTTATGGTTCTTGTACTGTCATTTCCCACAAGTCTATTGTTTGATACCACAAGTATGTGTGTCCTGGGACCTGCAGGACAAGCTTTATGTCTTTCTTTACACCTGAGAAGAAAATTGAGCATCGAAGTCTTCATGTATGCATGGCAAGGGGGAGCTGAGGGTTAAACTGAGCATTCCTGAGCACTGAAAAATCCAGACTGTGCCATTTTTCTCTCCTGCCTTACTCCTCACCCAGGAGTAGCTGGAAGGGCTGATACTCTGAGAAGTTGTCCTGCCCTGCTTGAAGAAGGCATGGAATCCCTGCCTGGGTGGAGGAGCGACACCCACAATGAGGACATGGCATCTTCTCGCCTTTACAAAAGCAACTTGAATTTTTCAGGGCAGAGAAGATGGAGCAGCTGGAGAGGATGGTGCTGGACCTCCAACAGGATGTTGTCTCCCTTAAGAAGAAGGTGCAGAGGCTGGAATCCCTGTCCTTGCAGGAGGAACCTCACCGGCAGCCCTGCGAGGTGGTGGAGCTCTTCAATGGCTACACCAAGGAGCAGCTCAAGGAGACCATCAGGTTCGACCAGAAAATCAGCACGGCCTGCAAGACTCTGCTCTACAAACTCTTCACCTCTGACTACATCCAGAGCCACTCCATCACAGGGCGCAGGGGCAACACCTTCCGGGAGGCAAAGCCCATGATGGACGAGCGCTGCATCAAAATCATCAGGGTGCTGCTGAAGCAGAAGTTTGGGGATCACCTCAGCGACACTGTGATCACAGAGAAGATCCAGAACGTGCAGAAGGCCCTGAGGCAGAAGTTTAAGACAGAATGTCTCTGAGGCTGGGGGGGTTTGATGTCTCCTCCTGCCATTCCCCTCTGTGTCCCTGAGCAGCCTCCCCAGCAAAGAGGAGCTGAGAGCTGCTGCTCAGGGAACTGAGCTAAGCACAGCTCAAACCTTCCACTGCCAAACCCCTGCCCACATTAACTGAGCGGGAATTTGGCCCAGCTCGGCTTGGTTTTTGCACTCTACAAGTTCCCTCCCCCCCAGTCTGTGTGCAAAGCTCACTGTGGGTGCATGGAATCACCTCTAGGACTCTTTGATGTGCTCAGAAGCTCTGGGGCTCTCTCTGAGCCCAGGGATGGGTGAGGAAGGCAGCTCTGTCCTGCACTGCAGCAATGCTGGCTCTAGGGCAGGGAATCACCTGCAGCCAGCTCTGTCCTGCACTGCAGGAGTGTTGGCTCTAGGGTAGGAATCACCTGCAGGCAGCTCTGTCCTGCACTGCAGCAATGCTGGCTCTAGGGCAGGAATCACCTGCAGGCAGCTCTGTCCTGCACTGCAGCAATGCTGGCTCTAGGGCAGGAATCACCTGCAGGCAGCTCTGTCCTGCACTGCAGCAATGCTGGCTCTAGGGCAGG
>JAWWMJ010000065.1:8435490-8449290 GCA_035047045.1 Vireo griseus
CTCTGCCACCCCAAACACCACAGTGGAACTGCCACCCCAAACACCACAGTGGAACTGCCACCCCAAACACCACAGTGAACTCTGCCACCCCAAACACCACAGTGAACTCTGCCACCCCAAACACCACAGTGAACTCTGCCACCCCAGGCACCACCAGGTTTATGCTCTGGTGTTGCATTAGGACCCAGCTGAAGGCCGTGGGTTACTCGCTGGCAGTGATACACAAGTTTTCAGGGGAAGGTGGGAACCTTCCCAGCCTGCTCTGTACCAACCTTTACATTTTCAGCTGGGCCAACATGAGGCTTCTGAAATGTCATAAAAATCAGAATTGTTTGAGTTGGAAGGGACCATTAAAATCTTCCATCCTCAACCCCTTGGAATGAGCAGGGACACCATCAGCTAGATCAGGTTGTTGAAAGCCCATCCATCCTGACTGTGACTGTTTCAGGGATGGGGCATCAACAGCTTCTATGGCAACCTGTGCCAGTGTTTTATTTAAAAAATTCCAGTTGCAGAGGTGCTGCTGGCAGGATGATTTAATGTGGGAAAAAAACCCCAGACCAAACAAGATGGAGATTCTTTGGTGTTTAAACCCATTTATTTAAAATTAATATCCTTGACCTTTCCTTGACCTAAAATTAATTTCCTCCTGCAAGGAGGACTCCACGTCCAGTACAGGCAGATTTTAATTTTCCCATGACGTGGCCTGTAGGAAACACTCACTGCTGAGTCTCTCAATGCCTGCACTGTGTGCATCCCCCAGAAACCTCAACACATTCACTTGATGACATGAAGACTGTGAGTATCAGATAAAGGAATAATGTTAAAATGTTGCTAATCCCTCCCTGGGTTCTAATCAAAGCTTACACAGCCTGGCTGCCTTTACATGAGCCCCAGCAGCCACTGCTGACTCTGCCTGGAGCTCTGACCTGCTTGGATGCACTCGGAAAGTTCTGCAGGGCAGGAGTGGTGCAGTGGTCTTGGTTTGGGATCCTCTGTGAGGCTGCTGCAGGGACAGGGCTGTGACACAGGGACAGCTCAGCTGGGGGGTGAGGGAAGTGCCAAAGGGACAAGACCTGTATGAGCTTGGAGCTGTGTGTGTCACCTCTTACTGGTGTCCCACACACAAATACTCTGTCAGAAGAGTTTGTTTTTTTGTTTTTTTGGTTTTTTTTTTTGTTGTTCTGGTAAGACTTTGTCTTATTTGGTTTCAAAAAGCCAGCAAAAATAAAACAACCCACACAGAGTGTGGTCCCAGGGCTATATGTGTGTGTTGTTGTTTTTGCACTTCCGGACTATTTTTTTATTAAAGGAAGTTTTTTTATGTGATTTTACTTTCTTCATATTTTATACCTTAAGCAGTCCTTTATGTCTCTGCCTCAGTCACATATTCATTGCACTTCACTTTTAGCAGTATTTCCCTGCCTGCAGTTCATGATTACATTGTTCCAACTCATCTCTCTCCCTCTCCCCCACCTTTTCAGAGCTGAAAGGAACTGGGGAGATCATTATTAAAACACAGAAAGCATAGAAATAAAATTAACCAGAGCACCAGTCTTCTGTGTGCTGAATACACTGAGGAAATAAAAGAGGCCTTCCACTTCTAATAAAATCTGGATGTGAATTGCCTCATAAAACTTGGATGAATTATATTCAGAGGCTGAAGAGAGAAGGGAGAGCTCCAACAGCAGGATGCTGTCCCTGCCTTGGTGTGTACCCCAATGAAAATGCCATGAAAGCTTTGGAATCACCTGAGAGGTTCTGCTCAGAGGATGAGCCTCAGGCCTGGATGAAGCACTTGAGTCACAGGGCCAAGCATTGCTCAAGTCCCTCTCAGTGAAATATTAGTCCCACCGAGTGCTGGAGCTGCTCCTGCTGTCTCCTGAGGTCTCAGCCCTCACTTTGTTTCCTGCCCAAGCTGCTGGATGGTGGAGGAAGGACCCTGCAGGGATGTGAATTCCCATCCCTGTTATTGCCCTGCTCTGTCCCCCCAGGGTCCCAGGAAGGGTTTGGGTATGGGCATGGCTTCTCAGCTTCTTCATCTCTGAGCTGGAGGATGAGGGCTGGTGAGGAACAGCTCAGGTGTCCTCTTGTCACATTCCTGCTGTCCCAGGACATCCCTGTTAGCAGGAGGTGCAGTTTGGTGACGTGGTTACTTTTAAGGATGTGTTTGATTGAGTGAGCTCTTCAGCTGAAGCTGAGGGGGCTGTGCCTAACTGAAGGGGAGATTGCCAGCCCAGAGAGCCAGGACTGCACAGAGCTCATTGATTGTTTCCCTTGGATGTAAGCAGAGCAGCCCAGGGTGTCAGGCACTGAGGGGAGAGGAGACTGCAGAGCTGATGTACTCCTGCTAATGAATAATCGTTAAATCCAAAGGAGTTTATTATTATTGCCATTAATTCTGGTTGTACTGTGCCCAGAGACAAGGAAGGTGGAGAAAGATGAGTTCATGACCTACATATTACAGGCTAGATTTTATCCTGGTAATGTGAGAAAATCGATGATTTCTTAAGTGAGAGGACTGATAAAATCACTGACTTTAGAGAAGCAATATCATTGCTTTCAAGTGTTCAGCAAGCTCAGTGGATGGTGCTGGAAAGGGTCAAATCCCTCTTTGGGGTATCCTGAGCTCAGCAGTCAGTTTGCCCTCAGTTTCCCAGAGGCAGGAGGGGAGCAGCAAACACCATCCAGCACTCAGACCTTCACTTGGGATTTCTCCTCCGTGTTAACCTGAGCCTGACTGAGGTTTTACTCACCCTGGATTCAGAATAAATTGCCCAAAGTGGAGGAAAGCCATGGGAAGATCCCTGCAGCCACAGCAGGGATGGGCCCAAGTCAGGGGTTTCATGTTGCTGCCTAAAGTGGTTTGGATCAAGAGTACAATACTGTCCTGGTGTGAGAACCCTGCTCTCCTTCACACTCCCCAAGAGACTCGAGCACATTCCTTTGGACCTCTGAGCCACAGGACTCCTTCCTCTCCTGGGAACTGAAAGGTGAAAGTAGCTACCCACAAAAAAAAGGCTGTTGTAATTTGTGCAGAACAAAAGGGAGGTACAAACTGCTCTCTGCCTTTTTGCTCTTTGTGCAGTGTTTTCCTCAGCTCTCTTCAGAGCTGAACCAGAAGCTGTGTTTGCTTTCTGCAGAATTCTCCCTTCCCCTGTGCAGGTGATTCTGTATTTCTCAGATTGGCAGGAGCACATATTGTTCATCATGGCCTTTCTCATGAGATCTTCGGGGTGAGAAACAGAATCAGTCACTGTAATGGTTGTCTTGGTAGAGGAATTTTACACCTTACTGTAGTCTTGTCGTTAATTCAATTAATTCCTTTTTATATAACACCTAGAGCTGGTTCAGTCAATGCTCTGAGGAGTGAGCTAGGAATGCTTATTTGTGAGAGGGAATGTAATTCCTGAGAAAGCCAGGACCTACTTTCTGGTGACTAATTTGAAAGTTGGAGCTGTCATCCCTGTATTTTTTCCTGTAATTGCTGCAGACTCTGACCCACTTTCTCGTGCTCTCACAGCTTAGAGGGCTGCATTTACCAGGTCACCAATACAAACCAGGGAAATGTGGGCACCTCCAAAGGACTGAGAGAGGGTAGGGACCTACCAGCACAGTTCTCTAGGAAAAATCACCCCCTAACCCTGCCAGCCCTGGCAAATCTGTGCCATCAATCTGGAGATGACCAATGGCCTGGAAAGTGGGAAAGGAGAAAGTTCATGTTCTCTTCTGAGAAGAAAGATGAGTTAATTCTTGATTAGGAAAGACAGCAAGTGGAGACACTTCCAGCTGCATGGACATTGTCTTGACACTGCCTGTTAAATGCCTAATGATGACAGTTAGCATGAATTAGCTACAGAATATGTTTTATTGTGTTTTGTGGTCCCCAGGGCAGACATGCCAGAGACTTTTATAGAGAATTAAAAACAGAGAAGGGGAGGCCTCCATACAAGCTCATTTTGAATTTGTAATGTCTGGTTATCAATGGTATGGAACAGTCAAAAAGGCACACATGGCTCCCATATAGTACATGTTAATCTTCAGCAGGTTCTGTCTTTATAAATAAAAGCATCAAAAAGTGGATGGATCCCAAAATGACAGGCAGAAACCTCCCTGAACACAGGAAATGTTTTTTTTTAATTTTCCAGGCTGAAAACTGGGATAACATCTTTGGTAATCTGCTGAACTGGCAGCAATTCCCATCCCTTTCCCAGGATGCCAATGCAGGGTCCAATTTTCGTTGCTGAAGTCAGTGTCAGTTTTTCTCAACACCTTTGACCATCAGAAATTCAGATACAAGGAAAAAAAATGTCATCAGAACTCAGCAGGATCCAATCTTCCATCCCTGGATTTCAATTTGACAACAACAATCCATAGAAAAAACAGCAAATATGATTTTTGCTGCAGACAGGAAGGAGAGAGGGTGCTGAGAGCTCTTGTGTTGTTTGATTGCTTTAAAGCCTTTCCTGCAGAAAAGGAAATGGTGAAATTCTGCTCAAAATGTGCTGGGTGCTTTTACAGGCAGGGAGATGAGATGAGTAAGTCTTCAGCTTGGAGCAGCCTCCTCCAGCCCTTTGCGTTTGTCCACTTAGATGCAAAGACAAGATTATTTTTGTGGCTCATCTGTGGATTCAGCCTGAGTGCTTCTGGTTCAGCCATCCAGTTCAGGGAGAGGAGAACCAGAGAGGTTCCAGCTCTTTCCTGCCCTGTGATATTAATGGGTGATAATGCTTCATGAGGTTTTCCCACAGGCTAGGCTGCTCAAAATCACTTTGGTGCATTGGGGTTCTTATTTTCTGGGTGTATCAAGAGCTTTGTGCAAAGCAGAGGAATAAAGACAAATGAAGCATTGTGACTACAAGTCCCACAAAGCTCTGACCTTTATTTGTCTCAGAATCAGCTTCTGAAGAGCAGTCCCTCACGTGGGGGATGCTCAGCACTGCTTTGTGCCTCTCCTCCATAACTCACACTCCTGAAAGGCAGCACTTGCTGCCCAAGCTGAGGAGCTGCTGGGAACTGGACAAAGCTCTTTCTTTTCCTGGTTAAATCTATAAAAGATAAGGCTGATGAGCTTATTATGTGGGGTGAAATCAGTTGTGGAATGAGATTGGGACAGCTCTGTGGCTCCATCCCTGCAACCACCTCATTGCCACTGTGAGTGTGTTGGGCTCTGAGCAGGGAAGGGATCACTGGGACTGAGTGATTTGAGTAAATGATCTTTCTTTGGTGATAGCTGAGACATTAATGCAGTCAGGAGAAATGGGAAGGACTCTCCCATGTACCAAAGATGTGTCTGAGCCTGTGACAGAGCAAACCTCTCTCCCCAGGGCTCTAGTAAACTCTATAAAACCCATCACAGGTGGCAGGGAGCTGCTGGAGAGATCCTGGGCAGGAGGATGAAAGGAGACAATTTCTGAAACCCTCTTGCCTCTCAGTACAAAACCAGCAATTCCTCCATGCCCCTCCTCATTGATTTTTAAGGTCCCTTCCAACATTTCATGATGGGACCTGCAGCACCAGTTTGTTCATATATAACTATGAATACTGGGATTTCCTTCCCAGAACCTTTGTTTTTTTTCCCTTCAAGCCCCCAGTTTTTCTATTCCCCTGAGGGGCTGGAAATAGGAGAGGCTGCAGAAGTGCTGCCCTACAGCCAGACTCAAACCCAGGGCAGGTGGTGTCCTGTCAAAGCACAGAGGAACCTGACAGTGGCATGGAGTGCTGCAGTTTCTCCTTCTCATTTTGGCACTGAGGAAATGCTTTAGGCCTCTCCTGTCCCGAGAGGGGCTGGGTGCAGGTGTTCAGCAGTGAACACGGCCCAAGAGCCATCGAATCCGTGGGAGAGCTCTGATGTCCTCACTGCCCACGCCCATTTGGAAAGGTGCTTTAAGGCAGCTGCATCCTCAGCCTGCAGAGGCTCTGGGGAGGGATTTCTGCACTCACACTGCCCCACTTCTGAAGAGATAACAGCCCTGGGTTTTACAGGGCCTCTTAGGGAGCGGGAGCAGCTGTGTGATGCTTTTGTAGGCTGGAGGTGCAGCATGAAATCTGGAACATCAACAAGCTGATTAAACAAGATGGTTTAGCTCTCAGAGCCAGCCTCAGGCTTGCTGCTGAAAGTGGTGATGAGAGGCTGTAATTGGAAGGGAGTCTGATATTTCTAAACCTCCAAAGGTTTGGAAGCTGTGGGTGATGCTGTGCAGGTGTGGTGGCTGCATCTCCATCCCACCATCAGCCACTCAACCTCTCCTGAAAGCATCCACAGATCACCTTGGGCAGCACTGCAGCAGGAGTTAGCACTCACTGGCATCAAAACCTAGAGTAAGATTAATAATTACCTATTACATCTACTTTCCTTTGCCCTTCAGTCTGTGTGGAGAAGGATGAGTGTGTGTCTGGTTTGGGGGTTTGATCACAGCGTCTGTACCACCTCGTGCTCAGGGTCCTTGCAGCCTGCAGGTGCCCAGGTTTTACAGCCCACACCTGCACAAGAGGGGCTCTGAAGTGTCTCCCCCATCATCACCTACCAGGTTTGAAGCCTGGCCTGGGTAAGCACCACCTCAGGTTCAGCTCAGCTTCTGAATATCAAAACACCCTCACCCATGTTTCTTTCTTCAGGAAAAGGGCAGCACGAGAGCACTGCTCTCCCTTTCCACCTACCCAGCACAGAATAGATTTGGCTCCACATGTCAACTTCTATTTCTCAGAGACAATTTTACTTCTTTCTTCGCTGGACATAAATGTGGCTATTTTCTTTTGTTATTCGGAAAAGAATTGAGGAAACAAACCCCTCACTTATCCTCGCTGCTCAACTTCGATAAAACTATAGCTTAGAAAACTCTACATATTAATAGTGTGAATCACTTGAATGAGGTACATTATGTTTTCAATTTCCATGATGCTTTTAGTGTAGGCAACTTATCAGGGGCTGCCTTTTAATCTGTTGAAGCAATCTTGAACATTAAAGGCAGGTTATTTCATAAAGGGATGTATTCCTTTCACTGGGGAGGTTAATATCACCCATGATTATATTTGACATTTGGGCCTGGCATATTATTTTTCATACCATGTCTGAGCCTAACTACTCACTCCTCTCATGATCAGGGTTTGAAGTGGGTACATTTCAAATCTCTGCACACATCCATGAGTGCCATCCTAACAGCCTCATCACTGGAAATAAGAAAAGACAATTTAATGAACAAAACGGGGAGGGTGAGACCAGTAAATGAAATTGTCACTGGTGGGTAAGCAAGCCAAGGGTAGATGTTGTTGTTGTGCATTCCTGCTGAGGAAATTACAGAAGGGGAGAGGGTGCTGAGCTCCTCAGAGCCTCCTCCCTGGAAATACCCCTGAACAAACCCTGCTGAGCTGCAGCTGATGTGCTGCCAGCCCTCCCAGCTCCTTGCAGAGATTCCTTTGATAATCCAACCCACAGCATGGCTCAGGGGTTCTCTCCCTGAAGCAGGGATGGGTTTGGAGAGAGAATGCAGAGGGTGATGTCTCAGAACTCCTCATGTGCTGTAAGGCTGACAGGCACAGGCTGGCTCTCAGTGCACTCTGCTTGAGTGGCAGCCTGAAAGGACCCTTCAGAGCCACAGGTGGTAAAACTAATCTTGAGTTTCTGTGCTGGCCTGGTGAAGATGGCAAATCTCTGTTAAGGTAAGTGCCTTTTGTTTAGCTGTCAAGGGAGCCCATGGCTCATCCTTGTCTCAATGTGGATTTATTTGCAAACTTTGGCTGTTCACTCTCTGTTTGAGCCCCTCTGGCTCCCATTTGTCTTTGGTAAGAACAGGGGGTTGAAGGTGAAGATCTGGGTGCTGCTCTTGGACATGAATAACTTGAGGAACTTATGCCACAAGCAATACCTAGAGCTGAGCAAGGTCTTAAGGGAACCAGGGCTTTCTACCCAAACTGAGAGCTCCTGGGCACTGTCTGTCATTAGCCAGCTGTTTGCAGTGTGCTGGAGCCAGCAGAGCCTTGATGTGGCCCTTGGGTGCTCGGGTTTGTTAAATCACTGCCCTATTTTAGGCTTGCTTTGTTCAGCCTTAGAGCCTTGGTTATGTCCAACTGAGCCCTGGGAACAGCAGTGGATTGAGAGGGAAGAAAGGACATGACGGTTCGGGAGAAAGAAAGAGTAAGTGGAATTAAATTACCACCAATTTCTGAGGCACAGCAATGCATTCGGGGATTTCATGGAGGATTGGGCTTGAAAAAACTCCCTTCCCAAAATTCTGTGTCATCAAACGTCATTTCCACAGTCCCATCCTTTGATCTGTTTTCAAAGGTAGCTGATAATGCTGCCACGAATTCTTCTGCCTTTGCCTTTTATCTGAGCCTGACCCTGAGACTGCAGTGGAGGAAAGGCCCCAAGCAGTGAGAGCAGCAGCTGAGCCCTTTGTTTGCTGCACTGAGGGAATTTGAGACAAAAGGGACTCTGCTGCACCCTGAGAGCAAACCTGAGCTGCCAGCAAAAGAAAGAGCAACCAGACCCCAGGGTCTCTGAGCACTGCCTGGGTGAAGACTCCAATCTCTGGGATCAGATCCTGTTGATTCCTGGCACAGCCCAGTGCTCCCTGGGCCCTGCTGGGTGTCAGAGGCTCTCCTGAGCTGGAAGCTCCACTTGACAAATCTAAACACAGCTTGGCAAAATGTCACCAAAGTGAAGCCATTTGGATTAATTACAAAAGGAGAGGGCATCATGATGACAGAAATCTGCTCCTCCATGCACCTGATCCATCATTTCCATTCCTGTTCCCACAAATCTCATAGAAGTGGAGACTTGACTCATCCCCACACAATTGGCCCCAGTGTCCTCATCCCTGGGGACACTTTCCCAGTACTTGATTCCCTCCTGGGATGGCTTAGGGAAGTTCCAGAGGTGAGTTCAGGGTACAGATAACCTTGCCTGTCTTTTGAGAAGTAGTGAAGAGGAATATTTTTGTTTGGCATGACACATTTTGGGCAAGCTGATGGCTCTTTATGCATCAGCCCCGAATTTTCAAGCCCACCTCTTCTCACTTGTGGCTCAGCACTGCCCAAACAGAGCTGCTCATGGAGAAGCCCAGAACTGGTGAGGGGAAGGTCCCTTGGGGAGGGCACCCCTGGACCCCCAATCCCCTCCCATCTGTTCCCAAATTCATGTGCTCTGCATTCAGACCCCGTTCCAGTCAGAACTCCTGTACTTACATTCTGGGTTTTTTTACAACTGCAATTTTGTTTAACATTGCCCCTGAAGAGCTCTGTAGTGTTTTTCAGAGCTCCAAGTACAAGAGCTCCTTGAATCTTTCCCCTAAGTATTCCTGCTGCTGTCAGGAAAGAATATTGGAAGAGTGTGGTCCTGCCTTCGCCTCTCTCATTTGGAGGCTGTGGTTCATGTTTCACAGCCTCCTGCTCCCATTACCCAGCTCTGCTTTCTGGGGGTTTGTTCTGCAGCACCTCGTACAGCAGCAGGGCTAAGGAGTTTTTATGTCCCATGGGTTTTTATCCTTTATCTCATATCTGTTCTCTTTTATTTCAGCAGCCCTGGTCCTGTATCCTGCCCTTGGCCATCCTGTCAGGGAAGTTTTCCAGCTGCATGGCCTGACTGGCCAGCAGAAAATGCAGTGGGTGAAACCTGTGATTGTTTCATTTACTTTACTCAGGCCATACTTTTCACAAAAGTTCTCCTTCAGACCCTTTCTCCCACCCACCCTTCTCATAACTGAGAGATTTTAAACATTGGTAATGAATTGAACATGAAAAGCACCCAGCTCAACCAGCACAGTTGTGGGAACCTCTTCTCCTTTAGAAACCAGGATGAAAATCCAGCTGCAAGGACTTTGAAAATGCAGGGAGAGGGTTCTCCAAACTATTCCTATCAGGGAATGCTTGTGAATGCCATTTGATAAGAGCTCATCAGCATTGTGGGATGGAGCAGCTGAACTTGTTAATGAAAATGCCTTTTCTATCACCATTCCACTATTTTGCAAGGCAGGATTGTTTCAAACAAAATAATTTTTGTAGAAAAGAAAAGATTTCTCTACTATCACATCTAATTGTGGTATTAGGGAGCAAAATGTCATTCTGAATGGACTTTTTGGAAGGGAACTAGTTATTTATAGCCACACTTTGTAAAAATTGGTCAGAGCAATTGTTTGCATTGAAGAGAAGCTCATTAATTTTTTTCTCTCCCTTTCTTCTGCCAGGGCAAACATCTGCTCTTGGGCTGTGCCCAGCCTGGAGCTCTCTGCAGACCAGCAGTGCATTGCACAGTGGCAGGCTACAGCAGAAAGGTGACAAAAACATCATCTGGTGGATCATTATTTCATTTCAAAATTTTTTGGTCAGAGAGGGAGGCTTTTGAGGTGAGGGTGGGTTAGGATCTCCAGTGCTGGTGACTTCCCTGGTTTGTGTGCTGAGCTCAGGGCTGGGGTGTCCATCCAGGTGTCCCTCCCAGGTGTGCTCCTGGTGCCTTGGGCAGCCCTGCCATGCTCCATCACTGCTCTGGACGAGCTCTGCTCCCCCTGGACTGCTGTCAGAGCTCCTCTTCCCCCTCAGCATCCTGCCCTCTGCAGCTGCTGCTCCCAGAGCTGCTCTCTGGTGAGCTTTGCCTTGCCTGGGCTCCTGAGGGGCTGAGCTCTGCTCCTCTGAGCTTTCCAAGGAGACAAATGCTGGCACAGGCCCTGCATTGCTAATTAGCACCCAGCAAACGAGCTGGGCTCCCCTGCAGCAGGCCCTGGTGAGGCACTGACCCTGCCTGGTTCTGCAGGGTGATAACAGAGCAGTGATAACAGAGATGATCACTTTACTGCACACCTCCCCTAGTGAAGCCTGCCTGGGTGCGGGGATGGAGCAGGGCATCACCACCTCACCTTTGCTGCTGGGTGGGGCATGCCAAGCTCATTCCCAGGCCAAGGCACTGTAGGATATGGTCCCATGGATGTGTAAGAAACCTGCCTGGCACAGAGGGGCTGTGGGGATGGAGCAGGGCATCACCACCTCACCTTTGCTGCTGGATTGTGCATGCCAAGCTCATTCCCAGGCCAAGGCACTGTAGGATGTGATCCCATGGATGTGTAAGAGGAACAGACACTTCCAGGCTGTGGTGTGGGCTCAGCTCATCCCAAGCTGGCCCCAAAACTGTCCCAGAGTCCTGAGGGCTTTCACCCCTACCAGCAGTTCTGCAGCTCAACTGCTGAGGCTGGAAAGTGTTCGGCACCATGTCCACAACTCATCTTGCAGCACAAGGGAAGCCAAAAAGTCTGGTTAAAATATGAGGGGGGAGGATGGTCCTGACAGTTCAATTAAAGTGGGGATTGGGCCATAAGAAACCAGCAGGAAGTGTTATGTATCTCTGTGAAATGGTACTTGCCAGGTGAGAAAAAATGTAATGACAGTGCTTTATTTGAGGATTTATAGGAGCCCATTTCACTGCCCAGGGAGAGCCAAGGGGAGCCTGGGGCTCTGTCCTGAGATCTTCACACCAACTTCTGCTTTGAACTGTTCAAACCCAGCACCACTTTAAACTTTTTGTACAAATAAGAGTGAAAACAGCACTAAGCCCTTCACGGTGAAGTACAGAAACATCATTCTTCTTTGTAAGTCATCATCAATTACAGCTGCAAAGCAAACACTGCCCCACCTGTGTGCCCAGTAAATCAAACTAAGCTCTATGAAATACAATGGACAGACACAAAGTCCTTGCTGAAAAGCCCAAGGATAACAGACCAAAGAAGTGAAGGACTTTAATCTTTGTTTTGAAATCCCCTGAATTGCAGCCCTGCCACTGCTCAGAGCCACCTGCTTCCTCTTCCCACTAACGAAGCCCAGGCAATTTAGCTCCAGCCTCCAATTTTGCTCTTCATTATTTGCTGGCTACTCAGAGCTGCTCCACTTGGGAAAATTGCTGTTTCCATGTGCCAGCCTGGCCCTGATGTGCTTTTCTCCAGCTGCTTGGCTGCTGTGAGTGCGTGGCTGCCTCCAGATGCAAACAGCTGGGAAACCTCTGCTGCACAAATGCAAGTGCTTCCCTTTGGGTTACTGCCTTCATTCTCTCCTGGCACTTCTGGTGTTCTGGACAAGTTCTGCCTCAGGGCTGTGCTTAGGAAGGAGGTTTAGTGTCCCTGTGGGTGCAGTGGGGCGAGGTGAGGTGAGGTGATCCCTGAGGTGAGAGCTGGGCTTGGGTGGGGTAACTTTCCCTGTGGCAGGAAGGGCATGAGCAAAGCACAGCTCAGGCTTTGTTTTCCAGAATCTGGCAGTGTTGAAACCCTGCTGGGGTCTGGGGAGCAGGTGAGGAAGATGTGATTCCCAAGGGAGTCTCATTGTCCTCGTTCAGGAAAGTTAATTACCAGCAGTGCCAGCTTTGTTCTACACGAGGGAGGATTTTCTGTATCAGGCAGGAGATCCCAGGGAGGCATCACCGAGAAGGGCAAATGGCATTTTATAACTCTTGCAGTATCCTTAACCCCACCAAGTCCTAGGGAAGAATAGGAGCAGACAAAACCTTCTCAGTGTGCAGCAAGGAGATGTTTTTAGAGCAAGGTGGGAATGGAACCTCCTGGCACGTCAATATTGGGCTGGGGGGATGTGGGGGCGGCAGTGTTTGCATTGTGGCTCTGATGTATTGTCACTTCAAAGCACCAAACTCCCCAAATAGTTCAGGATCTGCACAGATGTTGACAGGTGATGATAAATCCGTGCAGAGATGGCAAAACCCAGCCTTTGGGGAGAGCTTCAAAGCTGAAACTGAGAATACTGCAAATGTTATGAAATATTTCAAAATCTGTCAAGTGGGAGCTGTGCTTTTAGATTAGGTTTAGAAATGTGTGGGCTAATTTTGTGAGACTCTCCAGCATTTACTGTGGATTATGGATCCTCTTTTAATCTTTAAATGGCTGCACTTTTGTTTTAGTTTTCAAAAAAGAAAGAAAACCTCGAAGAAACCTGACAAAAGCATTTCTCCATACTCTCAGTTTGAAGACAATTCCCAAATGACTGCAGTTAGTGAATTGTACAGAGCCTTTTGCTAAGAAAAATGGGCAAATAGGTCAAATGGGTTCCCAGCTTGGAACCTGCACCGCTCCTGGCACAGGGAAGGAAACAGCATCAGGAGAGAGCTGCTGGGGGATCAGAGCCTGCTCACCTCTCCTCCTCCCATCCCCTCCTGTTCTGCTCCTCTTGCTCATCCATCTTCACCTTCCCAGCTCAGTGTTTTCCCAGGAGCACAGAGAGAGGAGCCTGGACCTCCTTGGCTGCTGCATTTCAGCAGCTTCTCCCTTCCTCTCACAGTCCTAGAAGCGTTTGGTTGGAAGGGACACAAAGATAATTTAGCTCCAAGGCCTGCCCCGTGCCCGCCTTCCATCCGTGTCCAGCGTCCCCGGAATGAACCCCAAGGGCTCTGTTCCCTGCCGGGAATGTCACCTGTGAGCGCTGCTTTGGTACCTGCCTGTGCCCTCCAGCCAGAGGCAGCTCCTGCCTAGCTTCAGTGCCCTGAGTCAGAGGCGATTTTTGGCAGGGCAGTGTTGATTGCCTGTTGGGCAGAGCAGGAGCCAGGGCAGTGTTTGTTATCTGTTAGCCGGAGCGGAGCCCTGTCCGCACACCCTGAGTGTGTCTGCTCCAGCTCCTGAGCACTGCAAACACACAGCAGCTCGGGCTGGCAGGGACACACTTCAGCAGCGCCAGCGCAGCCAAGAGCTCACTGAAACAAAGTGCGGGACCGGCTGCTAATGCAGTGCCTTTTCCTCCTCCTTTTCCTCCTCCTTTTCCTCCTCCTTTTCCTCCTCCTTTTCCTCCTCCTTTTCCTCCTCCTTTTCCTCCTCCTTT
>JAWWMJ010000065.1:8449390-8462480 GCA_035047045.1 Vireo griseus
TTCCTCCTCCTTTTCCTCCTCCTTTTCCTCCTCCTTTTCCTCCTCCTTTTCCTCCTCCTTTTCCTCCTCCTTTTCCTTTCTGTATACAGGGGAAAAAAAAATAAGAGTGAGCTTCTTGAACCTCCCCATTGTAAGCCAATGTGTTACTCGCTCAAAAACCTGTCAAAATCAAGAGGGGAGAATTATAATTTTGATGTTCAATTGCATGGTTTCTTTGTCCCTTTGAGTCAAAGCATTGTTTTAAATTATTTCAGCCATCAAAGCTCGTTTAGCAGAGATTAAAATTCAAAATGAGTTAAAGAAAAGATAAAGAACCATTTGGCTTGTTTTAATTCCTGTTGTCTTTGTGGGAGTTAGTGTGAATAAAATAGAAGAATACATTTGTGTATGAGTGGTGCTGGAGAGCAGAAGACTGGAATTTGAGCCTAAAAATCAACATGTACTTATGTAGGCACAGTATTTTCTTTTCAGAAATCCTTTATTTCAGATACATAAGGAACCCAGGACATCACAGAAATGAAAAAAAAAGATAAATATCTTGCTTTATAGGAGCTCTAGAGCTGCAGAGGCAGATATTGCTTCTCTCGAAGACAATTTGCAGTGTGGGGAATTTGGTCTGTGAGTTGGGTTGTAAAGCTGTGGTACCTGCTGTACGTGCAGGCTCTAGAGGTGATGAGCAGGGGTCACTGAGCAGGAGTGAATGAAAAGGCTCTTCTGGGATTTCATTTTGCAATAATTGTCGAATTTCTTTTCGGTAAGGATAAAGAATTTCTCACAGCAGTGAGCCTTGAGCTTTTCCAAAACGAGTTCAGGAGCCTCCACCAGAGTGTGTTGACAGTTGGAGCCCATGAGCAGCCTGAGGATGACAACCAACAGGAAACCTGGGACCAAAATGAGGGAAGGAAAACTCAGCAGCGTTTTCTGGGTAAAACTTGTGGCAGATGCCACATGGGAGTCAAGAGAAATAAAAGAAGCAAATATGAGGTGCTGGGGGAGGGAAGGGAGAAGCAAACGTTCTTCTAATCCCTGAATTTGACAGCCACTTTATATGAAATAAACTCTGAAGGCTCCTGCCTTCCCTAAGGTATTTTCTTTCTAAATAGATCTATAGATACACTAATTAGTCAATGGAGAAGCACAGGAGTTAATCCCTAATCATGTAAATGTGTTGTTTCAATTAATTAATGCACGTGGCACTCGTGCTCTAGTGATCAGCACCCTAAGGAAAGACAGAGGAAAATAATCATATTTAACAGTCTACTCCCATTAATTCCTCCAAACACTAATGGTGTCAAAGCTTCCCACGGTCTTTCTCTAGAATTCAGTGTTGTTTGGTGAGTGGTGTGTTATAAATTAGCTGGAATCACAGGCTGGAAGTGATAGTTCTGGAAAAAAGGGAAAACAAAGAATTTTTGGGGGGTAGATTTTTGTTTTTTGGATGATTTAACAAAGGAGTGCAAAGAAGGGGAGAAGTGAAACACAATTTTCTGGGTGCTGCTGAGCCTTTGCCAGTCTGTAGGATTATAGGGGGATTGGTAGAGCCAGCAGAAAGAAGAAAACAAGTCATCAAAGAGAATATTTTCAGCCATGAAACAACTCTTCCCCTAATTAAGCACCTTATTGACCTACCTAAAAGAGCTGCCCCAAACCATTTCTACTGTTTTTATTTGCCAAATGTTGGCATTTCAGCTCAGACAGTCATGATGCAGGTTAATAAAAAGAGCATGTTTATATGAACCTGAGGGGGCTGAAATGTCCTTTTTGTGCTGAGTTTCTGAGAACTGGGAGCAAGCACCAGAATTAGAAGCTGGTTTGTTAAGGAAGAGGCATAAAAGGAAAATATGAAACAAGGCAAGGGAGGGATGGATGAGCCCTTCAGAGCAGACAGCACAGGATGGGCTCACAGCGAAGTTCTGACTCCTTGGCAAGATAAAAATACCCACAAATGACAGAGGCGTCTGTGGAGCCAGAAATCACCTCCTGGCCTGGGCAAAGGCTGCTTTTATGAAAAGGCAGAGCAGTGTTTGGTTTGTCTGAGGTCTCTGTGATGTTTGCAGAGCTTGTTCTGTTTTAGCTGCTGCTGAGCAGCAGCAAACATGCTCTTACTGCAGCTCATCTCTGGGGGTTTGGAGCCCAAGGTGGGGGGAGATGCTCAGGAGGGAGGAGGTGCAGAGCAAAGTCCTCGAGGTGCAGGTGGGACCTGTAGAGTTTGTGTCCATGGAGCCTTTTGTGCTTGTCCTGAGCAGCTGCTCAGCCATGAGGTACCCCCAGAGAGATGGTTCTTCTCCAGCATAAATACAATTATTTGACATAATCAAAGAAGTCATTAGAGAAGAGGCAGGAGTCAACTGAATTGCAGAGGCCAGAGTGTGCCATGGCTGTAGAAATTGGGATTTTTGTGTCTGTTCTCTCCCACTGAGAGGAGCCCTGTGGCAGCCCAGGGAAGCTGAGGTTCACAGCCCTTGGGGTACATTTGATTTTGGCTGCTTTGCACCTGACTGCCCAGCCCCAGGTCTGATCAATCCCGCTGGAAATACCATTTTTTGGAAAACTCTTTGGAAATGCACTGCACAGGGCTGGGGCCAAAGGCACTGGGACCACTTTGGTCCCACAGACCAGATCTATCTATTATAAATTCGCATTTTTGGAAGCTTTTTTCTTTCCCTTTCCTGGAGAACTCACACTGCAGCTTCCTCGAAGGCTTCCTCCTCCTCCTGGAAAGCAGGCAAAGAAAGCTCTTTGTGGATCACTCAGGGTTTCCCAGAAGTTCCCAGGCTGATGAAGAAGAAGGTTTGCAGTAACAAACTGAGCTCTGCCCCAGCCCAGCACAAGCCCCAGCCCACGGTGCCTGAGCTGCTGCACACCCCTGTGGTGCTCAGTGCAATTAGAAGCTGTTTTTTCTCAGTTTATTGGGGGGCAGGGGAATATCTGTGTTTTCTGCAGCACTTTTCCCACCTGTTGCTACAGTAACTGTTTTGTCAGGCTGCTCATTTGTGTATTTGAGTGACAGAAGGTTCAATTTTGCTTTAGCAAATCATCCCTTTTCTTTGAGCGTGATTTCTGGTGCAAAATTCCCCCTGAAGCTTTCCATCGCTTCAGAGAACATCCTTTTTATAGACCTCATCCCTCTGATCTCCTCTCGGGGCACAAACCCATCCCTTTCCCATTTGCTGGACTGGCTGTGATTCACTTCTTCCCTCTGCAGAGCTCCCAGTCTGTGCCCTGCTGGTTATTTAAAACGAGACCAGCTCAAACCCAGCCCTTACTGACAAGGAGGACTCAGGACCTGTAGGAAGTGAGTGAATTACAGGGATCAGAACCAGGACCCTGCTCTGAAGCCCAAGGACATCACTGAAAAGCACAGGAAGCTGCTGCTCTACCCAAACTCAACCAAATTTGCCTCTGCCCAGTGTGGGGCGATGGTGGCAGCAGGGCTGGGAGTTTGCAATTCTTTTACTGTTCTTCCTCAGCTGATCAAGAACTATGACAAGATAATGCTGATTTATTTTTTTTTTCTTGCTAGTTTTTTCTCCTTTCTTTTATTTTTTAATATAATTGTTCTGAAGCTTAGAAACTTAGTGTTAGTCTCCTGCTGAAATATATTTATGACCAGTTTATTGCCACTTGTTTAACTGAGCTGGAGTGTGGCTGGTCCAGACAGGGCAGGAAGAAGAAATTTCTGAACAGCTTGGAAAGAAATCTGACAAGCTGAAATCCCAGTTATTGTCCCATTCAGTTCTGAAACACTGTTATGATTCAAAAGAGCAACATTTGCCTGCTTGAGAGTTTGGATTTTCTTTCCCAGTTTACAATGCCCTCGAGTAGGTTAAGAACTTCCTGATAGCTCCCAGCAAAATTCTCTTAGAAACTTCAGTGCGGACAGAAAAATTGGAGTTTTTGTCTGTTCTGTGCCCAAGCCCCCGGGAACTGTTGCTGCTGTTGTCCCAGCAGTTTTACCCCTGATTTCCTCCCGTTTTAGGGGGACTGGGGAGGCTCGGGCAGTGCCGCAGGGATGTCCCGGTGTGGAGCATCCCCGAGCTCGGGCCATGAGCGATGGAGCTCTGCCACCTGGTGGGGCTGTCACCGTGTCTGCCTGGCGAGTTCCGTACCCAAACATCCCTCTCACTCTGTGCCTTACCGGGAGCAAACTCGCGAGGCATCAGAAAACGTGGCTGGAAATGCTTTGATTGGGTCCCAAAGCTCAAACCTGGTGCTGAAGTCAGAGTTTCAGCACAACATCATGGAAGAAATGTGACATTTGCATTGGCTCCAGTGCTCCTCCCTGAAGGCTCTTTGGTGCTCTCGGTGTCTGCAGGGGCTGGGTGGATGTGAGAGGAGCAGGGGGGGCTCTGCAGCTCAGGACTGGGGTACCTGGGGGTGTTTGCTGGTTTGGGGAGGCAGCTGAACCCCTCAGTGCTGGGGCACTGTGGGGGCACTGTGGGGGCACCGTGGGGGCACTGTGGGGGCACCATGGGGGCACTGTGGGGGCACTGTGGGGGCACTGTGGGGGCACTGTGGGGGCACCGTGTGCTGGCCTGGAGCTCACACTCACAGTGTCACCTCCCTCTGCCTCGGGAGGCCCTTCAAGAGAGTGACCTGGAGCTCCCCCTCAGCCACAGGGGGAGTTTTGAAGTCCTCAGGTTAATTGAATCATGGAAGAGTTTGGATTGGAAGGGACCTTAAAGCCAATCTCATTCCAGTCCCCTGCCATGGCAGGGACACTTCCACTGTCCCAGGCTGCTCCCAGCCCTGTCCAGCCTGGCCTTGGGCACTGCCAGGGACCCAGGGGCAGCCACAGCTGCTCTGTGCCAGGGACTCACCACTCTCACAGGGAATAACTTCTTCCTAACATCTGATTTAAATCTACTCTCAGTTTGAAGCTATTGCCCCTTCCTTTGTGTCACTACAATTCCAGAAACCCCTCAGAAGTCCCTCATGTTTTGAAGATTCCTTCATCCCACAGACAGGATGCTTTTGATGATCTGTTGTGGTGTTTATGAATTGGATCTATTGAACAGAAGACAAATACCCTGAGGTAAAACTTTATTTTAGGAGCAGCCTATCTGTCCCAGGAGTAGCAGAGATATTCTCCCCATCTCTTCAAATTTACCACCTGGGAAACTTTTCAGGCACAAATAGCCAAGAGCTGTTATTCTGGATGTTCAGAACAGTGTGATGGGTTAAAAACAAATGAAAATAACCCTCCAAAGCACTGAACTCTGATCTCTGCTGCCTTCTGCCTGTGGGACTTTGCAGGAGAATAAACTCCCCCAGACTTGATTTGCTTTGAAAGAATAGAGGTTCTAGATTTGGAAGAAAATCTGCTCTGTTTTTGTTTAAGTGGTTGCTATTGTTTGCTCTGCTCTTTGGGGAAGGAATGAGTCACCACCTGAAATCGGTGTGTGCCCAGGAAGGGTTTCAGTTTAACTAAAAAGTCAACAAAATTAATCTCCAAGCAACTATAGGCAATTTATGATGTCAGGTCTCATTTGTGGCAATACAGAATATAAAAACACTTCCCTCCCCCAGCCAGAAGGAGTTGTAATTCTTAAAGGAAATAAAGTAAACAGGGGATCTTGAGCTAACAGCACCAAACTGGAGGATAATCTGAAGGATTATCCTTTAGGTATTGATCTCAAGAAAAAGAGAGGCAGCTGCAGAGCCCTCTCAGGGCAAAATAATTGTGTCTGAAATCCTGTTTGCCAACTGATCTGTATCCAGAGCAAAAGAATTATTTTGGCCTTTGGCGGGGCAGGGGAAATGTCAGACATGATAATTTAGTTTGCTGCTGGGATGATGCTGGGAAAACCTCACAACCTGCTGAGGCTCTTCCCAGTTCAGTTTCCTCTCAAAATATGACTTTTTTTTTATTTTTACTGCTGGAAAAGCCATGCTGTCCTGGTGCCTTCTGAGCTGATTCATGGGGGGAAGTGATTTCACCCTGAAAAGTCCTTCTGGCACTGCAGGAAATGTTCGTTCCCTCTCCTGTGCTCCCCAGCCCCTGTCGTGTGCCGTGGTGGGAGCAGCAGTGTGACATGGGGGTCAGAGTGCCTGTGGAGCACAAAGGATGCTCCAGGGTGGGCTCAGGGGAGCACAGAGCTGGGTGCTGCTGGCTGCCAGCCTAACCTGAGCTGATATTTAGGCTGGGAGTGGGAAATTGGTGTTTTGTGCTGAGTGTGGCAGGAGTGAGGAGAGGCAGAGCAGGGCTGAGGGGCAGCTGGAGCAGGGACGAGCTCAGCTGTGCATCTGGGGGAGATGCTCTGTGGTCCCTTTGTGCCATCCAACAAACCTGGCTCTGTTGCAGCCCTGAGGCTGGAGGAAGACAGAGCAGGAAGGAATATTGCCTGTCCTGGAAGTGGGAGCACTACAAAGCCTGCATTGAGGGAGGGGGATGAACTGAGAGGCTCCTTTTAGCCCTTGGAAACCTTTCTGAGTGAGTCTGAGGCGCTTTGGAGTTGTCTTTTCTTGCTGAGGGATGCATTGACAGAGCCTGACCTCATTTCCCCTGGAGCACAGACCACTGTGTATTCCCTCAGCCTTAGCAATCCAAAGCTGTGTCACTCCTGTTTGTTTGAACAGGATCCCCACAGGTCTTTCCTGGGTGGGGCCTGTCCTGCTCTCTTTCCTTGTGCATTCCCAAGCCAAACCATCTCAAAATTAACTTCAGAGCCATTTATTACTGTTCTTTTCACCCCCCCTTGCACTAGACTGGGTCCCTTTGAGCTCTGCAGCAGGAACCCTGTTGTCAGTTTTGTCACAGTTCTCACCTGTCTCAGCTCCTTTGGGAAGCTTCCTCTGCCTCCTGCTCCAAATCCCTGCTCACCTGAGGTCTGTGTGTCCCTTTGTCACAGCTGCTTTGCTGCAACAGCTCCACCCTGGCCTTTTGGTGTGGTTTGACCTCCTCTATCCCCTCTCCATCCCACGTCTCGCTCAAGTTCCACGGGAAAGGAGGAGCAGCAGATCCAAAAGCCTCCTGGGGAGGATGAATGTGCAGCTTGATCACGCAGAGGAAGCCAAAGATGTACAGAACAGGATTTTTTTGACTCTAAGCCATGAAGTTACTCAGCCATTCTCCTCCTGTCTCCTTTCCTGCTGCGAAAGCTCTGCATGGAGCCTGGGGAGACGCAGATGTGGAGATTCTTCCATGTGCCATCAGCTACTGCTGGAAGAAGATATGCAGGAGACTAAAAATGTCAGTGCTCCTGGAGGGGGAACGGGACTAAAACCCCATCTGGAGTTTGCAGAGCAGTTTTCAGAGTTGAGGGGGATGGCAATGAGAGGACAACTCTCCCCTCATGTCATCTCATCTGACCAGGAGAGCAGGACAGGGGAGGGGGAGACAACCCTGCCTCAAAAACACCTTGCACGAGCTTTTAGTTCTGGGTGGGGTTCAGGGGGGAAAGGGGAAGGGCAGATGTCTTCCTGGACACCCAGCCCAGCCTGCGTGTGGGGGTCTCGTTCCAGGTGCTTTGGCCTGGCAGATCTCTGTTCCACCAGGATTTGGGGGAAATCACTGGGGCAATAAACACGTGTTAGAGTGCTCGGGGGTGGTGATGGAGTCACTGGGGTGGTGCTGGGGTCACTGGGGTGGTACTGGGGTCACTGGGGTGGTGATGGAGTCACTGGGGTGGTGCTGGGGTCACTGGGATGGTGCTGGGGTCACTGGGGTGGTGATGGAGTCACTGAGGTGGTGATGGAGTCACTGGGGTGGTACTGGGGTCACTGGGGTGGTACTGGGGTCACTGGGGTGGTACTGGGGTCACTGGGGTGGTGCTGCGGTCACTGGGGTGGTGATGGAGTCACTGAGGTGGTGCTGGGGTCACTGAGGTGGTGATGGAGTCACTGGGGTGCTGATGGAGTCACTGGGGTTCAGGGACCTTCCCACAGCAGGGAAGGACTTTTTGCAGGGACAAGTCAGTGCTGGAACACCCAGCTCAGAGGAGCACCAAGGAGGTGCCTGAAGGTGTTCAGCCACCAACCTCTGGCTTCAGCTGGGGGGGAACAGCTGAGCAGGACACGCTGGGCAGCACATCACACTTGAGGCTGGCTTTGGGCTTCTCCTGAGAGAGAAGATGTTTTAGAGTGGGGACCCAACCTCCCGGGCGGGCTCGGGGGTGTGTGTGCAGCTCAGGTGAGACCAGGTTATTTCCATCCTGTTGGTCCCCGTACCTGCCGCCCTCACATCAGCAGATGGCAGCAGCTTCCCGGGAGCTGGGAAGAGCTGGGACAGATGCTGGAGTTCAGCCTTTCCCTTCCCCTGGCTCTCAGCTCAGCCTCCTGCCACACTCCAAACTGTAGATGGCAGCAGGAAAAAGATTTTCTTATTTGTTTGTGACTTCTGCTCCGGGTAGTATTTTCCTGCTGCTGGCTCTGGGTTTTTGGGTCAGCTCACAGCCCTGGCTGCACTTAGGTCTCTTTACAGGCTTGGACGAACGGGCTGGGAGAATTCTCTGTGCATGCTCCTGCTTCCAGGGAAACACCTGGAAGTGAATCTGAACGGGAAACACCTGGAAGTGTCCCGGGGACGTGGAGGGAGATGCTCCCAGCAAACCACACACGACAGCTGTCCAAAAGCTGAGGTACAAACTGGTGCCTCCCAGCCGAGAGGGAAGAGTGGCTCCTGGTAAAGGAGACCAGGCTAAAGCAAGAGTTGTGCAGGCAGAGAGATTGTGTTCACTCCATCCTTGGAGGTGTGCAAAGCCTGACTGGACAAGGCTCCAGCATCCTGAGTTAACTTCCCACTTATCCCTGGTCAGAGCCAGAGGTTGGATCAGGGATATCCAGAGCTTTCCTGTGCTTGTCATCTCCTCTCTGGCTCTCGGCTCTGCTGTGCTGGTCCCGCCCAGCTGGGATAATGTAACATGGTTTTCTCTGCCTTGTCAGCGATTGCATCGTCTGTGACCTCTTCTTGAGCTGGCATAGACAAACCCTCAGAAACTCCATCCAGGCGTCTTGACACCTCACAAACAACAGTCAGTGTGTCCCAGGTCTGTCTGTAGGACCACGAGGTCACACCCATCCATCTGTCTATCCATGTCTCCCAGGTACAGCCACAAACTTTCCTGAGGTGCTTTGAGACTCCACTTGGTGAATTTGTTTAAAGTTTCGCTCTTGGTCGATGTAACAGGAGTTTAGCAAGCTGATGTCCTAAGAAACTTGGAGCATTTGAAGAAAATTCCACTCAGTAGAGGAGGAAATTTTACCATGGTACTTTCCAGCTAGGAGGAAAAATCTAGATTAAGGTGAATCACAGAAAACGCTGCCTTGAAATGAGAGCTATTAGCTATTAGAGTAACTCATGAGGAGAGAATATTTAGGCTATTTAATGCACCATAAATTACATAGGAATTCTCATGCTTTAACTCAGTAGTCACTTGATTTAAATCTGCTTCTCTCCCCGGCTTCCTATAATTACAGCATAGCTAGCAGGCACATCCCAGCCACCTGCAGCGCCTGTTCCCAGTGAAAGGCACTCCCAGATGTTTGACACCTCTGGCACAGGGTCCCACATCTCTGGGCTCTCTGTGGTGGAGCTGCCGAGCCCCACTCCCGCCCCACCAGCAGCTCTTGAGCCTCCTGGCTGCTTTTCATTCTGCCTCTCTCTTTGTGGAGCTGGGAAAGCATCCAGAGCAGCTGTGTTAGGACCTGTCAATCTCAAATTGCAAAGTCATAAGGAGGGAAAATAATCATCGTAATAATAATAATAATAAAGTCATCAACTTGTCTTACCCTCTAACAGAAAAAAGGTTTTGGTTGGAGGTTTGCATTAGCTATAATTTTCTCCAAGCTGATTTCTCCCCGTGATGCCACTATACAACCTCTAAACGATGCTCAGGCAAAATCTCCTCTGACATTCATCTCTGTTTACAGAGCTCATCCAAAAACAAGAGGCCTTTTCTTCACTTTATTCAGCATCACCACGACTCGGTTGCCAAGGCATCAGCCTTTGGTTCCTGCAGTTTGGCTCTCTCCAGGGATGCCCAACAGCTCCCGGACAGTGGTGAGTGCAGCCAGCCCAGCAGGGACCCTGCAGCCCATGGCACTGTGTCCCCAGGGTGGGACCCTGCAGCTGATGGCACTGTGTCCCCAAGGTGAGACACCTGCAGCCCATGGCACTGTGTCCCCAAGGTGGGACCCCTGCAGCCCATGGCACTGTGTCCCCAAGGTGAGACCCTGCAGCTGATGGCACTGTGTCCCCAGGGTGGGACCCTGCAGCCCATGGCACTGTGTCCCCAGGGTGGGACCCTGCAGCTGATGGCACTGTGTCCCCAGGGTGGGACCCTGCAGCTGATGGCACTGTGTCCCCAGGGTGGGACCCTGCCTGCCCCAGCCAGCCTTGCTGGGCTCCTTCCTGGGCCTCACATCGGAACCTCCAATTTGTCAAGGGCTAAAGTGCAGGTGGAAATGACTCTGGCAAAGTATTTTGTCAGAACTTGTGCCTTTGGGGCTGTTCATCCAAAATCAGCTTCGTTCTGTGGCTGAATGGAAGGCCTGGTCAAGCAGACCCTGAGACAAGGCTCGTGAAGCCCTCGATGGGTCAGGAGCAAAGTGTGGCTGTCATAAACTCTCCTGCCTGCTCGCTCTCCCAACCACACCACCTTCACCAGCTGAAGCTCATCTATCCTCAGACACCCAGGGATTTCTGGAAAAAACAGTATCTCATTGCATAACTCCCTGTCCTGAGTCAGTCTGTGGTTCAAGGTCTGATCTCGGATGAGAGCCCCCTCAGCAGCTCCTCTGAGCCCCCCACCCCTGCACTGCTGCTAAAGCTGCCTTTATTTATTAACAGCACTGAATCCAAGTGTGATCCATGGAAAAAGATGTTTCTCCATTTCTGGTTTTCCACCAAAACAGAGAGAAAAATGTTCCAGGCGGCAGAACATGCCAAGGGAAAAGAGCAGAGGGAAGCGAGTTGGGAAGGGACGGAGAGTGAATCTTGATGCCTTTAAGTCACTCAGATGAAGTTCATTTCTCCTTGTCTGTACAAGGTTGGACTCTTTGCATTTTCATGGTAAATTTGTTTACCGAGCCGTTGTTGAAATTCTGGAAGCAGAGAAAATGCATTTGCTCCATAACCTTTCCGGATCTGACAAGTCCTATAAAATCTATTAAAGCCTTTAATGAAATCCCCGCTCAGAGCCAGCTCCCATGAATGAATGTGGAATCGGAATTTAAATTAAAATGTTGTTTTTGTAGTCTGTGGGCTTTAGCCTTGACAGGAATTAAAGGGACAGTTCACATTTTGGGGGCTGTTGCTTTCTCCTTGTAGTTTTTTACTGCCACAAAATGCCTCTCCTTGCAGAGGTTGGGTGTTTGAAGCTCTTTTCCTCCTGCTGAGCCCGTGGCCAGTTGGGAGAACTCAGCTGCAAGCACAAAACCTGCTATACCGAATAATCTTAATTAGAAATGAGCAAATTGCTTAACGGGCAGCGCTGTCCTTTAAACAGGATGCAGAACTCTCGTCAGCAAGTGGAGAGGCTTTAGGGGCAATCCCCACTCTGAGGAGCACGGAGTGCAGGGATAACCACAGTGCCACGGTGGCTGAGAGCATCCCCAAACACCTCCCTGTCCCCTGCCACCAGCCCCTCGAGGACAGGCTCAGCCCACGAACCCTGGCACTGTGCAGACACTGCGAGCAAGCCTCGGTGAGGAGCCTGATGTAAATCCATTGGATGTGCTTGGCTTTGCCTACCCAAGGATTTAATTTCCATATGCAGATACAGGTCTGCATGTGCAGGGGGGTGGGCAAGCAGTTCATTATTTCTGATCTCCTCTGCGCTGAGCAAAGAGAAATGTCCCACAGTGGAACTCGTGTGTCTGAGCCTGGAAAGGCTGCCCAGGATCACCTTCTGCTGTGCTCTGACCCTGCTCCAGCCTGGCCCAGCACAGCTCAGGGGTAGGCCGGGTTTATCTGGGTCTCTAACTCCTTCCCTCCAGGGAAAATTCACCAGGGTTTGCTGGGTTTGGCTTCCCATGGAGTGATGCCACCAGCTGTCCCCACTGCCTCTTTGGGTGTGTGTTTTCCAGCAAGAAGTGACAAAAGTCTCTGCTTGTTTCCTCACATAGCTTTGCTCTTTTTTGACGCATTTTGGATTTACGTATTTGCCCACAACTGCATCAGCTCTTTCCATTCCCTGCAAGGAGTCAGCACTTTACCTGTGAGGGGGAAACATCCATCCTCCTTTCCCAGGAGCCAAAAGCTGCTCCAGCCGTTCATCCATAGGCTGGGAGGTGACCCAAGAGGGCTGCAAAAGGTACCCAATTCACTTCATTTTGGGGATTTGAACTTCTATTTACTCCTTTCACAGCTTGCAGCTCCTTCTGTTTGTGTTTCTCCCTTTGCAAGGGTTATTTTTATCCAGATGAGCCCTTTGGCCTGGATTTATGCCATGTGATGGGCTCCTCTTGCCAAGCTGAAGAGTCCCCACCCAGTGCCTGAAAGCAAATGGAGAATGCCTGGTACCCCTTGGTCCCAACCTGGGGCCGAGTGTTATTCAGCTTCTTTTTTATGTCCTTTCCATGCAGGCTGATTCCAGAAACACCTTCCCAGCCCCCAGACCTGCCCTGGTCAGCGTTAGACTGGAGGCTCTCAGCACAGGACAGTGGCTCTTATGAGCAAGGCATTAGGAGAAGGGTTGCAGACCACAAATAAGTGCATAATAAACACATGTAAGCAGTCATTTGGTTCATGGCTGATAAACTTTCATGGTCCATTTTATTACTGTATGCAGAGGAGGAGGGCTCAGGGTTCAGGATGCTGCTGGCTGTGGACCAACCCTCTGCCCTCTGTCCTGCAAGAGGTTTGGGTGTGATAATAAATCATGAATCCTAGAATGGTTTGGATTGGAGGGGACCTTAAAAAACATTTCATTCCACCCCCCTGCCATGGGCAGGGACACCTTCCACTACCCCAGGTTACTCCAAGCCCCATCCAAGCTGGCTTTGGACACTTACAGGGATGGGACAGCCACAGCTTCTCTGGACAACTTTTTCCAGGGCCTCCCCACCTCACAGGGAGCCCCGGTGGTGTAGTGGTTAAGGATACGGCACAGTAATTGCCGGGCCCGGGTTCCATTCCCGCTCGGGGATA
>JAWWMJ010000065.1:8471698-8519021 GCA_035047045.1 Vireo griseus
CCCTGCCCTGCCCTGCCCTGCCCGGCCCTGCCCTGCCCTGCCCATCCCTGCCCATCCCTGCCCATCCCTGCCCATCCCTGCCCATCCCAGCCCTGCCCATCCCTGCCCGGAGGGTGCTCCGGGGGTCTCTGCCGGGGGCACGCAGGGCAGGGCGCGGCACTGCCAGCTCGGGAGCCTCGGCACGGACCTGGAGCAGGGAGAAGGGCACGGAGCACCCACTCCCCAAGGCTTTCCACGTCTCAGAGCCCATCCCGGCCGCTCGCATTCCTGTCCCGCTGCCGGAGATCTGCCGGCGCTGCCAATGGAAGGGATAGCCCTTGTTCAGGGAGGGTTTGACACGGGGCCGTGGGTCTGGCTCTGGCAATTAGCGACATGCATGGGCTTGGAAGTGTCAATTAGGCTTTTGAGTCATTGTTTACTCATTAACACAAGGTCTCTAATTACCCTGACCTGATGATATGGGACTGCTGAAGTTGGCTAATCGCACATGTAGAGCCTTCAAAAGGAAATTAGGGCTCAGCACCGAGCGCAAACATCCTTTCCGCGGCTAAGCCCGCGTCCTTCGGGGATTTGTAACCTCTCCCTCCCCATCCCTGCGGAGGGCGAGGAGCAGGGAGAGGATGGCCAGGCTCTGCAGGTGCCTCGCACGCTGCCGGAGCAGGCGGCAGGGCTGGGATTGCTTTATTGCCCTGGCTGCTGTGGGAAGGGTTAGTGCGGTCAGGGCAGGACTCGGGTGGGGACAGCACACAGGCAGGGGTGACATTCCCTCACCGCAGGCGGCACCAGGAGATTCGGTTCGTGTGGCTGGGGAGCTCGGCTTTGCAGCACACCGAAATGCTGATTTTTGGGGTGAGGTAAAACACTCTGAACTGCCCAAAATCACAGCGAGAAAATGGATGGCGAGCACAGCGGTCACACAGGAACCGAAGCAGCCTGTTTGTTCCATACCCACCCCCCGCCCCCCCAGTCTCAATTAACTCTCTTTATTATTTCATCATGGCAAGAGTTTGTGCCTTTAACGAATGGGAGGAACACTTGCAAATGCCTTTTTGTCTGAAAGCAAAGCTGCTTGGTGTTACTGAACTTCAAGGAATCATTCCCTGTTTCCGCTCCTCTCCCTTTCTCTGCTGAGGCAGAATGTAGCGTAACTTAAAAGTCAGTGATTCAGACTGCAATTATAACCTAAAAGCACAAATAAAAGATAAGCTGGCATCCTACTGTTCCCCATTTGCATCTGTGTCGCATGGGATGAAGGGAAAAATAAAATCTGCTTTTATAAAGTGTTGAGCCAGAGAATCTCGTCCAGCAGAAAGAAGAAAATAAACAGATCCCCTGAGGCACTGGCTGCTTGAGTTGCAAATGACAACTGGGGTGGAAGATGCACCAGAGAGGCACTAGGAGTTTGCACACAGGCTGGTCACTCTGCCCACCTATGGAGCCAGTCCATGAACCTGACGCTGGTAAAAAGCCACATTTGGGTGTTTTTTTCATATTCCATAAACACCATGCACCTTAAGGGGGTGTTTCCCATTGCTCCCCCAATATTTGCTCTCATTTCCAGTAGAGAGGAAGGGAGGTGGTGGCTGTCCAGGTTTGCCTATCCCATCAGTCACCCCACACAGCTCCTCAGGGCCAGCAGCTCAAACCTTGGCCTCTGTTTTGGGGAGCAATGGCTCATTTTATCGTCAGCAGAGATTTCCAGTGCTCCTGTCTTGGTCGATTGAAGAATCAGCTCCCAGAGTGTTTCAGGTTTCTCTGTTTGCAGAGATGGCTGGGAACTCACTGGGGCCCTATAAACACTTCTCGCTGAAAATAAACAGGTTTTTGAGACAAAAGGTACTGTTGTTTTATTTTTTTCCCCAGAATATGATGGCTGTCTAACTGAGAAAAAAATAAACCGAAGAGAAGGCAGAAGGAGGAGTGGTTTGGCTGAGAGACTGAAGAAATCCAAAGGTGTCGTATTCAGGGGCAGTGGGGGCTGTGCTTTGTGTCTCTGGGGCTGCAGGGAACTGAAGCTCTGCCACCAAGTCTCCAAGAATTTTTTTCCAGCCTGGGAGCAGATTGTTTCCCAGCCAGGCACTGGGCTGGGTGTGAGAAGCTGCATCAGTAGGAAAACCCCTCTGGTTTGGTGTCTGAGGCGTTGTCCTTCTCTACCTCCCATCTTCCCACAGACCTACCCCGACACTCATAAAGGCAGCTTGATTTCTTCCCTGCTCCTGTCCCTTCAGTGCTCCACGGCAAGCCCTGGCTGCTGAAGGGGCAGCACGTAGGGGCTTTGCCTAAATGTGTACCATGCTTTTTTCGGTGTGGCCGTGTCCAGAGCCCTGCCGTGTGCCTGGCCCCGGGAAGCAGAGCAGCTGTGCTGGGGATGCTCGGAACAAAGTGCCTCTCCCGGAGCCTCAGCCTGTGATTTGCATACAGATGCGTAGGAAATCCTGTCAGGCCTGGCGTGAGGGGGAAGGGGACCATGGGTGTGGGAGGAGAGGTGAGGCTATGCAATGTGTGCCCCCCAAATCTCTGGTTTGGGCAGGCTGGGGGGGCCATCGGCCCTGCTGTCCCAGCCTGGGGGTGCGGGGTGCTCCCCCCAGTGCTGCACCATCCTACTCACTCTGTTCATCCTTTCTCCCTTTCCTGACACTTCTCTTGTTCCTCCTCTTCCCTCCTTCATCAGCCTGTTCTCCTGTTTGCCCCTCCCGTTGTCTTTTGCTGAAAATCTGGTGTAATAGCTCAAGGAGGTGTTTAGGTCCTGCTCACCATCTGTCTGCTCTGGGTGACCTGTGCTGTCTCACGCAGAGCAAATCCCCACCTGAGTGTGCAAATGGTGTCAAACCCCATCCCTTCACCCTTGCTCCTCGAGCCCCATCCTGGGTCAAAGGTGGGCATTCACCACCAGCAGTGGATTTTGCAGGTTAACGACAAACATGGACAAACCCTTCATTAACAAGTGGGGATGAACTGCAGCCTGTGATCCCTTCACCTCCACTCTGCAGAGAGACTCCAAATGGAGACTGCCATGGTCCATCAGCTCGCTTTGCTTTAAAGGAAAGTTATCCATCAAATCTGTTTGGGTGGCAAATAAATGCAGGGAAGCTGTGAGTGGCGATGGGAGGTCCTTGGGCAGAAGGGGAGGATGAATTTGTCAAACCCACTTTTGTTTGTACAGCTGAATCTCTGAGTGTTTTGCAGCATCCAGGAGGCTGAGGCTGACTGAATTCATCCCCTGCTTTTTGTGTTCCCTTCCCCAGGTGCCAATGGCTCCGTGTTGCCTTTGCTGCTAGACACTGGATCCCACCTGACACAACTCTGGTGACCGAGGGACTGGTGACAGAGGGACACGTGGCATGGTGCAGCAGCACACATTGGCTTCCCAAGCTTTCCAAAGGGCTGGGAGAGGTAAAACCCCAGAGACACAAGCCTCACACCTCCCTGAGGAGCTCAGACCACTCCTCTCCTCCCAACGTGCGATTCAAGAGAACAAAACCCCAGCACCACGGAGGTGCTGGGAATGAGGCAGCTCTCGCTGTCCTTGTCATTCCCACTAACGAATATCGTCCGTGGCACCCCAAACGTGTGACCTCGGCAAACAGCAAATTGAGTCTGTTTGTCACGTGGCTCCTCGAGAGGTGCTTGCCTGGTGAATGGCCTTGGCATACATTAAGTGAATAAACCACCCCATTGTTCGGCTCCTTCAGCCACTCTGCTCAGTTGACCCATTCAATAACTGTTTGTTTGCACAGATTTCCCCATACAAGTGCGACAAGCTGAACCCTGGATCTGAGCAGATGTGTTTGGAGTAGGCTCCCTCTCTTTGCTTCCTTCCCATCAAGGTGTATTGTTGTGTCTTTTGAGAGCTCCAGCTCTCCCCAGTGTGACTCATTCAGGCAAAATTTCTGTGCTCTTCTCAGGCACCCTCAAGGATTTCCAGGCGTGATTCACCTCTTCTGTGACCATATTTTGAGGCTCAAACTAACCCCAAACTTTCTCCTAAGAGTTTTCTTTGTCTTTTATCACAGGGTATCTGCACATCAGAGAACAGAGAATGCAATGGGGAATGGGAAAGGTGTGCAACTGTTGTTTGAGGTCAGAATTCAATCGTGTGTGTCAGCATCTCCTCTCCAAGTCTGCCTGGCTCTGAAGCAGGTGCCCTGAATTCCTCTGGGAATGCATCCTCGTGGGCATCCTTTGCCTCCACCTCACAGTCCTGTGTATCCCAGCCCTTCCTGCCAGCCTGGAGCTCTGCCTGGACTTGGAGGTAGGAAAGGCCCAACCTGTACTTCTGCAGTTCTGGGAGGCCAAACTGCCTCTGTGGGTTGAACTTCTTATTGACAAAAAGAGAAATGATGTTAAACTATTTGGTTAAACCCTTGTTCTAAGGCCAAGCCTTGCAAGTCCCTTTGTTTCAGGAAGCCCATTTTTTGACAGAATTTCACAAGGATAGAACTTTTTGGTCTGAAACCCAGAGTTTGACCCCTAAATTGTCTGGTATATGGAACCCACTGCCTGTAGCTTGTGTCCTCTGCCCAGAAATAACAAAGTGCTGTGTCAATGTCATGAGTTCAGGCTGATCAAGCACAATCCCACCTTGCTGCAGGGACCCAACAGTGGTAAGATCCATAGAAAAACAGTTTTCAGCAGGAAAAGTGAAGGGGTGTACCCTTGTGTTTTAAAAATGTGGATAACTCGGTTTGCAGCAAGGATACATTCTTTAAAACAAAGAAAAGCTCTGGAGTGTGGGATGTTGCTGCCTGAAACCAAAGTCAGCGCGAGGTTAGCTAAAAATACAGTAGGCACGTTCTGTGGGACTGTGGGTGCCAAGACTCTGCAAGCTATTAAAAGTTCTGGAGATTTTAAATCCTTTTTTTTTTTTCCATTGATGGCATCACATGAATCACAAATACCCTCAAATGAGCCATTTGTGCATCTCCCTCCAGACGGAGCTGACAGGGGGATAAACCAAACGCATGCAAATATTATTTCAGGGCAGGCTGAGATTGGATGGGGTGAAAGAGAAAAGTTAAACATGGAAGCATATTTATTTCCGCATAATTTTATCAGCTTTCTGCTGGCGGTGAGAGACTAAACTTCGGAGGAGCCTGACCCCGGCATTATCCGAGGGAAGACATGTGCTCGCTGCTTCGGAGTCACCATCTGCGAGGTGGATTTCGGGGAGCGTGGCAGGGAGGCGGCTGCAGCTGGGAGAGGAACCGCCGGGACCCTCAATTCCTGAGCATCCTCCCGGCCCTGCCCCGCGCCTGAATCACCGCAGCGAGTTTCTGCTCGACAGGAGGGTTCTGCAGCTTTTCTGTTTCTTCCCCACCACCCCTCCAGCCCAGCTCCGGGGGACTTTCCCCCCCTCCGCAATCAGCCCCGGCGGGTCCATTTGCTTTTGTCTCCCATTAATTGCTTGCTACTTTTCATTGCCTGCTCCTCCCCCTTTTAAAGATAAATTTTAAAGCCCGAGCGGGGTGGAGAATGGCTGAGCCCGCTGTTATTTTTGACATTCGCCCCAGTGACAGCTGGACCTTGCAAGGCTGGGGCCGTTCGCACACAAAGCCTATTAGCTGTGCCCACTCACTTAATGAGCCCTGAAGTCTGGAAGGAAAATTTCCTCCCCGAAGTGTGGCAGAGCCCTTTGTCATTGTAAACAGGCGCTGCTTGCCGAGCCCTGCCTTGCCTTTCTCCTTCCTGCCACCGTGGCTTTTCTATTTACTCAGGAAACAAAAGCGGAGCCGTGTCAGAACGCAGGGAAGAAAATGTACCCAGTGACTGGGGAGCACACGCGCCCACCTCTGCCACCACCCACGGCAGCCGGGGCTCCCCGGTGCCACCGACACCGTGGGGACACCGAGGGGACACCGAGGGGACACCTCAGTGCCACCGACACCGTGGGGACACCGAGGGGACACCATGGGGACACCGAGGGGACACCCCGGTGCCACCGACACCGTGGGGACACCGTGGGGACACCATGGGGACACCCCAGTGCCACCGACACCGAGGGGACACTGTGGGGACACCATGGGGACATCCTGGCACCTCCGTGGGACAGGCAGGGAGGGAGAGATGCGCCCTGGTTTGCAGATCCACAGGAGCTGCTCCGTGTAGGGATCAGCTGTAGGGGTCAGAACAGCTGTGGGGAAATCCCTCACCCAAACAGAGTGGTTTGTGTCTCCAGAAAATCCTGCGTGAGGCTCAGAGTTGGTTTGGAGAGATGTTCTCTTCTGTGAATCTCTGTGGTTGTTTTCTGTATTTGCGAGCAAGGAGCTTCTGTCCTGGCTCTACAAATAATTCACAAAGAGTTCTTTCCTTCTGCCTCTTTTGAACTTGCAGCCTGCCCAGGTTTGCTACTTTTTAAGCCCAAACATATCCAATTTTATGCCCATTTCCAATGCAAGTCACTACCCACCAGAATGAAAACCTTAAGTGCCTATAAACCATGTTGGAGAAGGGAGCACTTTGGTGTAACTGGCAGCACGTGTTTTCTGAGACTATGTGCAAGGAAAGTGGGAAAAAACCCACCCAGCTGCTTGCCCTCAGCAAAGCCATGTCACAGAGGCTCCTTCCTGGGGCTGAGGGTGAGCAGTCACCGACACAGACCCTGTCACCAGGGGCAAGCAGCGACTGGGGTGAAAGATCTGGGATACAGGTCTGGATTTGGTTAAGAAAATGAAATCTCCAGGTCCTCATGATTTGCAACATAATCTTCAATATCTGCCAGGTGTAAAAAAGAGCTGGAATATCTGCTCTTCATCCAGGCTGGGAAAGAGCTGCCTCTGCTTTGTAGTGTCACTGAGGGAGCTTAAAGAACATTTAAATTTCCTGCTCTGAGTGTGTGTGAGGGCAGGCTGAGGCCGCTGCCAACATCACAGCCTGCACAGCCACGATTTGCTTTTGAGGTTCAAGTGTGCTTGAGAGCTGGACCTGGAGGATGTCCTCATGCCATTGCTTTCCTGGGCTGTCCCTGGTGAGAACTTCCAAGAGGCTTCAGAAAAGCAGCTCCCAGCCTGTGACATCTCCATATTCACTGGCACCCCTTCCCCCACTTCTTTTTGTTCCTTCTTCTCCAGGGATTTGCTTGCTAGTTTTTAAACATTTGCATATTTCTGTGCTTGCTTTCTGTTGGTAACCAAGGCTGTTTGGTAAAAGCTGAGACATTTCTAAATGTAAGTCAGGCAAAAAATTACCTTTTTTGTGTGCTTTGCAATTATCACAGCGAAATGATTCCTTTCTTCCTCCTGCAGTCACTAATTTATTTTTTAACAGAAAAACTTAAATGTTACGTCAAGAACGATGGTTTAATGCTGCTCTTGTTTTGCCTGTGAAGTTAAGCTGGCTTCGTGACTGAAGTGTTTGTCTCCAATTTATAAAATTGCTCGTGGGTATGTCCCACTTTGGGAAGACACAAGAAGCATTCACAAGCAAGAAAATCTCAGGTTCCAAATGAGTTGTTTGGTAATGAAGAGAAAAGACCAATCTTCATCCCATGTTTCAAAACTGCCTCTGCCAGTGTTTCTAAAGTGGTTTTTCCCTGTTTACTGCAAAAAACCTAAGGCGTAAAACTGACTGTCAGGAAACTCACAGGGATCTTTGATCACCTCCTTCAGCATCCCCTGCTTGTTCCTGCTGTTCCCTGCGCTGATGCCAGCCCATGAGGATGAGGATTCCTGCGCCCAGCTTGTGGCAGCCTCTCCTGAGCTCTGTTTCATCAATAGATGACGGAGAGAGAACAGGAATAAACAGTATTGATGAGAAATCACAGTCTTTTCCTTCCCAAAACCTGCAATTGTCTTTTTGGTCCATCTGAAGTTCTGTTGGACCAGGAAAAGGGATTTTATTCTTTGTTTGTCTTTGTGTCAGCTGCTGGGACTGCTGCAGCTTTGGGGGGCTCCTCAGTGACCACCCCAACCCCTGCCACCTCGGATCAAGATCACCTCTTTGCTGCAGCTTTGCAATTTTGGGAAGTGAGGTCCTGAGAAACAGAGATTTGACAATCCAAGTGTCCCAGTTTAATGAGTGCCCAGTTTAGGGAAATATGTGTAAATGCTGATTGTAGAATGGGAATACGAAGGCCAGGGCTAAAATATAAGTTTTCTGACTGCTTGAGCAAACTTTCCAGGTGCTCTGCTTGACAACTCCTGCATGTCCAGCACATGTGAAATCCTCTCAGTCAAAGTTCCCCATAAATGCTTGGAAATTTTCCCTAATGGCAATAGAGAAACTTTTTGCTGCACACAATCACTTTGTTCTAGAATCAGAATGGCTTGGGTTGCAAGGGACCTTAGCGATCACCTGGTTCTGTCACCTTGCTTAAGGTGCTGACTGGGGAGCAAGGAGACTGCTGTGGCTTATTTCTTCTTGTTCTGCATAATTTGGGGGCTGGATTTTGACATGGAGAATCTGCAGAAGCCCCTCTTCCCTCCGGTGTCATTTAATCCCTGTGCAAGGGGATTAAGACATGGCACAGGAGCTGCAGAAGTCAGGAAGGAGGTTGTGCCACAAACCAAAGGGGCCAGGAGCCTTTCTCCACCATTGTGGCCTCTCCATCTCAATATCCTTCTGATATCTGCTAATCAGCTTTTCATCTGTAGGCTCCGTTTTAACTCACCGGTGTTCGTACTCCGACATTAAGTTGGCAAGCTCACGTCAGTGTAAAAGCCCGAAGTCAGGACTGGGCAGGCGGCTCCAGGAGTGCCGTGAGCTTGGCGTGTGTCGAGGGGATTTGCATTTTGAAGACAGAGCTAATCCCTTTTCTATGGTCTGCACTCGTAGGCAGCTGCCCCAGGAGCGTTTTGCCCGTCCTCTCCTGTCCTCGCTGTCGGAGGGGATTTCAGAACAAAGAGGGCAGTGGGTCAGGGCTGGGAGCAGGACCTGGCGTGCAGGAGAGCTGGCTGCAGTCTCTGCTCACACACAGCCGCTCAAGGTGACCCTGGATGAGTCCTGCAGGCTGCACCTCCCAGGCAGGCTGACGCATGCGGACACTCAGCCCATCCATGAGCCTGGCCACCAGCCCAGCCCGGCTCTGGTGGCCAGCCCAGGCCAGGAGACCTGCTGGGAGACCCTGCTGGACAGGAATAAATACATAAACACCTTACCAGCACTTCCCACCTGCCTCTTACCACTTGAATTGCATCTGCACGGTATTTCTGGGGTTTTGAGGGCTCCACCGAAATCTGGGCAGGTTTCTGCTCCTCTGATCTGCAGAGCCTTCTAAAGAGCTGATATTGAGCGAGGGTTGTATTTCATATCATCTCAGGTTAAAGATGCACATGCTGCAGAAGCTGCTCCAGCCAGCAGCTGATGGGAGCAATGTCCAGAGTCCCTGGATGAGACACGATGTTCAAAGTCAGCTGCAGGATGCAGATCCTCAGCACTCCCTGAAATGGAGTGTAAAAGCTAAATGTTCAGCTGGCTTTGCCAAATGAACATGATTCTTGTGAACACCCTTTTTGCTGCTGTTTCATTAAGAGAATTAACCTCGAGATCTGTCCTGAAAGTAGGAGAATTGAATGCCAAGAAATTTGTCTGGGTTCGATTTTTATGCTTCATTTACAGAGGCCAGAATGATCTTCCCAAACTATGGGTGATTATTTGCCCCAGCAGTGTGCAATGACACTTTTACACAGTTGTGATGAAGGATTTAGAAGCTGAGGAGGATTTTTTGAACAATTTCCAGCCCCTTCTGTGTGACTGTGGAATTACCTGCCAAGATACTCTTAGATTCAGAGGGTGAGCTCCCTGATCACCTTTTGTGGAAGAAGGAAGAGCTACAACACCAATTTCTGTTCCATGAATTCTTCCCTTTCTAGCAAAGCTACATTATTCAATGCTGGGAGGGAAAATGTTTCCCTTAGAAAATCTCTCAGCAGCTCCACAGCTTCAGACCACACCAAGTCCATCCTAGGGCAGGGAAGTATTTGCAGGTGCTTGGTCTCTGACTTCTCTTGGGGTGGGAAGACTTGCAGAAAAGAAAAGCAGGCAGTCCTCACCTCCGTGTTAGTCCTGGGGAACAAAAGTCCAGTGCTGACAACCTCTGATGTGATTATTTCATATCAATATTTCATATTTGGTGGATGCTGCCAGAGCAGGGAAACCACCCAGCACAGCTCAGGCAGGTTTTGTTGGCCAGGAAGGATTGCAGGGGAGGAAAACAGAGTTGGGTTGCATTTGAAATAAAGCTCATGTGAAAATTTGCATAATAACATGTAAAAAAAAAAGTGCTATGGAACTAAATATAATACAGTGCTATTTTACCAACCCCTGGTTAATCAAAGTTAACAGCATTATAATGTGACAGACGTTGTCTCACTGATATCAAATTTCCATTCTTCCAAACCATTGGCATGGCTCTACATAAAGAGTTCAGTGGAAAACAAAATCCCAACCATACTACACTTCAAATCATCAGGAAACTTGCTTTTACACTGATGAAAAAAGAAGTTTTAATTCTTTATTTTAAGTCTCACCATGTGATCCATGTAAACCTGGGTGGAAGGGTTGTGTGGAAGGGCTGCTGGGAGGAAACACCTGTTTCCAATGCTCTGGAAATAGCCAGGTTTGTCTGTCTTGTCTGGAACAGATATATAAATATTTACAGGGATCAAACCCACAGTTTTCTGTAGAAAGAAAGAATTTTTTCAGGTAAAGCCTTTCAGCTTGCTCTATTTAATCTGCAATGTCTTGAGTCTCTCAGAGGAGCGTTATCACTTTGAGCATGAGCCAAGGCTGGTCCTACAGGAAAGTCAGAGAAGAAAGCACCAATCCTTTCTTTGATTTTTTGTTTCTTTTTATATATATATATTTTTTTTTTTTTCTTTTTTTAAAGAAACTTGTCCTCTAAATCTCATATCTTTCCTTTTTCTCCTTCAATTTCTATCACCAATGGTGATCTCTGTAACAAGGTCTTGCTGTGGCTCCGAGGTGCCCTGCACATATTCCTGTGCAATCTTGGTTTGAACAGCAGAGGTTGTGCTGTGAAGCAGAGGCCGAGCAGGAGCCCCGAGCAGGCCTCTCCGGCCTGCACAATCCCCAGCCCTTGCTGCAGTTCCCTCAGGAGCTGACAGCAGCACTGGAGCTCTGAGGGGCTCTGTGGTGTGAGACCCCACACAAACCCCCCTGGGACCGTGCTGAGGGAATCTCCCCCGCTCTGAGTCCATGCTCGGCCGCCCTGTGCTGGCTCTGACGCCGTGAGGACGCCGGCGTGGGGCACCCGTTCCTGGAGAACCTCGCCGCGAGCCCTGTGGGCCGAGCTCCGCCACGGCTGCTGTTAATAGGTTAATGAGCTCCTCGTCTGGCGGAGTTAGAGTGCCTGGCTTTCCAAGATAAAACTATCCAGCCACGTTAGGAGGTTGGGCCTCTTTATGACTGAACGCCATTCATCCTGAGTACACAAGAGCTCGCAAATTTAATAAGCAGAATCCATTTCAGCCCCGTGGCCTACCATGGCAACAGGAGAGAGGGGCTCCAGCCTCCGCTGCTCAGGCATCATTATCTCCAGGGCCATCTGCTCCGGAGAAGCACAATCCCAAACTCATTTAAATAGAGCCAGCCTGAAATATGTGACGATTTTTCCCAGTCTCCCCCTCCCTCCCTGACGGCTTCCCCACACGGCTGCACCTCCGCACACGAGCGGGAGGACGATGTAATATTCAAAGGGTGAGGAGAGGGTACAGGAGATAAGATTATAGTGATAATGAAGGGAGGGAAGGAGAACGGGGGAGGAGGGAACTTTCTGCCTTTGGCTGCTGTTCCCTGACAAAGCAAGAGGTTGCAATAAATTATAAATATATTTTTTCGAATCATCTTCTTGGAAGAAATATTTCCTAAACAATGATTCATCATCCTCCCCAGAACTCTGCCTCTCTGGAACAATTAGGCAGTGAAGAAAACTCGCTCTGTTAATTCATCTCTTCCCATGTTTTCTGACTGACAGTTCACCGTCTTTGTCGTAAGTGGATAAAATAAATCAGTTAAATGTATTCACCCCTCAGAACTGGTGGCATTTTAGAAAGCAAATGGGAGGAGTTAGAGGGAAAAGGATTCAGCCCCTCCCCTGAGGCAAGGATTTGAACCCATACATGTGCTGCCTCACACTAAGGGCTCCCAAGGCAAACTTTGGGACAGGGACCTGTAACAACTCCCTGAGATGAGTGGCCTCAAGGGGACAGGGGCTTGGACAGAGATGAACAAAGCTGCACCATGTCTCTGGATAAAGTTTATTTTAATGGATCTGGTTTATTTCAGACACAGGCAGGAGCTCTAAGGAGCCAAAGCAGGAGCAATGGGGGATGCTGGCAGGTGATTCTACAAATCATTGCCTCAACAGTGTGTAAAGTTTGAGGGGCACTTCAGGCTGTAGCAGGGAGAGGATGGCAATAGCAGACACTGGGAATCCCCAGGGAGACATCCCCGTTGGCACCCAGGCTTGAAACGGTCTCTCTGCCTGGCCCATTCACCATGGATCTGCACGGTGGGAGAAACACAGCAGCCAGAGGGGAAAGAAACTACTGCAGGAATTTCTGAAAGATGCCATTTCTCATTTGTTTCCTGTCAGGGTCTTCTGACCTCTGCTCGCTGGGTCGCAGGAGTAAATCTGTCATTAGCTGAAAGACTCAGCTCCTCTGCCTGCACCCCTGTCCCTCCCCATGTGTCTGGAAACGTGCTCTGCTCTCATGTGCCCAGGTCTGAAGGACATGTACATCACACAGCACGAGCTGACGTGTTCTGAGGTGCTCAGATGGCAGATGGGATGGGATGGGATGGGATGGGATGGGATGGGATGGGATGGGATATGGGATGGGATGGGAGCTGCATTCCCTGTAGCTTTCAGGCCAGGCATGCAGTGGGATATATGACATTTCCAGCTCACATCCATGCCCATGCAGTGCCAGGGTCTCTCTCACTGAAGCTCTGACCTCACAGATCTCCCAGCTCCACTCTGTGGCCTGTGGAGCTCGGGTGGATTGTAGGGAGTGAAGCCGCAGTACATCAGCGAGACCAAAGTGTAGAAATGTATCTGGCGGAGGGGGGGAAATGAAATTGTATATATTCATTACATTATTTAGTGATGTGAAGCCTCCCAGAGCCCATGACACCCCGTATCTGCCGTCATCATTCACCCAGAGCCGCCGGGACAGAGCGTGGCAGATGGCCAGGGAGCCAGCACAGCACCGGGGCTGGACGTGATGGATGCCTGCAAGGACAGGCACCTCTGCCCCGGCCCCAGGGAGAGGGCAAGGAGGCAGAATGGAATTATGTGTCCTGGAAATTGGAGAATTTCCCTGTCAGCTGAGTCCTGGGGTGCCTCAGTGTCCCCTCGTGTGGAGAGCGGTGCTTGCTCAGGAAATTGTGGTGCCCACGTGTGTGGGACACCCAGGACGATGCAGGTGCTGAGTGTGCCCTGCTGGAGGCTGAAACGCTGCGGTCACATCACTCAGCAGGGATAGAACCCAAACGTGTTCACTAACTCAAGGTGTCAAGTCATTGATCAGGAATGCAGACTCAGCAAACTCGGGGTGATAGATGGCCTGTGACATTTTAACTCACATAGAAAGCCTCTATTGCTTGGAAATCTTTTTAGGTTGATAAATGGTAGGATCTACCACAAAATCCATAATAATGTGTTTTTCTCTGTAGCGCAGTTAGAAATGATAAGGTACCAAATGTTATCAGAGATGAAAAAGCTTCAAAGTATTTGCAGAGGTATTCTAATTTATTAAATCTGCAGAATAGTTGAAGAATTAATAAAAATGGTTTTGCTGCAAATTTCTCAGACTTTTCTTTTCCTGGACTGGCCAATGTCTCATGAAGACCTGAACCTAATCAAGCCTTTGAGTTCTCATCGTGGACAGAGATTTGGCAAACAAACAAAAAACCCTAATGAAGACACAGTTTCAGCTCCTGTTTAGCTCTTATTTAGAAGAAGCATTATTTCCTCTAAAGGATTTTGAACGTTTATATCTCCCTGTGTAAATCCTTGTCAGGAACGTCCCAGGAATTGATGTTCACAGTAACAAGCAGTGTCTACTCCATATAAAAGGAAATTCAGATATCTCCACAGAGGGACTGGTGCTGCCAGCTCCGACTGATCCTCTGAGAGAGCTGGAGTCACCAGCCAGCCTAGACCTTTGCCTCGAGCGCATCCATTCAATTATTTAACAAGGAAAACAGGCTCCTGTAACTAATAAAATCTCTGATTTAGCCCCTTAATCCCACTCTAACATCTTTAAACCAGCGCCAATACAGGTGAGACCTCTGGGAGAGGAAAGCTAAATATTGCTCCCTGCCTCGTGGCTTGCTTTCAAACCTGCATTTCATTCCATCTCTGTTGTTCAGAATTAATGTTGCAGGGAGAGTGGCAGAGAGCTTTTCTAGGAAAGCATGGCAAACGTCCAGCTCCAGCAGGAACCAGCCTACCACCGTGCAGATCTGCTGGAACATGGGGAATTCATCCTGGATTGCAAAGGCTGGGCTGGGCTTTTTTGGTTGTTGTTTGGTTTTTTGGTTTTTTTGTGGTTTTTTTGTGGTTTTTTTGTTTTTTGGTTTTTTTTTTTTTTTTGAATGCTCAGCTTTTAGCGATATGAGAAAACCAACTCCGGGGTCAAAGCTCTCAGAGCCAATCTTTCTGCCTTATTTTTCAGGTTTTAAGAGATAAAGCCCAGCAGGTGGGAAGGAAGAGATGGAACAGGGCAGTTTTTCATTCTTCCATGAGTAAATTCTGGGTTGCAATCCCTCCAGCTCCTGGAGCGGGGTCTGACGTCAGGAGAGAGCAGAGCCCAAACCTTCCCTGCAGCACTGTGAGCTTGGCTGGGCTGGCACCAGGAAAGGATTTGGCTCTCCTGAGGCCCAGTTGGAGCTGGGGTAGCTCTCAAAGAGCTCAGGCTCTGTCCCAGCATATCACCCCTTCCTGATTGATCACTTTTACTGCAGGCTCTGACAAGAGGTAGGAAATTATCATTAAAGGTGCCCCTCAGAAAGGCTCTGAGTCATTTTCTATCAGATTTACACTCTGTTGGGAAGAGTGAGACAACACACTTCTCCCTTCACACCCCATCCTCTAATTCTGCAGCCCAAGGAACTGGCTGGGGTTAAAGGGATGACCCAGAGGCAAAACTGTGCTGTGAACCAGGTCTGGAGAGCCAGGGAGATCAGCAGATACCAGCGCTCTGCTTACAGTCTGATACAGGTCAGCTCTCAATCTTGATCACATTAGCAAGAGTAAAAAAAGAAAAAAAAAGGCAGAAAGTTTGACATTTTCTGATTTAAGAAAACCCCCAAAACATTTGGGTTGCTTGTAGTGGAGAAGCATTGTGTTAAAAGTCCAGTAAAATGTGGGGCAGGCTGCAGCTATAAATGTACCGATCATCCTTCCTGGAATCTGTTTCACACACAGCCTCGGCTCCTTGCATATTTTCTATTTTTGTTTTCTTTAATGGGTTTCAGCCGTGATATTTTTAAGAGCGCTGTTCTGTGCGTAGCAGCTGCCACTGCCACGCTCCCAGCCTGGTTGCCATGGCTGATACATGAGGCTTGTGCCAGGATTTTGTGTCACCAAGTCCCTGTCAGTGCCGTTGGGCAGGGTGTGCCCATGGCCATCCCTGGAGAGGCCATCCCCAGTGATGGGATGCTCAATCTCCTTTTAAAGGACTCAGCACACTGCAGGTCTGTAGTGCTCAGTGAGACTATTTAGCACCCTAACAGCTGAACTCTTTCCAAATTAGCCGGAAAAGCAAGTGCGACAATTTTTAACACAGCGCTGGTGGAGCAGCTCATTTGTGCTAATCAAAAGAGAGTGATCAGCTTGAAAATGTCCCCTCTTAATTTAATTCATGGACTTCAAAAATAAGTTTCTTCAGATGCAGGTGCCTTGAGAACATCCGTTTTTAACTCATTTGAAGTGGTGAATTCCTCTCACTGGACTTAATTAGGGACAGGTATTAAAACAAATTGGGGAAGAAGACATTAGAAGAAAAGTGATTTTATTAGGCAAGAACTGTAGGGTGCTTTAATTAATGCCAGAACAGCTGTCCTTAAACTGTTTCTCTCTTATGAGCAGATTATCCCAGCAAAGGCTGAGAGGCCGTGGAGAACAAGGAGCGAGTGCTGCTCAGAGATTCAGTTCCCAGGAACCACAGAGCACTTGCCTGGTCCTGCCTTGGATCGCAGATTCTTCTGTTTCCTTGCAGTACAGACTCATCCCAATTTGTTTGGGAGCGAATTGCCTTTTTGTTCGTGTTGCATATTCCCCAAACGCCGCCTCAGTGGTGGCAGCATGTCATTCTGATGGTGTTATGACAGTGTGACGCCAAACTGTATTAACACAGCCTTTCTTTCTAAATCTTGTCTGGAAACATATTGTTCTCCCTTGCCAGCGCTTCTCTGTTTCTCTCACCCCTTGCCATGGCTCTGAGCTTTCTTTTGGTTTAATTCAGTCATTGCAAGAGGGCCAAAACACAGCATGTGCAGAGGAACTTTGCTGATCATTCAGTTGATGCGACCAAGGGAAAAAAGAGCAAACCTGTTTGCCCAAAGCTGTCCAGAAACCTCTCATGCAGGAGATCCCCAAGCCCACATTTCCCTGGCTGTCATCCTCCTTTCTCTTATGTTTCACTTTGCTCAGATTTATTGAGTTTAGATTTATCAAGTTCACATTTCAAGATTTCCCATTGCTCCCACAGAATTATTTATTTTTCTTTGATATCTCCTTCTACAACCTCAATTAAAAGGTGCACTCTCATGTCCCCAAATGGTGAAGTCCATCTTAAATTCAGAGAACTGCACCATGAGCTGGCAGGGAGCCCCAAGAGTGGAGGAGCAGCCTCCCTGTGTGATTGAACCAGCAAAATCTGGGGGAATCCTGCCCCAAGCCTCCTCACTGCCCCAGAGGGGTGAACGTGCTCTGCTCCAGGATGGCTTCAGGTCCTGCTGGCTGCAGGATTTTCCTGGCTCTCCACCCATTAGTTCTGAAGGGAGGATGGGAGAGGGTCCTGTGACATGGGAAAGCTCCATGATGTCACTGATGGGGTGAGACAGGTCACTGATGGGGTAAAACAGGTCATTGATGGGGTGAAAACCTGCTTTTCCCACAGCCATGGGCACCATCCCCACCACCCTGCACCTCTGCTCCTCACAGCTCCTCCTGCCCCTTGTCCCCAGCCCCTTCCTTTTCCTTCCTTGTCCCCTTCCCTTCCTGAGCAAATCAAACCTTTGCTCAGGTTTGATTTTTGCCTGTTTGTTTTCCCACCCCTCCCTCTGCTCCTTGACCTGACAAACGCTCCTTTTAGCAGGGTATTAATTACCATTGCAGTGCTGGGACTGGTAATTATCCCTCCCTTGTGCTTTCTGGGCTTCCCAGCACGGCTTGCACGAGGACAGGGTGAAACAGCTCAGCTGGCAAGGGGCTCGTGGTGCTTGTCTCGGAGCTGTGGCAAATTCCCTGTGCCTGAGAGCAGGGAATGAGACAATGAAGAAGTGGAAAGGGAGAAAATTGTGTCTTTGGAGTCAATGGAGAATGGAAGAACCCAGCCTGTAGCCTTTAACCAGGGTGCTTTCTTCCCAGTGGCTCCCAGAGTTTATAATGGAGAAGAAAAATAGGAGTAACTTCAGGATGTCCATCAGGAGAGGAAGGCCAGGAGGACTGTGAGGATGATAATGATGTTTTCCAGTGCTGAGCTACTCCCTTGTGACAACATGCTCGAGGAAAAAATCAGAATAAAGATGTAAAGAGGGAGAATGTAAATAGGGAGAAGATTTGTGGGATGTGGCTACACCTCGTCCTCTCTGGGTGTTTATATGGGGCAACTGCAGCAAATTTTGGTTTTCTGATCACTCATGTTTCCTCCTGGGGCTCGTGTCAGCAGGGAAGGACTGGTTCTCTCACTGGTATTAATTACCATGCTCGTGCCTGGTTTACTCATTTAGGACCTTGCATTTCACTGAACATTTTAAATGAAAATCTTTGTGTTTAACCCTGCCCCTCGCACCAGCACAGTAATTCTGTAATACTTTGCTGTATTTTGGTGCCAAAGTCACCCAGCCAGGGCTGATGCTCTGCAATGTTCATCGTGCAGTGCTGGCCTGGCTGAAGGGACCTGCCCTGGCAGGTGAGGCCGTGCTGGGCCCAGCAAGGAGGCACCATGTGGGATGGCAGAGCCAGAGAGCATCGAGGTGGGAGCCAGGATGCTTTCCAAGGCACAGTGCTACTGCCACTGCCAGAAATGCAACAGCTCTCTGACATCAATAGAGTGAAAAAAAAAAAAAAAAAAAGGAAAATACTCCTCTCTGGCCAAAACTGTGAATTTTTCTTCAGCAAAATGACAACACTGTGCTAGTGAAAATTGCCTTTCCTTGAAGCAGGGAGGGGAAAGGGAGATAAAAATGAAATAAGCTGTGCTTTCCTTCCCTTTATGTCTTTTTTGCAAACCTGTAAGGATTCTTTCTGTCTTTCCCCCCCACCACAGTTTTCTGCAGCAGTGAGAAATTTTATTACAATTTATTGTGCACTTTTCTAGGAATTTAGGGGTCTCAAGCAGATCACAGCCCCAGCCTGGTGAGGAGAGCTTATAGCTGTAGTAAGAGGCAGGGTGTGCTCTGAGCACCTTTTATTCCAAGTAGAGAAGACAGATGAGGGGAAATGGATGAAGACTCTTTCCCACAGCCACCCCCAAACAATCAGTGCCAGGAGCAGAAATTAAATTCACATCTCCTCCCTCTGTGTGAAAATCTGTCCAGTGGGGGACTTTTCCCTGGTGTGAAGGATTAATTGTAGCAGTGGAACTTGGATGCTGAAGTCCTGAGCTAGAAACCATCAATCTGTCCTGGCTGTTTCCCTGTCCTGTGCCCGACCTGGGGACAAATGTCCCATGGGAGACTTGAGGCCATGCACTGACCCACTTGTTTGCAGCCAGCAGACATTCCCACATGCAGCACTGGAGGCTGTGGAATCAAACTCTGCAACTTTTCCCTGTGGTGGTTTAAGCACAGGAGGTTCCTGACTCGAGCAGGTAGGCCCTGGAGGGCATTTATCCCACAGAGATGCCCTGAGCAGGTAAATCCCCACCCCATCCTGCCTGCACACCCTGTCCCTGGGCAATTAGGCAGAGTTGTCTGCACATCATTAATGGGAGCAGACAAAAACATGGCCACCAAGGGGGTGACCAGGCCTTGGTGGCCAAGATAGAATTATCCAGAGAAATGTAATCCTCAAACACATAAACCTCAAACACAGCAAGAGAGCTCTGAGCCTCATCTCTCACACAGTGAAGCCAGCCTGGCTTTTGGCCTTGGGGCTAAGGAAGATGATTCTTGGCTCTTAGCTCTGCCTGAGGCTCTCCCTGTAGCTCTGGTCAAATCACCTTGAAGAGGATGGAGGAAGATTGAGTGCAGCAGCTCCTGAGGGTGGACAGCCCCAGCTTTCCATGTGCTTGAAGGAGTGGAGTAGGTGCAGCAACAAACCAGAGCTGCTGAGAGTTCCAATACGACTTCATCCTCCTCCTCCTCCTCCTCCTCCACAGCTGGTTTGGGGCTGCTGTGGATAACAGGCAGTCTGCACTGGCTGCCTCCTTTTTGTCTGCTCTGCCTCCAGCTCAGGAAAGACAGTCCTAATAGGATCCAGAATCACCTCGTGCCTCAATTTCCCCATCTGTTAAGGGAGGATAAGCCTTGATTCCAGCTTTGGGCTGTCAGCATTGCACTGCCACACAGAAAAGTGAGGGGGATCAGCACCCTGGAGCTGAAAAACCCCCCTGGTTGGGCATCCCCATCCACGGTGGCTCTGCTGATTTTGGCCATGCGCTCATCCTTCCTTCATGCCAGATAAGGAACTGGCTCAGGAAATGCATCCCTCCTGCATCTCGTGAAGGCAGATTGTTCACGGGCGGAGAAAATCTCCTAGAGAGTGAACCTTGTCAGCAAAAATGCAAATATTTAGAGACAAAGTGTTCATTACAGCAGAACTTGATTTCAGGGTCAACCCTTTTTGCAGCAAATTGTTAGCCAGCTAAAATGTTTATTGTCACCACACTCTGGCAGTTTTGACAGTACCTATCAAGTTGAGCTTGACAATATCTGCATACGACTTCTCCAGCTTTCCCTCACGCAGCCATGAAAGGGATTCAAGACAGAATAAAACAGCCAACAGATAACTGGAGCTATCCCCTCCTTTGTGGAGAACCAGGGCTGCCATGGGCCAGGGGGGATGTTTAGGCTGTTGGTGAGGTGGTGCTGGGGTACACAGAGAAATGTCTTGGTGATTTTATTTATTTCAGATGCAAAACTGCACACATGGAACAATAAACTCCCCCCTCCAGTCTGGCAGTGCATCAACAGAAATCAGACTACAAAGCAATGGTGTTTCCTTTGGTGTTTTTCTGTGTGAGCCACGTGGCTTCCCAGGCCCCTCAGCAGGGAACCACCCAGATATTCGTGGAGTTTCTGTGATTCTTCTCCATTCCCATTTGTGGTCTCTTCTGCTCCCCTTAATGCCTGCACAGGACTAAGGCCAGTGGCTCCTGGGAAGAGGCTCACAGGATGGTGAGCTCCCATCTCTGCACTGTGCTCCAGGACCGGGGGATGGACGGGGCCAACTCTGCCTCGCTGCTGAATGGGCTAAAGGGGAGGCAGCAGCAGGGATTTTGGGAAAAAAAAGAACCAGTGTGAGATGCTGATGAAAACACTTCAGAGTTCACAAGGCAGCTGCAGCCACAAGGCCTCTAATAAAATTTTCAGGCTTGGTCTGTTTGACAAAAGACAGAAGATAGGCAGCTCAAGGAGGGACTCTTTATCCTGCTTTTTGCTCCTCCATGCTTTTACCTTCTCCCCCAGCTAATGCTCAGGGAAGGTGAGCCAGTCTGAAGCCACTGTGAAGGGTTTTTTTTTCCTTGCTCGCTGGAGCTGAGTGAAGGCTGTTTCATCTCAACAGGCTGCTCCTAACACCCCTTAATTTGAGAACTCCTGCATGCAGGCAGCAATGGAGTTGAGTGACCTTGCTGAATCCCGGCCGCTGCAGCTGCTGGAGAACAGGGGAGGAAAAGAAAAGAGGGGAGGAGGAAGAGGCACTTTGCTGTCTCCCATTAAAGCCCCAAGAGGCTGAAGATGAGAGAGCGGAAGTTTCAAATTGCCAGAACGTAATTCTGAAAGTCATTTTCCAAGCGCAGAGCTCTCTGCAATGTCACCTCTCATCTTCCGAGGTGGGGATTGAAGGGACAATAAAGCACAGAATATTCTGCAAAGGCAGAGCTGCTAATTCAAAGAAGGAAGAGGTGCCAGTCCCCAAACGGGCTCTGGCTCACCCCTTCCTGCTGCAGTCAGATGTAGCTGTTCAAGGGCCCCAGCTCCAGCTCCTTTCCTGAACCATATCCAGCCTGGACAAGGATCCAGCTGGCTTGTCCAGGCCCTTCTGAGAGTAAGGATCTCAAAAGAAGTCCTATGATTCAATAGTTAGATTTTTTATTTGACTCAAACTCCTGACTTCCAATCCAATGGCAATGATAATGATTATTGTGATCATTATTTTCTCAGATCTCCCTGAGACCAGCAGAAGGCTGTGATAGATGTGTGGAAGGAAAGGTGCACTTAGAGGTTCACATCCCCCCTGCCCCAGCCCAGCAAAGCTGTCCCTCCCTGCTCTCTCCTGCAGCCCTCTGCCTGCAAAAAAATCTGGGTTAAGGAATTAGATGTATTAAACAAAGAGTTTGGCCCAGGGTCTTTCCCCAAAGAGTGAATTGTCCTCTTTTTGTGCACACTTTGCCAACATTTATTCCAACTGCATCCTCCACTATATTTATAAAATAAAAAATACCCAAATGTGCAGACATGTCCTGCTGAGATAAATTGTTTTCAATTCTCCTTCTGGTAATGTCAGCTTGTCCCATTCTCCTTATTACTTGTGCCCACTGTCCTTCCAAGCACAGGTTTTTCCCATTCCCTTTCCCGAATTACTGGAGCCAAGACTGGGCCAGGTTTGCTCTCTTTTTGCAAATGAACTTATTTTCCCACCCGGGTGAGGGTGCTGAGTTTTCACACTGACAATCAATTTTTGCCAGGCAATCCCTTCTCTCTCCCACTTTCAGAAATCACACCTTTCCTTCTCTTCAGACCAGGGCTGATCCATGGAAAGAACAGGCCTTGTTTCCACCTCAGGTGATGAGGTGGGAGAAGGGGGTCCAGAGCCTAGAGACAGCACCTTGGCCCCTAACCCAGTGGGGTATCAAAGTTCAGTGCTATCCCTGGTTAGTTATTATTACTATTATTATTATTACTATCATCATTATTTCCTGGTAACTATTTCCCTGTTTTCCATCTGGGAGGCCAGTGAGATACTGCTCGCTGGCCTGTATCCAGTTTTCTCCAGCTGGGATCAGTTCAGTGGAATGTTGCCATCTGTCCTTTGAGGCAGGGGGACATCATCTTCCATTTGGGACCTCTCCCAGAACCAGTGCCCCCTTTCCCTTCCCCGGTGAACCCTGGACTCGAACAAAGCATCCAACAAGCTGCATGTGACCATCATTAGGTTCGTGCATTTCTAAATTGACTTGGGCACGTGAGAGTCCAAAGAGTGGAGCATTGGCTGTCCAGAGTGAACCATTGGCTGTCCAGAGTGAACCATTGGCTGTCCAGAGCCCTGCCAGCCTGCGGATTGCCTTCGGGACAGTGGCCTCTGCTCCTGCCCACGGGGTCAGCTGGGGGCTCAGGTGTGCTGGAACCCAGAGCAGCTGTGGCTGCCCATCCCTGGAAGTGTCCAAGGCCAGCTTGGACAGGGCTTGGAGCAACCTGAAATAGTGGAAGGTGACCCTGCCCGTGGCAGGGGGTTGGAATGAGATGGTCTTTAAGGTCCCTTCCAACCTAAACCATTCCATGACTGGGCTCCCTGGGGATGCTTTGCCTGGGGGAGGATTGCGGTGTGCATTCCCTTCCCCCCCGAACTGGGATGTGCCCGTTGTCACCTCTTCTCTCCCCTAATTACGGCAGGAGGGATGCGCGGAGCCCCCGCCCGCTGGGGAGGAAGGAGGGGTCCCCTTCGGCTGCTCCCCCCGCGGCCAGCGCGGAGCGGGGCGGGAGGGGGCAGGGGGGAGCGGGGCCGGGAGGGGTGAGCATCCCCGGGGTGGGGAGGGGGGTAGCGGGGCCGGGAGGGGTGCGCAGCCCCGGGGTGGGGCCGGGAGGGGTGCGCAGCCCCGGGCGGGGGCGGGGGGGAGCGGATTGGCCGCCGAGTGCGCTGCGAGGATTTTGCGGCGCGGCCCCATTGGCCATCGCCGCCCATAAGTTTTTGCTCCGGACGGGAACTTTTCCCAGGGATGATGGAGTAACCCCGGGCGGCTCCGCGCCCGCTCCCCCCGCGCCCCGGGCCCGGCAGCCACCGCCACCCGGCAAGGATGAAGCTCTGCGGGACTTTCCTCGGTTCGTAGCAGTTCGCCGGGGGGTGCGGGGGGTGCGGTGGGAGTGTGGGGAGGATATTCCTTACCGCGTCTTCCCCGTTTCTCCTGTGAAACTCTTGAGTTTCTCAGTTCTGCCTCAGTCACGCCTTGGCAAAGGCGCTCGATCGCCGAGGGCGGGGAATGCCGGCCCGCGAACGATCCCTCCTTGGTTTATAGTATTTTCCCCGCAGTTAGGCGGTAGAAGGAGGTTCCCGGGTACATTTTGGATCGCAGGTCTCCGGTGTTCGCCTGTTGCCGGTGCCACCCCCGCCCTCCCCCGGGGCTCGGGGCTGGGCTGGGAGGGGGCTGCAGGTGCGGGGTGCGCGGCCCCGGTGCTGCTGCTCCGGACACCGGCCGGGCTTTGTCCCCGCTGCCGCTGGCTCACCTAATTACAAAGGACGAGGAGCGAAGGGGAGGGGGGCGAGGAGAAAATCCTGTTTTCTGCAGCTTCTGGTCACAGTTCTGCTGGGGAAGGGGGTGGTGGTGGTGGTTGGTTTGGTTTGGTTTGGTTTTGTGAGGTTTCCCCCCCACCCCTTGCACATTGCCGGATGGTAAAAGGGTGAGGGGGATGTTCTTAAATAAAAAGTTAGCTCTTGCCCGTTCAGCTGGGTGTGTGTTCCAGCGCCTGCAACACCCGAGGCACAAAGGAGGAAGTTTTGGGATAATGCGAGGTGCCTTTTGCAAAAGACGGTGATTGCTCCAATTGTTGTTCTTCAGGGAGAAAAGAGCTCTAGATTTGGCTTAGACAAAGGCATTGCCTCTTCGGGAAGGACCCGCCCAAATCGGAGGGAAGGGGCGCGCTGGAGAGCGAGCAAAGGGTTATTAAAAGTTTTTTTGTGCCTGTGCATGTTGCTCCATCTGCCAGGGGCCTGTAGTGGGCAGGTTTCTTCGCAACCCTTCAGCTGTTCCATATACAATATTAATGCTGGCCATTTCTATTCGGCATACAACAGCACTAATTGTAGTCTGAGGCATTAAGGCAGCCAGCCCATCTGCATAGAAGCTTTCAGAAAGAAACAAGGAAAAAAAAAAAAATCTTTCACCCCCAGCTGGTAACCGGAGAAGTTGGTGCCAATTACAAATGCATAAAGTTTGAGATCTAATTTTCTTTGAAACAGACTCAAAGAAGCCAATGGAACACAGTGCAGTGGGTTTATGGCTGTGTTTACACAAGCAAATGGAGTTTTATTTTAAATAATTTCAAAATTGAAGAGCTTGATCTGAAAGTACAAGGGGGAGAAAGATGGCATGGAGAGCAGGGGAGGGACGTAAAGGGAATCTGCTTTTAAAAATCCTCTCTAGGTTCAGCTCTGCAGGCAGGGACTCTCGGAGCCCCCCTCTTAAACCCCCTGAAGATGGAAATACATGAACATTTATTTTAGACCTTTCAACTGCATGGCTCCCTTTGGGGAAGCGACAGCTCTTTGAGACCTTCGGAAACGCACGATAATTATCTCCTCCCAGAAAACAGCTGTGGAGTGACTCTGGAGAGGCTTTAGGGAGTGTGTGTGGGAGAAACACTATTACAAAAATGGCTGAAAAATACTTTAAAATGTGGAAAGTGTGAGCGGGCGGAGCTGTCCGTGGTGCTGACCCGCCGCCGCCCCGAGCCCACGCGTGGCCTCGCGGTGCCCCGCAGGCTCCTCCAGCGTGAGGTGTGGGGCTTTCGGCCTGAGACGCAGATTTTCTGGGGGTGAGAAGGGCTTCGGGGGCTGCGAGATGGGAATTCCTGGCGCTGCTGAAGTTGGTGGCAGTGAGAAACTCCGGGGAAGGTTCCGCTCCTTTGCAGCGTTTTGGGAGGAGGGCAGAGGGAAGTCTGGTGAGTTTGGGAACAAAGAAAAGCCAAACACCCTCCCGCAGCCCAGAGCTCAGCCGGACGGCATCGGGGCTGTCAGCTGCCTTAGGGCTCGAAGGTGCGTCGCGTGTTAATAAATGCAACAGCAGCAGTAATAAAATTCCTCTCTTAACGCTTGGAGAGGCACATGTGTGTGCTCATATCCATGCAGGCTGCGTGTGCTCCAATTTATGGGGGAGCACACACAAGTAAACACACTTCCCTCTGCCTCCCTGCCGAACCTATTGTGCTTTTGTTTCTCAAGTTTTAGCATTATGGCCCTAAATGAAGCAGCGGTGGAGAGGAGCAGGCACATTGTGAGCGGAGGGGAGCCGAGTCCACCCAGCCCTCCCTTTGATTCTATCACGGGTGCAGAACAATGGAGATGCAGTGTAGCACCAGGCCTGCTGCCTGCAGATAAGAGTTTAATAGAATTTCTGAATGCCAAAGGTTTAGGATGTAAAATATCCCTGTCTTGGTGGTGTGTCCAAAGGAGATAGAAAACAGCTTTTCAGGAGTACTCTCTGCTGAATATCTCCTTTATGTTAATGGTTCAGGAGCACACCAGGCTGGCAAGCCATGGAAATGGGCATCCTAACAACCTCCAAAGTGGCCTCAACAGTTTAAAATTTGTATTTCTGCCACCATCTCCTCAATAAAATCCCTGAGATGGGAAATGGAATCAGTCCTTCCTGCCATGTGCCCTGCAGTGGTCTGTGGGTGAGATGGAGCCGCCAGCAGCACCTACTCCAGCCCAATCTGCCAAGGTTTGGGCAGTTTGAGAGGCTTTTCCCACTCCTGCCTGCACCAAACCCGCCCAGGGTGGGGTGAGCTGGAGATGAGTCTGGGGCCCTGCAGCTCTGGAGCTGCTCACACGAGAGTGCATCCTCAGCAGGATTCAGCTCTCTCTGCCTCAGCCCTCTGAGGACTCCTGGGGTTTCTGTCCACTTGTGAGCTCCCGCATCTTTTTGGAAATCTTCATTAAGATGACAGGAAAGTCTTAATTGTCCCGGTGATGCCGGGGATGGCACGAGGCTGCAGGGAAGAGCCCTGGGTAGGAAAGTGTCGTTCCCCCCTCTCCTCTCCCTCCCCAGCCCGTGGGGCCGCAGCCCGCCCGAGTTTCCCCTGCTATTTCCGAAAAGTTGCGATCCGAGTGCTGATGTCCTGGCAGGGGGCAGGGACGGGATGTGCTAATGCCCTTCCTGCTGCACCGTGCAGGGCTCTCTCCCCAGAGCGAGCCTCCCTCCCTCCGGCTCGACGAGGACTTTCCCTCTCGGGGCGGCCAGGTCTCCAGAAAAGGAGCATTTTCAAGTAAAGACAATGCTAACTCCTGGAAAATGTGACTCTTTATGGGAGGAAAAGATGCAAAATGCAAGAACGTGCGCTTTTCTCACTTAGAAACGATCCCTAAACTGGTTTAGTTACTGTTTTCTTTTAGGACTTTTCCTTATGCTGTTCTTTCCATCCCAACACCGATAATGTAAACCACCTTCCCCGGGGTGAGGTGTTGTCTGCTGGGAATACCTTGTGTCTTTTTTTGGTTTGGCTTTTTTTGTTGGTTTTTTTTTTTTTTTTCTTTTGCTTTTAAGGCGAGGGGAAAAAAAAATTAAAATATTTATACACCTTTTAACCACCGGCTTTTGAATATGTATATCAGCTAATATGCAATACTTCCAGGTTCATAGAGGCGATAAATTTCTCAGTCTGTTCTTTATGGTGATAGGTCATCTTCCTAACCACCAATAAATATTGTAAAGTACTTTCGCTGGAGCTGTGCTAACCCAGGGCATCTGTCACTCGCTGCTCGCTGCTATTAGGAATTATTGGGCCGTACCACCGGCGGGGATGCGCGGGGGGGACGCGGAACGGCGCTCGCCCTCCCTTTGTGCCGCCGCGCTCGGAGCGGCCCCGAGCCTCGCGCGTATTAATTATGAATCGGCTCGGGTAAAATCATTCACCTTCTGCCGGGTGCTGGGGAGGGGGGCCCGGGCAGAGAGGGGCCGGCGGGGCTGGGAGAGCCCCAACTCTGGGCGCACTCGAGGCAGCCGCTCCATCTCTCTCGCTCGCTCTCTTTGATGCTGTACTGTAAATTTATTTCACCTCAGAGAGTAAACAGATATATTGCAACCCCAAGGGTTCATGGGTAGTGTATTTACAAAGGGAAGGCGCAGCAAGCCCCCTCTGTGCCATTTCCATTAATGAGAGCGGTCATTAAGTAAATGAGACATTGCCTTTAGCAGGCTTAAGAGTTCACACACTAAGGAGTATCAGATATTTAATTGAAACCAACAACCCGTCTTACACGCGTGTTACTGGTGTAGGGAAGTGGGCTGCCCTCCAAGAACTCTCCCCCCACAACCTCCCCCATGCAAATTTCATGATTGGTTTCCGTGATGTCATTTTGTAAAGGGGCAGACAATAGCTGTGGGGAAAGGTAAGTCAATATTATGTTCTTTCGCTGACAAAAGCAGATAATGCTGGCTTTTTTTTCTTTTTTTTTTTTTTCTTTTTTTTTTCCCTCCCCTCCCCTCCCTTGGATTGAGACAGAGGGGAAAGGCTTTCGGAGCACACAGTTGATGTAAACAGACGCAGGCGTTTCGCCTTTACAGCACGAAGGCTGGGTTGTTGTTTTGAAAATTGCACTGGAGAACCGAGGGGATTTTTATGATGATCATCATGCTCCTAGGTCCATCTTTGCTCGCTCGCTCTCTCGCCGGCTGCGAGACGCTAGTGGACATGTTATGCTTCTGACTGAAAAGAGGTTGAATAAGATGAGAAAGGAGGAGATTTATTAAAAAACAAAACAAAACAAAAAAGCACAACGTCGCATTCAGCCGGGAAACTTTCTGAATATTTCTGGAAGAGGATGCTTGCCGGGTTTGTGAACCGCGAGATCGGTGGATGTTTATCCGGAGGGAGGTGTTAGCAGAAGACGCTCCCGGGCGCCGGGAGGAGTTTGCGGCGGCCCCGCGGAGCTCTCGGAGGTGCTGACGGCCGGGCGGGACGGGGGCTCCGCGCGGACCTCACCCCAGCCCCTTCTGCCCAACTCCAGCCCAAGAGCAGCTCGGCACTCCCGGGGCGCTGGGGAGCTCCCAGACCCCCCTGGCCCGGGGTGCTGGCGGCTGCTCCCTCCTGCCGCTGTCAGACTTTTCTTTTTTCTCCTTTTTTTTCCCTTTCCCCCTCCCCTCTTCTTTCCGATTATTGCCTACTTTAGAGTTCTCTATTTATAGCAGTGAGGCACAAGGGAAGTGTGCCATGTTTGTGGATTTCTCTCTCTCTATACGTTGACCACGACAGAAATCTGCGTGTTCTTATTTTTAGCTTGCTCGGAAGAGGCTTTGCTTGGCTAATCTCTTTATCAATTTTAGCAAAGTTTGTTGTTGTTGTTCCGTGGGTTATTCGGAGAGGGAGCGAGGGGCAGGGGGCTGTGCCTGAGGCTGTGCTGGCGCTGCCATCGATCCCCCGAGTTGGGCTGAGTTTGGGGTGCAGTTTGCCGGCGGTAGGACCGACCCTGCTGGGGGAGGCGGCCCCAAGGGGGGGGTCGGCACCCTCGGAGGCTCTCCCGCACAAAGGGGCAGCCCTGAGGGTCAGCGCTCTCGGAGCAGGAGGCTTCAGGCATGTTCGGCTGCCCGGGGCGAGCAGGGGATGGGGGCAGGTTGCCCAGTGCCCCCTGACCCAGCCGGACAGCAGTGCGGGCACAGACTCTCCTCCCGCTATTGTTGAGCCCCCTCGCTTCGAGCACCCGCCGAAAACAAGTGCGAAAAGCCGTGTCTAAACCCTCGTCATCGCCCTCCCGCTACTTTTAGTTATATTTTTTTCTTTCTTTCCCTTTCCCTCTCTCTCGTTGGCTCATCTGCTGTTATTATCAGCCTTTTCCATATGGCCACTTTAATTAATGGCAGACAAAAGGGAGTTTGCGGGGGGGGGCGAGGAGGAATCTAGGAATTAGAGTTTATAGTTGGTTTGTCTCTCTCTGATGCTGTCATAGAAACCAGAAGCTAAGATGCCGCCTTTCCACTTCTTTGTATGATCCTGTTTATTGTTCCCGAGCGGCGCAGATTGGAGCAGGCGCGTGTTGCAAAGCACAAACCAGCGCCGGCTGCCACCGCCGGGAAACGCAGGCACAACTTGTCCCCTTCGGCTTTTCCAAACCTGCCTGCTCTCCCCACTTCTCTCCTTCCTTCACTCGGGAAGAAGAAGGAGAACTTGATTTTCCTTTTTTTTTTTTTTTTTCCCTTTTCTTTTTTCTTTCTTTCTTTTATTTATTTTTCCCCCCCTCCGGGTGATATTGTGGCTCTGTGGGATCCCCGCCGCACAAAGAGTAGGAAAAGTCTGGGAAGTTGTTTGTTTCCCTTCAGGAAGGAGAGGGGAGCTGTTCCCTGTGTCCCGCCGCAGTTGGGGTCCGGAGCGGCCGCTCCAGCTCTGTCCCGGGTGCTGTTCCCGTGCAGTCCCGGCCCCCCCGGGCTGGGGGACCGCGGTCGGGGTTGGCGATTTCGCGGGGTCCCACCAAGGAGGGGTCTGGGCAGGCAGTGCCCCTTGTCCCCTGCTCGGTCCCCAGCAAGGGGGAGTGAATCGGCGTCCCTTTCCCCCGCGGGGTCGCCGCTGTCCCGCAGCAGCTCTCGGGGACACCTCGTGCTGTAGGACACCAATTCGGCCTCCTGTCCCTCCCCTGGGCTCGACCCGGCCGGAGGAGTGTCCTGCTGCCTAAGGACACTGCCAAGGTGGCGTTGGTGACTTTGGGACCGGGGTGCGCCCTCTCCATTTGGCAAATCCTGGGCTGGAAGCGGGCGAGAACCCCTCCCCTGAACACCCCAAACCTCCCCCACTCTCGCCCCACCCTCAGCACCTCCACTCCCGGTGGCTCTGAGCCATTCTGTCCCTTTGTGCCCAGAGCCGTCCTTGTCCCCAGGGCAGGAGGAGCACGGAGCAGGAGGGCAGCAGGCCCGGGCTCGGTTCGGCTGCTCCCCCTGCATGTCCCGGTCCTGGTTCTGGCTAACCCGTGAATGGCCCGGGCTGGCCCGGGGGACAGGGGTGGCACTGGTGCCTTCCAGCCGGGACTGCCCAGCTGGGGACTGTCCCCAGCACCCCGGGGACCCAAACTGGGGGCTGGGGGTGGGCAGGGGCAGGCGAAGCTCCGGCTCTGCCTCCCCCGCCCCGTCCCGCAGAGCCCCGAGCAGTTCCCGGCAGTCAGATGATGATGATGATGATGATGATGATGAGGGCAGGGCTGACTTCACAAGACGTAGCTCGGCGTCAGAGCAGCTGCCATTTTAGCGGACGGTACTAGACCCCCCCTGCACCCCCGGAAGGCTTTGGGGTGCTGCCTCCAGACTTGGGTTTTGGGTGGGACACGCTGCTCTTCTCGGGCTTTGGGGGGAGCAGTGCACCCTAAGCCAGCAATGCTCTGGGAAGAGGCTGAATGACAGAGCTTTATAGCTCAGGAATAGAAACTCTTCTCCTTCCCTGAAATCCCACCGTAGTTTTGTGTCAGGGCTTGAGGAGGCCAGGTGAGGTTACACCCCTCAACCCCCAAAATCAGTCTGTACAATGCAAAATGATCTCTTCCCTCCCTGTCTGGTGAGGGTCAGATTCCTCCTTTTGCAGCCTTGGGGGGGTTTATTTGCAGGGGATGTTGCCATCCCAGCTCAAAGGCTGGGGGGACTGGGACCCGCTGCCCCCCGAGAGCAGAGCGAGGAAGGGGAAGAGGAGGATTTACAGTAAAGGCTGGAGCCAGGGCTGGGCTGGGCTTCCCAGAAGGCTGAAATGAGGCGTGTGAAGGGGAGGGAGAGGCGGGGAAGCATCGCCTTGCCACGGGGAATTCAGATGTGGAACTTTAATGGCAAAGGGGGCTACAGGACCCACTCTTTCCTTGGCTTTGTGTGTTTGTGTGAGTTTGGAGATGGAAGGGCTTATTTTTCCAGCTGTAAGCTCTATGGCTGAGTTGCTGGAGCTGTTCCCTTAATGACAAAGGGCATCTCCTGTAGTCACTTTATAGCTGTTCCTCTTTCTCATACCCAGGAGCTCCTCGCTGCAAACTTCCAGAGCTGGGAATACACCGTGTGTTGCTCTTTTTTCCCCAACAAATCCCCTTTTGCATTATTTGTTGTGGAGATGGTATTTGCTCCCTGCCTGTGCAGACAAGGAAGGAGGCTGAGGTGGCCTCACACTCCAGGTTTATTTGGCTTTTTGGGAACTTGCCCTACAGCAGCTGTGTGAAAGGATTATCAGCCTGGGGTTAACTTCCACACAGCCTATCAATTGCCAGGTATTTCTGGAGTTTTGACAGGGCAGAAGTTGCTGTCAAGAAACTCTTTCCACCTTTTTCTCTGCCTTTCTCTTCTTTCTCCTGTGTTTTACTCATTTCTGCAAAGAATAACTCCTCCCATGTTCCCATGCTGGTCTTCCTGGGTGTGTGGTGCAGAGTCCACTGGTGTCTCTGACACCCTTAAAGCTGGATCATGAGACACTTCCCATCTTAAAATATTTTGTATCACTTCTGAGGCTGTTTAGCTTTGCAAAGTAGAAGTTTGATCCATAGCTCAAGCCTTAGAAAGGCGAATAATGGTGTTAATAGAGAAATGAGGTGATAAGCACAGGATGTGAAAAGTTTCTGGGGTGGAGAAAGGCTCCAAAATATTTTGTTCCTAGAATAAAATGATTTTATGTCAGAGTTTCTTCTCTGGGATCTGGGAGCCAGGTCCTGAGCAATGGCAAAGAGCAGGGCTGGGACATCCCTTCTGCTCTCTTCAGAGATGGGAGGGGAATCTGTCCCCTCCCACTCCCCACAAGTATTTTCACCAAGGAGAAAAGGGCTTTATGGGATTATATTTGGCATTTCCCCTCTTGGCAGGTTAATCTGTCAAAGGGGACCTGTGAAAGTGCAGCGTTTGCCCTTGCAGAGCTCAGGAGCTGCTTCGCTGGGAGCAGCTGTGTGGTGGCTCTGCCCTTTGGGACAGGGCTGACACTCTGAGGGTGAAGAGAGGTTTCCAAGCATCTCCTCCCCATGCAGCTTCCCTGGGAGCAGCAGCCTGGGAGCAGCAGCCTGGGAGGGTATCCCTTGGCTCCCCTGAGCTGCTGTCCCACAGTGTCTTGCCTGGAAGGGAGGTTATTTCAGCCCTGGAAATAGCTGAAGGTGGGCACTGAGGTGAGGACACCTCAGGGGCATGAACACGTATTGAACAATTATGTTTAAAGACTGTTTACATTAACAATGACCAGAGTGGAGCAGACCCTCAAACTTTAAACACTGTGGATTTTCTGTGGACTCTTTCATAGATGGCCCAAGCTGGAGTTTTTAGGAAAAGTGGCAAACATACACTCCAAAACGAGTGGTTTTCTCTTGTTGAGGTTATTCATCCCCTCAGTGCTCCTGTGAGGCCTTGCTGTGGGTTAGCAGGAGCAGGTGGGGAGGCAGAGAAGGTTTCTGGTCTGGAGATGTCCAGACAACCACACTGACCACTCTCTGTGAAATGTTGTTCTCTTGAAGCAGGAGTTTACCCTCTGAGGGGCTGTAGAGTGAACAGCTCTGGCTGCTTTTTAAATCCACGCAGCCTCCACGTGCAGGAGCCTTTGGTGATGCAGCACCTGGAGGAGGCTGGTCCAGCAGTGCCCTGGATGGACACAGCACTGGGAATTGGGGCTGGTTTTGGGCAGACCCAAGAGGGAAAAGGCAAATGTGGCTGTGGCTTGTTTAGGGATGGTTGTAGGGAGGGGATGTAGGCTGGGGCTCCATCCCCCTGCCCTGCTCCCATCCTGGAGTACTCACTGCCACTCACACATTCAGGTCTGACTCAATGCCAGGTGTGTGTTGTAGCAGCAAGGAAATGAATTATCTGGGAAATCTTGCCCAGGGAAGGGTGGTCTGGTGTGAAAGGATGTCGGGAAAGGGAAATAGGGAATTCCTAGGCATGGTCTGGCTGAGGAAAAGGTGGCTGGGATCACCTTGTTCTCCCAGCTGGGCTGTTCTCAGCAATGTCAGTCCTAGAGCAGAATACTGAAGTGCCACACTCTGCAATCCTCTGGTTCTCAGTCTGGTTTGGTTTAGGGAAAAGAAAAAAAAAGGGAAAAAAAATCACCTAAATTAAAATACTTTTGATCTTTGTCTTTCACTGAACTTTCTGCTTCAGAGAGAATAGATTAATAAACACTTTCAAATGGAAAAACATAGTTTGGAAAGGTTCCCCTTTCATCTTTAACACAGAGCTTTAATGCTAACCTGGGTGTGAGTCGGCTGTTCCCCCATTCCTTTTCCCTCATTTTTTTTTTATCTTAACAACAATAACTTTGCTTTTATTGTGATCATGCTGGCCTTTACTGGTCACTTTTTATTCTTTCCTTTTTTATTCTGAAGTCAGTACGTTTAAAAAAAAAATCGCAACGTTATTTTAATCAGACCAAATGAAAGAGCAAATCAGAGCGAGAATTTTAATCTGCCCCAAGCAAAACTGCCTTGTACATCTGTCATGTTGGGATTAGTGGAACTCTTTAAAGAAGCTGAAGACTTTTTAAACAAAGTATTAAACATTTGTGACCTGATTTCCATTCTTACAATATTCTCATTAATAAGAGTGCAGGCTGAAAAGACATCTGTTAGGTTCTATTTGTTTTAAGAATATTAAAGGCTAATAAGAATATTGGAGCGTGGGGGTGTGGTGGGGGGAGAAGTCTAAGTGAATATTTAGAGCCAAGTCTCAGAGATGCAGTTTTCCAAAGTGATTTTGGGTCTAACTTGGTGCATGGTAGGGGAAAACACAAATCCTGGGCCTCGATGGGTGCCCTGTGTTGTTGTTTGTGGTCAGTTTAGGCTTTTGGTGCTTGTGTGAGGCTTCCCTTTGGGCTGGGAGCTTTGCCTGGTGCTCCATCCCTGCTTGGGGAGTGGAGAAGGGGAAACTCTGCCTTTCCAAGAGAAGATTTAGGCTGAAATGGTGCAGAAGCAGAGACAGAGCCTTAAATTGCACACAAGCACAACTGGTGTGCATCACCTGCCCTCATCCAGCACTGCTCTGGAGCCGCCAGGAAACAGAGTAGGGAGGGAGTGAAAATGTCCAACACGGGTCTGCTGCTTGTGTTTTGCTTGATGGGAAGGCTGTTAAAGTAAATGGCCCAGCTTGGACCCCCAAGGAAGAAATAAAGCCAGGCATGTGCTGGGTAAAGCACTCGCTGGGAGAAGCCCTCGCTATTAACACGCATATATGGTTTAAGAGAAGGTTGCTGTCGACTGCAATCTTTGCATCTTGTTTATGCTTGCTGGGTAAAATATTAACTAAAGCATCTGAACATAAAGTTCTGGTGTGAAAGAATATCAGCAGGGGAGAGCCATATGGTGCCAGGCTGCTAACAAAATACCAAACGCTGGAGATTCCTTTTTGCAGAAGCCTGAAAACTCTCGTTCCCATCCATAATACATGAGTTCACGCCTTTGATTACTCCAAACATTAGTCCAAGCGGTGCAGGCGTCTCTTTGGAGCTTACACAACTTAGGGCACGCCGTGCTCTTCCCCCCTCTTCCTTTACATAAAAGAAATCGATGTCGAGCTGTTAAGATACAAATATCCAATATGCTGTAAGACAATATGTTTCCGAAAGTGCTGCGTAAGCTGCCTTCCCTCTAATTAAATATAAACTGCACTAGAGACTCGGCTTCCTTCGTTCCTCTGCTTGAAATTGTTTGGCAAGCGTGTGGCTCTCCCTAGGACAGCATCTGCAGGCGAGGTTGGTGCCAGTTTTGGGGAAGCCTCTCGCTCCTTGTGGGTGCAATCAGGAGCTGTGTGATCAGTGCTGAGGGCTGTAATCGTCTCTCTGAGCAGCAGCTCCCAGGCACGTTTATCTGAGCCCTCTCTGCAAGTCCAGGGTCGGGTGCATTCAGCAGCAAAGGATTCAAACCCAGCATTAGGAGGATCCCCTGGTGAATATTATTATAAGGTACAAGAGATGGCTCTGGGGGAGCTTTCATGCATGCAGTATTTAAAAAACAAGTTATTGCTGGCAAAATCTGAAGGTGACAGTCTAAGCACTTTTGAAAATCTTTTCTCTTTTTTTAAACAACCCCTTGAAACCAACAATTTGGTGTTGAACAGCTTGTGCTTGTCACTGAGTGTGGCTGGTTAAGGTTTGTGGTGAGCACTCCATTACCTCAACACCTACAGAGTGCAGAGAAACCTCCCCAGCAGCTGCCTTTGGTTAACCCACATTTCAGAGCTGGAGCCTTTCCCTGCTCCCAGTGCTCTCCAGCCTGGGAGATGCAGCTCTGGGCTGGAAGGCAGTGGCTCTCTGACAGCCTTGGGGTTGGGGCCAAAGCTTGCATTCGAGTCCCCTGTTTCAGCTCTTGGAAGCACATCAGGTTTAGCACCAAAATGCAGAATTAGGCTTTCCTTTTAGCACTGGCTCTTCCCTTCGTGGCTGTGTGGGCAATGCAGGGTGATGGAGTGGGAATTAAGTCAATGCCAAAACTGGTGGCTGAATGTCTGGCAAAAGTTTTGGGGCAGGGAAGAGTCAAATCTGCAATACTGTGTCCCAAAGAAAAGCTGCTCTGATGAGCTGCTGGGATAACTGAAGGTGTCAGGTGGGCTTTGAGAGAATTTGCCTGATTTCAGCCTAAAACTGCCTGCTAGTGGGGCTTGAGGCCTAAATTGAGCCTTTCTGGGGAACTCATATCCAGTTCTTGCTCTGCATGGAAAGCCCAAGTGCCTGTGTGGGAATGAGAGGAAAATAAATGAATTAACTTCCAAGGCAAAGGAAAAAAAATGCTTATTTGTAGGAAATCAAAATCCTTGGGTGGGAGAAGTTATGCTGGGCAAAGTTAGCCCAGCTTGAGTAGCTCTTCAGAGAGGACAGAGTCCATCCCTCTGAACGCTGCTGTGGCCATGAGCATGTCTGGAGCCCCAGCTCCTCCTGGTTTTGCATACGTTTCTCTTCCATAATTCTGAAGCTTTGCATCTAGTGAGCTTCTGGCAAGTGGAGTTAAAGGTTTGTTTGTTGCCCTCATATTTTGATGTAATTAGTCAGCGAGCAACTCGCTGCTTTTGCCCAGAGAAACGCGCTCTCCAAGAACACAAGTGACAGGAGAGGATTAATAGCCTTCTGGAGAGAGCTGCTCCATTTTTTATTTAATAAAAAAGAAAAAAAAAGTAAAAAAAAAAAAAGGTGCCTGGGAGCAATGTTGTTGCTTTAAAAAAAAATGACATTTGGAACGGTTAACTCTGCCTGCAGTGTCTCAGCAGAGCAGAGTTGTCAGCTCCTGTCCCACATTCCCTAGAAACTTTCAGCTCCCTCTCGTCATGGAGCAGCTCTCCTGGCTCCCAGCGAGGCAGGTGGCTCTGGCAGGTTGGCTGCACTCACCCACTGAGCAAGGACACCCTGCCAGAACCCAAAGGATTGGGAGAAGATGATTTGGAGGAGAGAGAAACTCCCAGCTGTAGGGGCATGAGGGGATGCTGTGGGGCCTGGGGTGTGTGCAGTGCTGGTCACTCTGGGCTTTCCCTGCTCCTGGCTCCGTTTTGGGACAGAACCGATGCAGCACAGAGGGCTCAGGCTGTGGAAGAGGCTGGAACGGGGGGGTGAAAGCTGCTCCAAGAGCAGAGCCCACAGGCATCCAGCCTCAGCCTCCTCCTTGCTGTCCCTGCAATGCATTCCCCAGCAAGTGAAGGCTGCAGGAAGGACAGAAAGGTATCGCTCGACTCTATTTAATTTCAATTACACAGAGCCCGCAGGAGCGCTCAGAGCAGTGCCAGCAGGGCTATAAACTCAACATATTTGATGATTCTCCTTTTTTTCAGGCAAATGGTGCACAGCAGCCGCCCCATTCAGCAGCAATAATCCTGGGGGGTTGTGACACTTGTGCTGCAGGGGTGACTCCTGTTTAATGAGCTGACCCTTCAGAAGGCATTAATTGCCTCCTTTGGTGGCAGGCAGCGTGGCACCCTGTGCCTGCCCCCGGTCTGGGGGCTCTGGCTGGGGAATGGTTTTGGTTTGAGAGTGCCAAGCCTGGGAGGGGATGCTGGTGGGGGCTGAGAGCCAGCGGGCACCGAGCAGAGCTGCCTCATAGCCCTGGGGAGCTGTTGCTGCACGATGATCTCACCTCCTTTTATGCCTTATTGCTTCTGTCTCCCTGACTCCATGTGACACACGCTTACGTGTCAACTTTTCACTTCTTATATGGCAGCAGAGAGAAAAGGCTTAATATCATAAAGACAAGCAGGCAGCTGGGAAGTAGCCCATTTAGTCATCTAACTTTGCGTCAGAGGCGCTGCCAGCACCTTCCCTGGCTCTTCCAGGCAGCTTCTCCCTCCTCTGCCCGACCTGGTGTCACATGTGCTAGAAATCCCTGTCAGGAAAACACCTCCTTGAGCAAGCACTGTTGATGGACACCAGTCCTGTGCTGGGGGCAAGGAGCTTTGTGTTCCACAAACGCATCTGTGTGCCCAGCTTGGGCCAGATTTGGGCAGAAACAATGTGGGGTTTTGTTTTAGCTTTTGGGGTTTTGCAGTTGTTTTTACCCAGGGCTGTGGGTGAGGTGCCACAGAAGATTCAAAACAACTTGGTCTGTGACAGTCAGCACTGGGGCCTCTCAGGAGGTTTGGATCTCAGAAGGAACTCAAGAATCATTGACAGCTAAATCTATGGATGGCTAAAATGATAGCGGAAAGATCAGTTCATATTTCCCGTTTCTTCTACTCTTTCCCCTCTCCCTGGGGAAATCTGTATTTGCTGCTCAGAAGCAGGTACTGAACCCTGGGCTGCCCCATCCCAGGAAGGTTGGCTGTAGTTGGATTTTAACATTTGGCTTCCCCTCAGTGCTCAGCCTTGTACCCCCTGTGCAAGCCCTGCACTCTCTTCCCTTACCCCTTTGTGTCCAAAGTGATGATGGAGAGGTTTGGATGCAGCGTGTCAGATACTTGAACCAGATCGGTGTCTCCAACTCAGTCTGTTTGACATCCATCCATGCTGAGGGCACTTCCCAGTCAGGCTTATGGCAGCTGAGGGAAGGGGACCTTTGGTTTCAGCAGCTGCTGCTGCCTCCTTTCACCCCTCAGTTTGCTGGAGTGTGCTGGTGCTGCCAGCGTGGGGCCAGCCCTGTGCCCAGGCCCATGGGTGAGGAGATGCACAGAGCTCTGGTGCTGTGACTGCTGCTGTGGGGGAGGTGGAAGCAGCACTGTGCTGCTCTGCCCAGAGGTTCAGCCCTGTCCCAACAGCTGGGAGAAAGAGAGGTGAGTTAGGGGAGTCTTGGAGCTGAAACCCCTGACTCTCATTCGTGCCTCTGAATGTGGCATCTCATTGTGGCTGCTTCCTCACTGGCCCCTTCTCCAACCACCCCCTCCCTGCTCATCTCCAGGCCCAGGAGTCCTAATGCTGCCCCAGAGCCCCTTTGTGCAGCAAAGAGCACACACAGCCCTGAAGGTGTTCCTCAGGTGGGGAAGGACATCCATGCTCAACACAGGCTGTGCCAGTGGACACCTCCTTGTTCCTGTCCTCACCCTGCCTTGCACAGGTTCTTTTCCCACTCCCGAGGGCTCCTGTGCATCAGCAGCACCATGGGAAGGGTTTTACAAGACTCTTGTAACCTCTCCCAAGCCATCAGGTGGTTTCCTTCAGCAGCAAAGTGCCTCAGGGCTGCTTCCTTCCCACTGGCCCAAGACACACTTCCCCAAAAACATCTCCAAGAATTTATCTGTGCTGAATTCTCCTGCTGGTGTTTCGACACGTCAGCTCCACAGACGCTTTCAATTTGGTATGAAAAGTAATTATTGCCAGGGTGCAGTTTAGCTGTTGTGTTTTACAGTGCTGGTAAGGTTAAAAGAAATAATAATAATAATACAAGAAAGACTCAGCCAGAGTAACTGCCTGCAACATGCTATTTGCATTTTTAAGGAAATACTTCTTTGAGACAGCTTGGGTGAAAGGTCGACATTTGCATATAAATGGAAAAGAAAGTGTGTGATGCTGGAAGTTACATCTATATTATTTTCGCAGCAGTGAGCTGCTGTTCTGGAGATTAAGGGACGCCGTTTGCATTTGGCTTTTGTTGAATAGAGAAGGTACCAGGAAAGGCAAATTAGAACAAAATAATGAGGGAAATGTGCAAGAAGAAAGAAGCAACATCCTGTTTCTGGGAGATGCTCTCCTGCATGCCTGACACCTCCCATGCCTGCTCGCACACGCGCTGGGTAGCGAGGATGAGTGTGGCTGAGGAGGGCTCCCTTTGCTCCTACAAAAGGATGGAAGCTGGAGATGATGCCAGTGGCAGGAGTGGTCCCTGCTGTGAAAAAGCCTGGCAGAAAGGAGGATGCTGGTCCTCATCATTTGGAAGTGATACACTGGGGCTTGCTTGATTTTTTTTTTTTTTTTTTCTTTTTAATATTGTTATTTTTTCTTTTCATTCAGGCTCAGGTATGTTGGGAGAGGAATTATCAGCCATCTCAGTGAGGTTCCTCCACTTGCAGTAAGAATATTCACACTTGGCAGGGCAGAGGTAGGAGGCAGAGAAATCCACAGCTCAGGTCTTTCTCTTACCTTGGAGGTGTCCACAGTGGCTGAGAGATTTTCCAGGCCCTGCTGCTGCCCTGGGCCTTGAAAACACCAAAAGGATTCTCTGGTGGAGAACCTGAGCCTTTGTTTCCCCTCTTGTTGGTGGCCTCACTGGCCACACTCAGAGCAGCTTTGTGCTTTGACAGCTCCCCCATGGAGCTGGGGGAAAATGGGATGTTGAACACTGTTCACTCTTTAATCTTTTTGATCAATACTTGAGAACTCCGTGCAGGCAGCAGCGGTGCTGTGGGCACGCGGCTTCTGTTCCTCTCTCCAAGAGCACACAAGTGGTACAGGGATGGAGGGTGAAAACCACCTCCTTTCAAACCTTCTGCTGTGTCCTGCAGCTGTGCACTGGGCTGCTGCCACTTGGTAGGAAAAGAAAAAAGGCTCTAATAAAAACTCTTATTAACTGGCCATGAACACTGGAGCATGAATATTGCTCCTAATGAGGAGACACCACAGCCTCGTTTGCTTCCCGTGTGCTGTAGGTGCACAGGGCTCCAGCTCCTGCAGCCCTGGGTGATACACAGGAACAGGATGGAATGTTGGTCCATCCCTAGAGCACAATTTGGTGTGCAGAGGTGCTGGGCAGGGGTGGAAAAACAATCCCAGATGGCACACCAGGGGCTGGGGATGCCAGGTCCTGCAGCAGGGTGATGTCTGTACCCTGATCCTGGTGGGTTTTGATGTTGTTAATGAAACCCACCCCTGAGAGTTTTGCTCCCTCTTCAAGGAGCAGCTCTCCATGCTTCTTCCCATTGCAATGCGTTTTTCTCTTTGGGAAATTTGAATCATTTTGTGATTCAACCAGTTAATCACTGTCCTGTCCCGGGGCCGTGGGGAAGGGATGATTCCCTGTTCCTGTAAAGGACCTGACAAAGAGCTCAGGAGCCTGTAAAAGTTCCAGGTATGGCAGGACAAAGCTGGCATGGCTGAGGTGACCACAGGAGCTGACACAGCTGCCTGGGCAGGGGTGGCAGCTGACAGCATCAGAGGCAGGATGAGCCAAGAGGTGAGGTGGCAGGGGCTGGCAAGGGGAACGTGAGTCACTTGTGCTGCAGGGAGTGCTGGGGGAGGGAGCTGAGGCAGGGGATGCTCCCTGAGCTCTGGGAATGGCTGGAAGGAGAGTGGCAGGTTCTTGTGGCTGGAAATGGGGAAGCAGCAGCAGCATGGTGCTGGCAGTGACCTGTCCTCTTTCCCTTGGCAAAGCCTGGTGCTCCCCTCCTGTGCCCCAGAACAGCAGAGCTGAGCAGGCTGTGCTTGGCTGTCGGCACCAAACACCTCAGAGCCGTGCTGGTGCCGAGCCAGTGGCTCAGTGTGTCAGCAAGGCGTGCTGTGCTGCAGGGAAAGCACAGGGAAAGCCTTGTTCCTACTGAAATCAAACCTTCCTTTCCTTTGGGCAAGGGGAAAATAAAAGGTCAGAGTGTGCATCGCAGGTTTCATGAGGTCACAGCGTGTGCTTTGGTGGCAGGGTGGGCTCAAGACCCCTTAATTTTTCCTTTTATAGAGATTACAGACTCTTTGGGACTTGTCCCAGGGGAGAACATCAAAACTCAACATCCCCATCCCTGGGAGCGTTCAAGGCCAGGCTGGATGGGGCTCGAAGCAACCTGGTCTGGTTGGATGTGTCTGTGCCCATGGCAGGGGGCTGGAATGAGATGAGCTTTGTCCTTTCCAACCCAAATGTTCAATGATCTCCCTGGTGATTGCCCAGCTCCTCTCTGAATGTGATAAGGAAAAGTATCTTTAGGTCAGCAAATGAACAAAGTAAAACCACAATCCAGCCAGCCATGCTGCATCTCCCATCCATACATCCCATCTTAACTAATTATTAAATCATATTTGCTGATAAGTATGAGATGTAATATCTATTACACAGCTGTTAAACCTCAATTAATATGTTTTAATGATCAGTCGTTTACTGTGCAATATACAATTAACATCCGGTATTAGATCTTAAATTAAATGCGTGTTTGGGAAGCTAAATTTGCAGCCCTGAACACAGCCCTGCTGCAGTAAACAGAGATAATTGCCTGGAACAGGCAGCATTCCTGTGCCCTGAGAGGGGGCTAAACCAACACTCCTGCCTTTGGAGATGAATGGAGGAGAATTGCTGAAGAAGCTGGGTTCTACTTTTGCAGTGTGCTTTAATTCCTACAGAGGTTTTGATTCCTTTTCTTTGGAAAAAGCACCCTGATGCAGAGCTACTGTGCTCCTGCAAGTGGAAAGGTTGAGCTGTGTGGGGTGCTGGCTCAGAGGGGTCTTTTCTTGGCAAATGTTGGGCAGGAGCGTGGGGAAATTATTTGTGGTGAGTCCTGGGGGCTGTGTGAGGGCGTTCAGTGCTGCAGTTTGGAGCTGAGACTGAGGCCTTAAATCAAAGATAAGGCTCATGTTACCTGCCAGCAGGAATGCTCTCATTGCACCAAGGGCTTGGGGCCATGCAGAGGAGTAAATTCACTTACTGGTGCTCTCCAGGCAGCGGCCACAGAGCTGCGTGTGTGGGCAAAGAACTGCAAAATCACAGAATCACAGAATGGTTTGGGTTGGAAGTGACCTTAAAAATCATCTTGTTCCAGATCTCTCCAGGCAGGGACACCTCCCACTGTCCCAGGCTGCTCCAAGCCCTGTCCAACCTGGCCTTGGACCCTTCCAGGGATGGGGCAGCCACAGCTGCTCTGGGCACCCACCCTGTGCCAGGGCCTTGCCAAACTCTGAATAAAGAACTCCTTCCTAACAGTGAATCTAAATATCTCCTGCCTTAGTTTTAAGCTGTTCCTCCATATCCCATCACTATTTGCCCATGTAAAAAGTTTCTCTCCCTGTTTTCTGTGAAACTCAGGGGTGTCAGGCAGCCAGCAGTGCAGAGGGGTGCAGCACCCCAGGAGGGGCTGCTCCAGGTTAGAGAAGGTGTAAAATTTGGTTTGGGGATATTTTTTTTTTTTTATTCACATAAAAGTTGGGGCCACAAAATGCTCCCTGTGGTGCCTTGCACCGCTGCAGTGTCTGCTCTGAGAAGTGAGCCCAGGTTGTCTGGGGGGTGCTGAAGGACCCAGCCTGTTCTCAGCACGCTGCTGCCTCCTCAGCTCAGCACTCACCTTTCCCATGAAAAATGCACCTGAACAAAAATGAAGAAAAATTTTCCTCCCTTCCTTTTTGTTTTCTTACACTTGGAGGAACAAATGAAGATTGATATGTTTTTCTTCCAGTCTTTCAGTTTAAACATGCAGTGATGCATCTTACGAGGAAAGGAAGCTTTCACCCCCCATGTTTTCTCTGCAGAGCCTTCCCCTCACCCCATCAATTTTCTGTAGCAGGTGTAAATTCTGCAGAGATTTGGGGACAGGTGGGGCTGCAATTGGGGCTCCCCTGGCACTGTGAGGACATATGTGAGAGCTGATTACCCCCTCTTTATCTTCCGTTCACCCTCACCCCAAAGCTTCCTATGAGGTTTGCTGTGTTTATTTTTGGGGGACTTTTTTGTGATTCTTTGGAGGGTTAAATTTTTTTTCCTGGAAAATTAATGCTTTCTTCTCTCTTTGGAAATGTAAAGTAAAACACGTGTGAGTCTGATTAACACTCCAGATTGCTGTGGTCTCCCTCCCAGGTTTCCACATCATCTTGTTTGGGGTGGGTGAGGGTGACTCAAACATTTCAAGCAACTGGTTCTTTTGTACCAGGATTCCACACAACTTGCAGTGCTTTGGTTCACAGCTGTAGATATCCCAGAAGGGGACAGATGGATTCGAGGTTTGGGAAAGAACATAATTTGGCAGAGGATGGCAGTGGCTTGTCATGAAGGTTGATGGGGAAAAGCAGCCCAGTCTGACTCCAGTGCGTGCTCCAGTCCTGGGGGGTGGATGGCACCGAGGAGGGAGCTGATGAGGGAAGGTTGGTGCTTTCCTCTGGGATGGGAATGCCAGCCTGTGATCCATCAGACCAGCTGAGCCTCTAGGTAATTTTCCAAGGGGTGTGTATGCAAGTGCTCCAGGCTCTGAGCTGTCACTGTCCCACCTCAGTGCCAGGAGGGGACCCCAGAACACATCATTCCCTCTGGGATCTGCTTCCCATGGACTAAACCATGTATTTAAGGCAATGTCCCTCCCCTCCTCGTGGGTGGCCCAGGCAGGGGTTAACAGACATGTCCTTCACATAACCAGTGAGCTTCGTTTCTGCTGAACCAGGATCCAAAGGGAGGTGGAAAGGGCAGAGCCAGCACTGCAAGCTGATCCTCCCTGGGGACCAGATGCATTTAAGCACCATGGAATAGAGGAAATCTGATTCCAGTGTTGACAGAGCTGCCCTGGCCATTCTAGCTGGGCTGGGCAGAGCAACTGGAGCAGGCTGGAAGGCTCTGAGGTGTGGCCAACACCTTCAGCCTTGCCCCGACCTCAGTCCTTTCCCCACCTCTTGCTTAAAGGGATGAAGGCATGAGACACTGGAATGGGGGCTCTGGCAAGGACAAGCTGGCACCTTGAGCCAGATTTATGCACAGCAGCTTCCAGGATTCACCCTTTGCCTGTGACTTGGGCACACACGAGAAATCGCAGGCTCAGAGAGGATGAGTCTGCACGTGTGCTGTTAATTCTTCCTCCTGGTGGCTGAATCTCATGACCTCTCAACTTTTCAAAAATCTTCTAAGCTTTCTCTGGGGTTATCCAGGATCCATTGTTTCCACAGTTTAACCCTCTCTCTGCTCCTGCCCCCACTGCATCCCACAGAGGATGCTCCTGCTTTAAAATGTGCTGTTGGGAGAAGGATGCTGAGGGAAATGCTTTAGATAGGAAGGCAGGCAGTGCTGGCCTAGGAATGTGCTATTGAAACATCTTTATTTCTTCTTATTTGATTCCCCCCCCTCTTTCCTTTCTTCTATCCATTTCTAGCTTCTTTCCCTCATTTTCCTTGGTTTTCATCATCTGCTTGGCCATCTGTGCCTCTCTGCTCCCTTTCCTCGGAGCTTCTCCAAAGCAGAAAAATGTCTCAGCGACTCTTGGATTTTGTCTCCAGGTCCTGAGCCTTTTCTGAAGGCCAGAACACAGTGCTTCAAACAGGGTTTAGAGTCTCTAAGAAAAATGATTCTCCTGTGATACCTAGGAAAGCCCCTCAGCTGCCCTCCTGGCTTGAGAACAGCTGTTTTAGGACAAATACATAAAAGTCACTTTGACAGTCCCCTCTCTTAGGAACCATCTTGGGTGTACATCACCCTAAGATTGAATTATCCCAGGCTTTCCATGTTAATTTTCAACTGTTAACAGTGAGTTTTCCAACGGAGGACCAAGCTGAGCAGAAATGCAGTGCTTGGGGTAGGTTAAGGGTGGAAATTCTTTATGAGTGGGGCTCTTGGCCTCAGCACAGCACCCTGGGGCCCTGCTTGGGGCATGGAGACCCTCAGGATTTGTACAGCCACTAAAGAAAGCAGGCAGGGAACAAACACTGCATTGCCACCTGTGGTTGGTGCTGCTGAAGGGGTGCTAGGCTGACTCTGCCTCCTGACCCCATGTTCCTCTTTCCCTCCCCAGAAAATGAGTTTCGGGGTGAGCTGCTGAACCAGAGGTGGACCTGTGGAGAGAAGATCAGCAGCTGCGAGGGAGCGGCCAGCCTGCACGGCACACACATCAAGGTGAGCACACAGGCAGGGACATTTTTAGGACAGTGACCCACCCCCCAGCCCATGTGCTGGCTGTGGGACAAGGGCCACATGTGCTCCAGCTCCTCGTGGACCAGCTGCTCCTGGGGAATGGAGCCTTTCCCACAAAGTGATGGGCAGGGCTCGGAAATCTCTGTCCCCTTGCTGCAGCCAAACCTCCTGTACAGTGAATCCGGGCAGGGAGGGCTTCCAGCTGTCAAAATTTGGCTTGGAGTCCAGATATTTAAATCCTTGCCTTCCTCTCCGGTGCCATCCTTCAAGGGTGGCTCAGATCTGGGTATTTAGGTCACTCCCAGGCCCGTTAGAATAGGTCCTTTCTGCAAGGCGCCGGCTGGTCGGAAGGAGCCCCTCGAGCACCAGGTGAAGCTGCGGTGCCTTTGGAGGGGACAAGCGAGTCATTCATCCCCAGCAGGACCCTGGACAGCTCCTGGAGCTCAACAGAGCCTCTCATTTACTGCTGCAGCTGCGGCCGATGAAAGAGGTACAGCCAAGGCTGTCAAACCTCCCGGCAGATTCACTGCCAGCCGATTAGGACGCTTTAATTAAGCAGAGAACTGAGCTGTTCACTGCACAAATGGTGCTTCCTGTGCTATTTTGGCCTCTCAGTAGTGAGGCACCATCTCCAGCGAGTGGATGGACCCACCAGAGTGATAAGGAAGCTTCCTTCAGTGACTGATGTTACTGACTCTTCCCATATCCCCAGATAAACCAAACCCTGGGAAAACCCCAAACCAGCAAAAATCTACCCTTAAAAACATCCTTCTTCACTAACAAGCTGTCAGCTGCATGCAGGTGTCGCCGGGAAAGCTCACACCTTCTTAGAAAGCAGAGTAAGCAGTTGTTGCTATATTTAAAATGAGCTCAATTAAGGCTTTTCTATTGAACCTGCCAAATAAGCACTTAGGTTAGATTTAATAAGATTGTCGTATGTTAATAAAGTAATGATTACAAAAGGTAACATTCCCAGTACCTGGTGCTCATCTGGTGCTCTGCCTCTAACAAGCACATCACAAATATTAACCATTTCTTGCAATCCTCAGCTCTGCTGATCTGTGTTTTATCTGAGTGTCTGGCTCAGGAATGAGAGGAGGGGATGGGGAGGGGGAGTGTGAAGGGAGCTGATGTTGTGTGAGTATGCAATGTTGTGGAAGTATCCTCTTACCTCGCAGGTGGAGAGGTCTCGATCGCTCTCTAACCTTTGTGTGCACATGCTTGCACTTCTCTGCGTGCTCATAAATATATATTGTATTTAAATGTAGTTTTTCATGCCAGTCACAGCTCATAATCCACAGGATGCACAGCGGTGAAGGACAATGGGATGTAGGGCACGTTTACTTATTTATTTTAGCCTCTATAGAGGTCCAGGCATGGGATAAAATTTCCCATGACAGGTTTGAAATGAGATCTCTGCAGCGCTGGGGAGAGCTGATCTCTGCACAAGAGCTGGCAGAGCCTGGGCACTGCTGCCAGGGCTCATCCTGGGCACTGCTGCCAGGGCTGAGCCTGGGCACTGCTGCCAGGGCTGAGCCTGGGCACTGCTGCCAGGGCTCATCCTGTACACTGCAGCCAGGGCTGGGCCTGGGCACTGCTGCCAGGGCTGAGCCTGGACACTGCTGCCAGGGCTCATCCTGGGCACTGCTGCCAGGGCTGAGCCTGGGCACTGCTGCCAGGGCTCATCCTGGGCACTGCTGCCAGAGCTGAGCATGGACACTGCTGCCAGGGCTGAGCCTGGGCACTGCTGCCAGGGCTGAGCCTGGACACTGCTGCCAGGGCTGAGCATGGACACTGCAGCCAGGGCTCATCCTGGGCACTGCAGCCAGGGCTCATCCTGGGCACTGCTGCCAGGGCTGAGCCTGGGCACTGCTGCCAGAGCTGAGCATGGACACTGCTGCCAGGGCTCATCCTGGGCACTGC
>JAWWMJ010000065.1:8519121-8540102 GCA_035047045.1 Vireo griseus
CACTGCTGCCAGGGCTCATCCTGGGCACTGCAGCCAGGGCTCATCCTGGGCACTGCTGCCAGGGCTGAGCCTGGACACTGCAGCCAGGGCTGAGCCTGGACACTGCAGCCAGGGCTCATCCTGGGCACTGCTGCCAGGGCTCATCCTGGGCACTGCTGCCAGGGCTGAGCCTGGACACTGCAGCCAGGGCTGAGCCTGGACACTGCTGCCAGGGCTGAGCCTGGACACTGCTACCAGGGCCCATCCTGGACCAGGGTGTCTGATGGCAAAATGAATGTTTGTCTCTCAAATCTTCTCTGTTTTCTTGTGCCATGGGGACCTAGCTAGCAGTCAGGTTGTTGGTGAGGGCTGTCAGGACAGGTAGGGTGGATGGTGGTGGGGCCACCAGAGCCCATCCCTGCTGTCCCCTTTGGAGAGAGGCGCCTCAGCAGCTCCCTTGCACTGTGCCACACAAAGATAATCTCATGGGAAAGGCAGCTGGCTTATCTCCGAGCTGGAAAACAATGAGATTGAAGAGTTTGTTCCCCCCTCTTCCTCCCTACCCTTTCTCTTCTGGCGTGGGAGCCGTCGGCACGCACAGAGGCACTCAGGCCTCGCTGGCACTGGCATGGCACTGGGATGGCACTGGGATGGCACTGGGATGGCACTGGGATGGCACTGGATGGCACTGGGATGGCACTGGATGGCACTGGGATGGCACTGGAGGGAAGTGCTGCAGCCCATGCCCAGAGCCGAGAGGAAAGTGTGTGTCAGCTTCAGCCCCGGCTCTGCGATCCCCCAGCCCGGGCTGGGCTGCCAGCGCTGCGGAGGCAGCAGTGCAGCTGTGCCTGTGTCAGACGTGATGCTCAGGAGCAGCTTTTCTGCTCGGCTTCCCTCGAGTGAGGAGGATGCTGCTGCCATGGCTGTGGAGCTCGGGAAGCTCCACTCGCAGCACTGGCTGCGTTTGGCAGAGGGGGGAGTGGGTTTGGATCCTTCCTGCAAATGCAAAGTGACAGCACGGCTTCAGGAGGATGTTTGTGACACAGCTGGAGTGTCGGATTCGAGGTGGGTACAAGCTGTGGGTTTGCATCTCAACATGTCAAGGCAAAAATCCTCCCCCCCTGCCTGCTGCCGACTCCGAGCCCGGGAACACGGGCAGGGTGTCCTTTCCTGGGAGCACCAGAGCAAAAGGCAGACGGGAGCTCATTCAGCCGAGAACAGGACTCGCAATAGGTGGAACGTCAGGAGGATTTAAATCAAGCAGCTAGGAAGACCCTAAAGGAAGAGGAGTGAAAAAAATCCTCCTAATCTCAGAGTGTGGTTATAAAATAGCAGCTGGGAGCTACTCTAGAGCCTTTTTTGAAAAGTAGAGGCACACTGTTGATCAAGGGTATTTCTTCCTTCATCGCCCCTTATTTATTTATTTTAAAAATTCACAGCTAGATAAAGTCCAGCAGGACAAAATCATCCTCATTTTCTGCAATGATCAAAGGTGCTGTGGCACCTTGAAGAGAGGAAAGGGGAGAAATTTGGACACCCAGATCCAGGTCTTTCTAAATGTGTTCAGCTTTCAGCAGCCAAGGAGGAATTCCTCACAGGAAAACAAAACAGGGGAGGAGAAACCAGGACAGGCCATTCAGACCCATTGTCACTGAGAGGCAGTTTTGCTTCCTCTTCCCTTGAGGAGCTAAAGAAGGAACTCTTTGGATCTGCAAGAGGGGGAGGACCCAACAGAAAACCCCTTTTCAACAATTCTGTAGGAAAAAATGTCATTTCTTCTGGCATTTTCCTTCTGCTGCTAGGCAAATATAAGTTTGGGGGTTTAAAAAACTAAAAATAGAGGCAGTGTGTGTCTGTCTGTCCCTCTAAAGCTCAGATGCTGCTCCAGCAGGCATTTTGCTGTGTACACAAATAAGCACCGATGGAAGCTCTGCTGCTTTCAGTGTGAGATAATTATTCCCGCTGAATCCTCACCTCCCTTTGTCCAGCTGAAGGGTTTTGTAGCCTGTTTATTTTCTCTGAGCTCCGTGGTGCTCTTGAATACATATAAAGTATTAGTGCTGACCGGGGGGAATTTCAGCAGGGCCTTTAATGGCAGATTTGCAGAGAGCTGTCGAAGCCCAGGCACACCTGGGCATCAGCACGTGCTGGGCTCCCAGGGGGTTGTGTCCTGCTCTGCTCCTCCGCCTTCCATGGGAAAGGAAATGTGTATGAGGACAGGAAGGAAGAAGAAAATGTCAACCTTGTAGGTACTCCATAAAACGAAACTTCAGATCCGTGCTCTGTTGCTGCCTTGGCAGCAGAACGAGACCTTTACTGCAGGATCTGGCTGTTAAAATTCCCATTGTGCTCGGGTTAAACTCTTTTTCAAGTTTATCTGTCTGAACGTTATTGATTGATAGGTTTGCAGTATCGACAAATTATCATTATAACTTGTATTCTTCTTGTGTCAGGGAGCTCCTCAGTGCAGAGTAAACACATGGGGCAGGGGATATTTCTTACTTTCAGAGAAAAAAGAGGGGGAAAAGCAGCACAGAGAGAGAAAGTGATGCTCCCGAGGTTGCCCTGACTACCACAGGCAGAGCACTGAGCTGAATCCTGAAGGAGTGCTCTGAGACCCAGCACAGGGTCCTTTCCTGGACTGTTGGACTAGGAAATCTGCTGGATGCTTATTTTGATTTTAATCTCAGCAATAACCCATCGATAAGATGAGGAGTTGTGGAATAAACCTCTCTCTTTTCTAGCAGGACTAATGTGCTTGTGGCTGGCATCTGGCAGCAATAATTTATTTGCAGGTTTCCTTTTGGATTGCTCTGTTTTCATTCAGAGTTAAAGCAATAAGAGTGAAATCCAGACAGCTCCTCAGCCTGGCTGTTATGTGAACAAGAGAGAGACCTAATGAAAATACCCTGTCGGTCTCCAGGACTGCAAACATGCACTGTGTGACCTGAAATTTCACATTAAAACGATCTGTCTGGAGAGCTTCTGGCTGAGAAGGCAAAAATAAAAGACAATGGTTTCATGTAACCTTGGTGCATCTGAGCCTGCTGTCACAGAGGCTCCAGGAGCGCAGGCACGGCTCCGCCAGTTGTGCAAATTGCCTGGGAGGAGCAGGGGCTGAGCTCCGAAATGGATCCTATTCCTGGTGTTTCTGCACTTTGGAGGGAAATGAGGCTATTTGAGGATGATCCTGCTGCTGGTTTAAGCTGAAAAAAGGAGCTTGATTGTAGGAAACAGAATGTGGGACCACAGAGCTCACCCCATCCCGACGGTGATGCAAGAGAAGCATTACAAACACACAGCAGTGAGGCTGTGTCAACTTCTCTGAACAAGTAATGGGCTCTTCCTTATGGGGAAAACTCCCAATAACTTAGAATTTGGGGGTTGGGTTGCTTTTTTTTTCATATAATAGGCCAGGCAAGGCAGCCTATTTGTCTTTCTTTGGTCCATGGCAAGGTTGGGTCACCAGACATCCCTTCCAGCCCTGGGAGTTCTGTGATTCTGTGGGTCTGTCCCTGCCTCAGGGGGCTCCTTTCCCCTCTTCCCATGTGGTGACTGAATCTGCTCCTGTCTTCCCAGGGCATCTGATCCTGGTTTGAAAGAGGAGTGGGAGGCAATGGCAGGAATTGCTCTGAGGTGCTGTGGTGCAGTGAGGAGCCTGGATGTCAGCTCTCACATGATATTTGACTCCTGAAGGCAAATGTGACCTGAAATGGGATCTCCCTAATTTATAGACAAGTAGCTTGAGCCCATCCCACCTTCCTGGCTAAGAGAAATGAAATTTTGCTTATTTTTTCCATGCTTCCCATGTGGGTCCCAGTCCCGTGGGAAACCCACATTGCCAGGTCACCACCCCAACACGGGCCCTGAGAGAATTGGCAAAAAGGGAAAAAAAGAGAGAGAAAAGAGAAAGAAAAAGGCCTCTCTGGAATTCCTGTGGGTGGAAGCTCCTGGCAGCCCGAGGTGCCGCTGTTCTGGCGGCACTGGGGAGCGCTGAAAGGCTCATAAATGTAATGAAGTCCCCGTGACACCTGCTCCTCTCCACACTCTAAACGGAGCCATTGGTCCGCAGGGAGCAGGGGCTTTAAAAATACAAATTATAGTAATTGTCTGCTGTGTTATTGGGAAGATTGTAATAAACGTGGAGCACAACACCACCGTGCCATGAGCAGAATGCTGACAGGGTGCATAAATTGCTCCAGGTTTTGATTCCCTGCAGCTCCCCTGTTGGTTTTTTTTTGATTCTTTCCTCTCCAACCTCCCCGTGTAACAAATCATGGCATGTTAACACTGAATTTCTGGAAGGAGGAGTGTGAAGGAAAGAGGCACTCGGGGAAACTTCATCCCTCCTCTGTGAGGGGCTTTTAGCTGTGGTGCCCCAAGGGCTGGGCACCTTGGTCCCCTCTCCCTGCCTGCCCCAACAGCCTCCCTCCCTCGCTCCTTGCTGCTCCCAAACCTCAGGGAAAGCACCAAGCAGTGCCCCCTTCAAGGGTGAGGAGCCTTGGCCCTTCTGCTGGGACTTGGGAGTTGCATCCATCAATAAAGGTTTTTAGGGTGCACGTGGGGGTCCAGCAGCACAAATCCTACCTGCAGCATCCCCATGGAGCAGCACATGCTCTGCTGCATGTCCCCTCCTGCCTCTGGACCAGGGAGAGCAGCTGATGGTGAATTCTGTGATTCTGGGCTGTCCCTGCTCTGTCAGGGGTGCTGCAGCCATGGAATCTCCTCATTCAGGGATGACACAGGAGCTGGTTTGTTCCTTTTCTAACTGGGCCTGTAGAGGATATTCCAGAGAGAGTTTGTTTTTGTTATCTCAAATCCCACTTGTAAATGGTTCTTTCATCTCCTTTTCTCTCTCGTTGTAATCTCTGGAGGAAATGTCCCACGTGGTAACACTCCAGTAAAACCCAAATTGTCTTCCCAACCTCCCAGGCTCTGATCCCCTTCCCTGCTCACTCCCTGATCTTTCCATTCTCCCTTGGCATTTACTGCCAAGCACTCCTGCCTGCAGAGAGAGCATCTGTGTCGAGGGCCAGATGTAAAACAGCTCTTTGACCACCTCAGCAGCTCCTTTGGCAACTTTAATGAAATCCCACTTATATTATTCCAGCAGCATCTTTGTGCAGGTCTCTGCTCTCCTGCTCCCACCTCCAGGCTCTGCCTGGTTTCAAAGGTGCTGCACCCCAGAGGTGGCTGCACTTCAGCCTTCTGCTACCTTGTGGCATGTGGTGATGTTTAATTAATGTCCACAACTTTGAAGTCCCCGATGTTACTTATTCATGCCCGTGTTCCCCGCAGACCTCGTGTTTGATGTCCACGTTCTGGGTTATTTAGTTGCAGTCCTCTTTGTGGCAAATTTAAGCAGAGAGGAGAGGTTGTTCTTTAGGGCACTTGTGAAAAATTGTCCTTTTCAGGCAGGAGATCAGCTCAGACACATACTCAGAGATTTCTGATTCTATGTTGGCATTCCACCCAGGTGCTCACAGCAGTTCTGTGCTGTAAATCTAGAGAAATCAGCTCTGCCCTTAACAGGAGCTATCTCAGGCACAGCCAACACATCTGGGTGTTTGTCCCTCTGTGCTACTCAACAGAAAAAGTCCTTCCTGTGTCCCAGGATGTGGAAATTAATTTAAAATTGCTAAATCTCTGCACTGTGGGTTGAACAATCGAGGTTGAGCATCGAGGCAAGAAGTCTTCATCTGAAAAACACGGGAAAGCTTTCCCAGCCACCCAAGTATTTACACAAAGCCACAGCCACATGTGAGCTTGTCCTTTAATGGTAATTTTCTGGTTATCTTTGAGTAATGATTTTTTCTTTCTGCTGCAGATGAGTTTAGAAAATGACGATAAGAGAGCACGCACGCGATCCAAGTCCATCCGAGGTGAGTGGGAGCCCTGGGCTGCACAGACCTCAGCTCCCTGCACTTCCCTTCCTCCAAATAGGCTCTGGTTTTTCAAGTCCAGGCTTAACTTGTCAAGTTATGCTCACTTCCTCCGCCCCAACCCCACTGAAATTTGTCTAAAAAACCTGCAGAAGTCCCAACCACAAAACTTTATAGGTCCTTATGATATTTAACCCTCATCCTCTACACCCAGCTGAAGGAAAATAACAAGCAAATAAGGGAAAAAAGCCCCCGTGCCTGCTTTGCTGTAGGGGATGGCAATCACAGGAGCCTCAGATCAGCTCCCGGGGCTTTCATCAGCCTCACTCTGCCAGCGGCTTTGAAGTCACACATCTGAGAGTGCCTGGCAGAAGTAGCTCACGCTGGAGAGGCAAATGGGCCATCCCCCGGCAGGGATGGGAGGACAAACAACTGGTTAATGCAAAGATTGAGTGCCATTTATTTCCTGATTTTAAAAAAAAGAAAAAGAAAAAGAAAGAACCGAAATTCTTTCCATGCTTTCTTTGTGGGAGGAGGTGAGAGGCTCTGATAGAGGCCAGGGTGTCACCTCAGGGGGTTCCATCACCATGTGTGGTGGTTACAGACCAGCCTCTCTATTTTTTGGTTCATTTTTGTGGCTGTAGATGTGATGAGTGACAAAGGAGGCTGGAAGTGAGGAACCAACAAGATTGGAAAGCTGTGATGGCTGCAGGGGCTGCAGCTTCATCCTGCAGCTGGGCTGGACCACCTTCCTTTTATCCTCACCTTCCTTCCCCCTTGCTCTTCACAGCATCTGCACCTTTTAAAAACAAGACCAAACCCAGATGTTGCCAGCTGTGTTGAACCGAGCTGGAATATTTGGATTTCATTGCTTTGTTGCACACACACAAAGGTGCTCGTTCAGGTTGCAAATGAGAGTGCCCTGATTCTATTTATTTTCTCACACCCTGCCTTCCCCGTGCTTGAATCCGGGGTTCTTGATGTGAAAAGGTAATTTATTGCCTGCGCCCTGGGACTTGTCACTGCCTCCAGTTTGTTAAAGCTTGTGAGTCATCCCACCGGGAGCTGGATCCCAGGAAACCCAATTAGCTCCAACAAATTGAGCAAACGTGTTATGGCTTTTAGCCTGGGCAAATTTAGACTTGTGCTGAGGGATTTTTTTTTTTCCTCTTGATTATTTGGATTTCTGGCTGCACTAAGGTTTCTGCTGCAATGTGAAGTTGTTGTATGTTCTTGTGAGCAGTGAGAAGCCCTCTTATTCACAAGTGGGGAATACTCCCTGAAAATCCTAAAAACTCTTGTTTACCCTAAAGCCCAAGTAACAAATCCCCACCATATGTCTGAGCACTGGCAGGGCCTTGTGCATCAGTCCCATGTAAAACAGAGAGGAGGAAAATGCTGGTGTTATAGAGGTGAATGAGGCCATTGCAGGAACACAGCTGTGAACTGTGACAGAAGGAATTGATGAGCAGCTTTAAAGGGCAAAAAGAGAGATGAAGGCATGAGAAAACTCGATCTTTATTCAGAAGTGTTTGAGTTACATGCATGCATGTCAGAACAGCTCCACTGACTTCAAAGTCATCACGGATTCAATGAAGAAAGGTAGTCCCTGATGCTGCCAACATGCACTCACCTGCTTGGAAATAAGCACAAGCACTAGGATTTACAAGACAGGATTATCATTTACTACAGGCTGGCATGCAGCAAACGGCAGCAGGATAGATTGGCCCTTTCTTTTCCAAATGGGGTGCCCAGGGAGGCAATAGAAACCCAGCTGCAGGCAGGAGGTTCAGCCTTGGCGGGGCTGGGCTCCCCTGAGTGTTTCTGACCTTGTGTTTGTTTCCATTGCTGCCTCCTGCCCTTCGCCCAGTGCCCACGGAGCTCATCGGCCAGGAGGTGAGGTAAGGACCCTGCTCCTCCTCGCCCATGGGGGGCTGGGGTGGGGGCACATGCTGGGACTGGCTGGAGAGAAGTTCCCCAGCTGGGAAACCTGGGGACTGATACTCCAGGACTAATGGGGTCTTGCTGGGGGGCTTCTACTGGTGGTTGTGTCCAGGTCCTTGGGGTACCACTTGACAACACATCAGAGGAATCACAAGAGTTAAAGAAATGCAAACAGGAGCCCTGGATGAATCACATAAGACTGGAGACCCTCCAGCCACCCCCTGTCCCACCCCAGATCTCAGCCCCAGACAAACCTAATGCCCACGGTTTGTGTTTCAGGACCGTTAGGATCAACATCCTACTAACCAGAGGTTTTTCCCACATATTTGTCACATCACTTCTGGTGCTGGATGCTCCTTCAGTACCTGTGCCCTGTTCAGTCACCGAGGTCCTGTTGTCACTCATTTAGCAGTGCTGGGATGCCAACAGCAGCAGCCAAAAGAGCAGGAGCTGAGCCTTTGCAGCCCTCCAGAGCTCCTCATTAGATGTAACAGCCTCCCTCACCTCCAAGCTCCCACCAAACCTTGCACAGGGGCTCATGCCACAGGTAGGAGCCCTTAACCTGGGCAGGACTAAGAGCAGGAGCTGCCTCTCCTTGCAGCCTTCCTTAAAAAGCCACGTGTGCCAAAGAGTAATTGGACCTAAACCAAGCTCACTTTCAGAGCATTTTGCTCCTCCACTCTCCCATTACCCTGGAGAGCCGGGAGGAGCCAGCGCTGGGCATGCCCCTGCTCCAACTTTTATTGCTGAACACTTGAGTGGAGGTGGTAATTGGAGCAGGTGACATATCTAAGGGGCAGGACAGAGTGCTCCACAAAGCCATCTCTGCAGCTGTCACCTAATTGCCTGAATAACTGGACGATTAATCGACTAATTGGAAGCAGGGCATCGTCTGCATAACAATAAGAAGCCCTTTTGTGAAGCAGATGAAGGCTGCAGAGAGGGGGAGAGCTGGTCGGTGTGGTGGCTCTTGAGGGATGGAGAGCAGCTTTAATAGACCTCGAAGCCCATTTCCCCTTTCGGGACTCCTGCCAAAATACACGAAATGTCCCCAATGGAGAGTGGGGAGGGAAAGCCTGGCCCAGAGCATGTAGGGCATCACCTTTGTGCTGGTGCTTTTTAAAGGCATTAAATCAACACACTGAAGCCAGAAACATCCTAAATCGACACCTGCTTCGGGCAAACCTCGATGCTGAACCACTTGGCTTTTTCCTACATACTTTTTATTGCAGGATTCATTTAATCACATCAAAAATGGGGTGATGGGTAATCAGCTTTAATTGATACAGGAAAACTTATAAAAGCCTGTAGCATCTTCATCAGAGCTGCTCTTGTTTGCCATTGAATAAGGCCTTTTTCTGGCAAGTCACTGGTGACATAAACACCACTCTGTCTTTTGGTGTGCAGTCACTGGAAGTGTGGCTGGGGCTGCTGGGGACAGAGCAGCCTCAGTCAGGACTGAGGGCAATTGAAATTAAACAGACTTTTAGATCATGACCAGAGAAGAAGGAAGCTCCTTCTTCCAATCACACATTAGTGGGATTAGTAGTCTGTTGTCTGTGACCTCGAGTGTCCTGCTGGAGAAGGGACACTGTGCTGCCAGCCCCAGGTGTGGTGGGGCTGGGGCTGTGTGTGCATGCCAGAAGAGCTGGGAGCCACAGGAGATGGCATTGGAGGATGTTCAGCACCATGGGTTCAAGCTGGGTCACGAGCAAAGGGGGCAGCAGGAAGGGGGGAAATATCTGGGGGAGCCATGAGGTGCAGCTTCCATCTCCGCAGGGCACGGTGCCCCCTTAGGGGAGGTGCTGCCAGCATTTGCCCCCTCAGCATTTGCTTTGCTAATGTAGAGCAGGCAGGTCTCCCTGAAGGAAGGATTGCAGCTCTCCTGACAGCTCAGCAGCCCTGCACTGCCCCGCTTTTGGGTAGAATTCTATTTTTTGAGCACAAAGATCTGACTTGCATTCTGGGGAGGTGAAGCATTAATAACCTGCTGGTGCTCCCAGAGCTGCTGCACCCATTAGTGCAGCCAGAGCCTCTGTGCCCTCAGCTTTCTGCAAGGGCTGAGCTCTGCTGAGGGCAGAAAGCCTCACCTGCCTCTTGGTACCATTTGATGTTGTCCCATGTCTTTTACTCTGAGAATAACAGGCTGGCCAGATCCCCTCGGGGCTGGCAGTGCCTTCTCCCTTTGCACTGTCATCAGGAGAATTCATTAGCACTTCCCACTTCCCGGGCTGAGGGTGATACAGTGCTAAATGAGGTTATTAATCCTACACGACTCCAGAATTCCTCAGACAGCAGGCAAGTCACTTGGGCATCCTATAATCAATGCCATAATCTGGTTTTGCCAGAAAATGTTTGCTTTAATGCTTCTTATCTGGAGCCCTTACAGCTCCTGAAGCTGGGACTAATTACCCCTGCAGGGGAGGCGAGCGGTCCCGTGTGAGGATGCTCCAGCAAAGGCAGCAGTGACTGTGAGCGGGCTCAGAGCTCCCTGCAAGCCTTTAACTCATCCTCTTCTGCAGAGCAGCAGGAAAAATCTGCATGGATTTGGGAGACCTAGTCACCTAAATCCCATCCATTCCCCCAAATGTGAGGTTTTGAGGATTTTAGTCCTGGTGATCTCCATCCAATGTGCCTGGCTAAAACCTCCCTGATAAAGTCCCAGTCTGCTCTTCCCAAAACCCACATATTTCTTACTGTAAGGAGCACCAGGTCCCTGACAAGCCACCAGATAAGGGAAAGCCCCTGTTTTCCTCCTGAGAAAAAGGAAACTGGAGAGTCTCAGTGGGGAGTAGCAGAGTGCAGTAGCTGTCTGCCTTTAAAAGCTTGCTCTTACACATGCAAATCTTTAATTAAACATACTCATAAAACTATAGCAAACTGTTCATCTAATTAAATGAGGTGAGTAATTTCATTAATTTTTAGCAAACTGCAAGGCTGTTCTCCTGCCCTCCTCCCTAGGAATTCAAAGGGACAAATCGAACCATTTGAAGGAAATTAACCTCCTGTCTGCAGTTAGCTTGTTCCTTGGGCACAGGACCTGTCTAACTGGCCCTAGTTTATACAATTCTAATTAAAAATGAATTCTCCAAGTCCTCTCGCTGTTCCTGATGGCTGTTTGTTTCCCTCCCAAGCTGTCCAACCCCAGGCTGCAACGGCTCAGGACACATCCGTGGGAAGTATGCGAGACACAGAAGGTGAGGCAGGGCTGGAGGTAGTGGGGATGGAAAAACAGCAACAGAGCCAAAGACAGGCGTTCACTGGAGAGAGTCTGGTTCAAAGCAGCAACCCAACTTGTCTGCCCCAAATCCTCCTGTTTCTGTCCCTAAGGGGGATCTGCTTCTGATCCCTGAGGGGATCTGCTTCTCCAGACTCAGAGCAGCCTTCCCACAGACCCCAGAATTGGCCAGAGGTGTCTGACTCGGCTGTCTGGGGTTGGTGGGAGCTGCTGATGGGCAGAGATTTTGGTCTGCCTGGTGCCTCTGTGGATGGGGAAGGCAAAGGAGAACACATTGGTTGCTTTGGAGGCTGTGCCAGCCTTAACTGATGGTTTTCATCACCCCAAAATGGTGAAATTGGAGCAGGTGGTGGACATGTCCCAGGGGTTGGTTCTGCATCCCATGCCTGGTTTCACAGTGCCTGTCACCAGCATGAGTCCTGGGGTGCTGCATCCCAGCATCTGTGTGCTGATTTCCAGAAAAAAAATTGATGCAGTTGCACAAAGTCAAGGTCCAAGAGCACATCTGGCCACAAAGGGTTAAACCAGCTGAAAATCTGGGGTGCTGGATGAATTTTTTTGGTAGTATTTGTGTATTTGTCCCACTTGCCTTTGACTAACTGGTTGGGATGAGATTCTTTCTCACTTGGCAATGCCTCCTCTCTGCTCCTTGATCCCACCTGTAGTTTACAAAGCTGCCCTCTAGCCAAGAAGAGGAAACTCCAGGATGCAGAGGCCGAACATCTGGTGTCAAAGAGGAAATCCCATCCCCTCAAACTGGCCTTGGATGAAGGCTACAACGTCGACAGCGACGGCAGTGAGGAGAACGAGGCCAAGGAGGAGTCTGGCTCCGAGGAGTCCGAGGGGATCCTGGAGGAGGACGAGGCAGAGGCCATGGAGCAGGAGGAGACTCACAGCCCCGAGGCAGCAGAAGGTCCTTTATCATTATTGGTTATAATATTGGTTATAATTGGTTATAATTGGCAGAGCTGTGTTCTGCAGATGAAGAAAGGGCAGGAAGTGTTTACAGCCAGGAGTTCCAGCTGAACTTTGTACAGGGCAGGTCCCTCAGTTATTGGGTAGAAGCACAGTGGCAATGCTCTGGTTAAGCTGAGACAGCACAGTGCCTCCAGTGCCTCAAAAATGAGAGCTTTTCCTTCAGGGATGTTCCCTAGGGAAAGGCCCATGGAGAGCAGGGAGGAGCTTGCTGTGTGGTGGGGAAGGCAGCCAGGGGCCCTCACTGGTGCCACGAGGGGCTCAGCAGGAGCCTCCTCGCTGGACAGATCTGGCCTCTATCCAAGTGCAGAGGAGTGACAGGAAAAGGACATGGAAAAGGACATGGAAAAGGACATGGATGTTCAGCTGGGGTCCTGACACTGCCTTGCTCACTGGTTTGGAGCCCTGGCCTGGGGAGCACTGGGAGCAGGAGTGTCAGATACCTGCTGATGGAGCAGGTAGTGGGAAGATGGTGCATCTGAGTCCTCTGTGGAAATCTTCTTTCTACCTGCCATCCCCAAATTCAATAAATTAGGCATCTCCAGGGGTGGAACTGCCAGGCTCTGGTTTCAATTAAGTTTAAGTACAACAAAGCTGTATTTTATGAGTTTATATAGTTATTTTATTTCCCTCCTTTTTTATTCCCTCTCATTTTCTCTTTCCCCTCATTTCCTCTTTTACTCCTTTCTTCTTTTCCTCCTTTTCTCATTTCCTCACTGTTTTTTTTTTTTTTGTTCTTTTTCATACGTTCTTTCTTTTTCCCCTTTTCTTTCTATTCTTTCTTTCCCTGTTTCAGAGAGAAGCCCAGCGAAATCAGCCCACTACGGACAAAACACAGCAACAACTACATCTGGGCCCAGCAAGGCCAACTACAGCAGCTACCAAGAAATCATCGCCAACTCCCTCCTCAACTTGGGCCAGATAGCAGAGGAGACGCTGGCCATCGAGGGGCAGCTGCCCGAAGCCGAGCTGCAGGGCTCCAAACCCGCGCCCAACCTCGTGCACTTGGTCCGTGAGGACGCGGGAGAGGAGCTGGCGGAGGAGGAGTGCGACAAGGAGATCATCGTGGAGGAGGAGTGCGACAAGGAGATCATCATCCAGACGGAGGACGCCGAGGAGGTCATCGAGGTCACCAGCGAGCGCAGCAGCGAGTTGTGTCCCGAGCCCCGAGAGGATGCCAGCGGAGAGGAGTCCTGCAAACTGGAAAAGGCTGAAGCGGAAGAAGAGGATGAGGAGGATGAGGAGGAGGAGGATGACGATGAGGAGGAAGAGGAGGAAGAGGATGAGGAGGAGGAGGACGAAGAGGAAGAGGATGAGGAGGAAGAAGAGGAGGAGATGGCTCCTGAAGTGATCTGCGAGGAAGCTCCTCACACTTCTCAGGACACCCAGAAAAGCCACTGTGAAGGGCAGTTCAGCCCCAAGCCTGAGTACTCCGTCATCGTGGAGGTGCGCTCGGACGACGACAAGGACGACGACGCTCGCTCCCAGAAATCAGCCGTGACCGACGAGTCCGAGATGTACGACATGATGACCAGGGGCAACCTGGGGCTGCTGGAACAAGCCATTGCCCTGAAGGCCGAGCAGGTGAAGATCGTGCGGGAGCCCAGCCGGCTGCCGGGAGAGCACGTGAAGCACTTCCAGGGGGAGGACAAACAGAGCAAACCCCTGGACAGCATCCGCAAGAGCTACTACGGCAAAGGTATGGAACAAAGCTTTGTGTGACTCCCTCCTTCACAGCCCTGGTGGGAGAGCTGAACTTGTCTGCTCAGCACAGATTATTAGGATCATGGTGGGGGAGTTGGCTGCCCACAGGCAGAATTTAACCACAAATCCTCAATGTCCAGAGGGATGGGGACATCCTGGAGGTCAACAATGAATGCACAAACTCATGGTGTCCTCTACACTATCACGAGGGTTTCTCCCTCTGAGAAGAGGATTTGCCTGGCTAAGTTGTCAGTTAACCTTGAAAGTCTCAGCCTGAGCAAAAGGGGTGCTCTAAAATCCAAGTGGTTTTTAAAGCAGTGGCAGGAGACTGGCCAGAGAAATATGAGGGCAGGGGCTTCAGCCTCCCCCAGCTCCGAGCTGGGCTGCCTGCTCAGTTGCTGAGTGGCTCCATGCTCCGAGCCATGTTAGTTCCTCAAATCACTTTGCTGATTTCAATTTTTGAAACTTTAAGTGTTGCACTTCCACCTCCAGGAAAAAAACAAACCCCAAACCTCCAAACCCACAGATTTCTCACTGCTTGACTGGAAAAGTGGTGAGAAGCATCCTCAGCACTTGTACTCTTTCCACTTCTCCAAATCCACTAACCTGCTTCCCCCTCCCTTTCCCCACAATCCTCAGATCCATCGAGGCCCGAGAAGCGAGAGATCAAGTGTCCCACCCCGGGCTGTGATGGCACTGGGCACGTCACGGGGCTCTACCCTCACCACCGCAGCCTCTCGGGCTGCCCGCACAAGGACAGGATCCCCCCCGAGAGTGAGTACACCAGGGCTGCTGCAGTCAGCCTCGAGCCTCATCGGCTTGGGGGAGTTTCTCTAATTATATGAATTTTATGGCTGAGTCCCTGGAAAAAGTCTGGTGTTATTCCTGGGGGTGTAGCAGAGTTTTTGGCGTGGGTTGGAGCTTTTCCAAGTTGATCCTGGGTGCTGCTGTCCACCAAAGTGTTATCGCTGCTCACAGGAAATGGGATGGGATTCACTTGGAAGTCCTGTCTTTCTTAAAAGATTTTTAGCACCATCCTGTGGAGAATGAGATCCCTTCTCTGAAAATCAAAGAGGGGCTTTAAAAACGATGCCTGCCCACCTGCAGAGGTGTGTTAAGTGCCCATCTTTGCACTGGAAGTTGCATATTTCTCCCTACTTGGGATATTACGCAGGGAAAAAGGGGATGTTGTTCTTCCTTGCTGTCCATGCAGGAAAGGAGAGGAGTCATTTGGGATGAGAAGGATTGCTGAGCCTCCTGTGCTCCCATAACTCCAGAATTTCCAAGGTGTTATGCCAAGATTCACCTCTTCTACAGAAAATATTTATCATCTTCATAACAGAGTTTTGTATACACATATGCACAGAGAGAGATTTTGTTTCTGCCTCTCTACCAGCATCCTAAATAGCTTTCCCTGTACAGATACATAAAAATCAGTGATGTATGTTTATGATAATGGCATAATAGATGAAAAAAAAGAGGACCCCTTCCTTATCAGTAATTTCAAAGGTTGCAGACCTGACATAAACACAGAACTGGAAGAAACAAGGAGAAAATGCAGCTATCTTCACAGGCTGCAATGCAAAAATATTAATAAATAAATAACACAAGCTGCAGGCTTTACAGAAGCTTCCAGATCAAATTATTTTCTTTACTTTTAAGGTCAGTGCTGCAGGAAGCAATAATCCTGAAGATTAAAAATAAAATAAAAAAAAAAAATCAAACAAAGACAAGTCCCAAGGATAAAAGCAGAGCTACAACTTCAATCACTTAAACTACCTGAAACTGGGAGACCTGTTCCCAAACAGGGGTGGGGAGGAGGGGCTGCATGAGGGAAACTGGATTGCAATCAGAAAATGAGGAGAAAGCCCAGGCCATGTGCAGAGATGCTAATCTAGTGCTGACCTGGGCCCTGCTGCACTGCAAATCTTTTATTTCTTCCTCCACAAATTCTAATTACAGCATTTCGCATCCCCTGATTTCTAGGAAACCAGCGTACAAGGCTTGATGATCTTCTCTTTTTTCTTTCTCTTTGATTTTTATTAAGTTGTTTTTCTTTCCCTTCCCTTCTCCCCTTCCCCTTCTGGCTCCGAAGTCCTGGCAATGCACGAGAACGTTTTGAAGTGCCCCACGCCAGGGTGCACAGGACAGGGCCACGTCAACAGCAACCGCAACACGCACAGGAGGTACCAGCTTTGGCTTCTTCTTACACAGGCACAGGCACAGGGGGAGGGGAATGGCTTCAAACTGACAGGGGACAGGGCTAGATCAGGAGAAATTCTCCCCTGGGAGGGTGGGCAGGCCCTGGCACAGGGTGACCAGAGAAGCTGTGGCTGCTCCATCCCTGGGAGTGTTCATGGCCAGGTTGGACAGGGCTTGGAGCAGCCTGGGGTAGAGGACTGTGTTCCTGTTCATGGCAGGGGGGAATGAGATGAGCTTTAAGCTCCTTTGTAACCCAAACCACTCTATAATCCATGACTGTGATTCTGTGTTGATGAGGTGCAAGGTGAGTTTGTTTTATTACTCGTTCAGTGTGGAGGAAGCAAACACATTTCTCACAGGCTCAGTGCACCTTTGGGTCCCTGAAATGAAGGCCTTTGTGTTCACTTCTCATGCTTGCTTTCCCTCTTTCTTTTTCTCTCCTTCCAAAAAAACCCCCAACCAACTCCCACAGTTTATCTGGGTGCCCCATTGCTGCTGCTGAAAAATTAGCCAAATCACACGAAAAGCAACAAACCCAGTCCAGTGATCCTGCAAAGAGCAGCTCCAATTCTGACCGGATTCTCAGGTAAGGGGGACAGGAAGGCTCAGCTCTCCCTCCCCACCCTGCCCCAGCCCTTCCCACCCCGCCACGCTCACAGGAACAGCCACCATGGCTCCCTCCAGCTGCATCTTGACACTGCCGAGTCCTGTTATTATGATCATAGGTCTGGCCAAGGTGGGGAGATATTTAATTGATGATCCCAGGGAGAGCATTGAGGACAATGAATTGCTTCTGTAGCATCAATTAATGCTGAGGCTACAGGCCAAGGGGTTTTAGCAGTGCAGCAGAAGGCACTTGTGCCGATTGCTCTGCAGCACAAACTGCCAGCAAGGGCTGGTTATTATACCAGCATTATAGGTAGGGTGGGCTCGGGGAGGGGGATGAGGAGGAGAAGGAGGAGATTTAGGTTACACACAAATCACTCCATGGCAGTTGTGTGTTAAAGTCCACCTGCTTTTCCTCCTTAGCCCGCACGTTTCAGAGGACAGGAACCTGCCGCTCGTTTCCAAACCAGCCACATTAATTTTGATACTTTGCCCATCTCTCTTTTCCTGGGAGAAAGGGCTGTCTCCCATTAAGGATGTCCCTGATAGATGCTGGCTTCCGTAGCTGATGTGATTCACGAGGCTGCAGATGGACTGGAATATGCTTGATTATTTCGCAACGAGAGCAGGATCAAAACCGCAGTGCAAGCCCCGAGCAGCCCTCCCACAAAGGCATCGAGCTCTGATTCATTTATTTATTTGCTCCCCAGGACTGCTGAGCACCCTGGTGCTCCAGCTCTCGCTACTTTGGAGAGGCCATTTAGGGCGATTACTTATTTATTGGCAGCGGAGCGCGCGCTCTCCGCGTCACGAGGACAGTCCACGCTCCAAGGAGCTCCCGCTCCGAGGAGGCTCTGGTGGAAAGAGGTCACGGGAAGGAGAATAACAATAGCCCATTTATACACAATTTATATGCAAGACAAATTGATTGACGATAGGCAGCCCCATAGCTGAGGGGCTGCAGGAGGGGCTGCAGGCAGGGCAGAGGCCCTGGTGCCCCTGCAATGGTCCTGCAGCTAAACTGGGTCCCCACGCCTTGCTGTGCCACCCTGGGTCCCACCAGGGTGGGAGGGATGCCCACGTTTGCTCTCTTCTGGAAAATGCTGCCACACCATGACAGCCTGCAAGAACACGGTGCTGGATCAGGTGGACACCTTGGTGTTTCACTGAAAAAGAGGAAAAAAGAAAAGGAGGTAAAAAAAGGATAGAAAAAATAAAATGGGAGCCTGACAGATCCACACCAGACACAGACTTGTTGAGGGAGAGCAAAAGGGCTGCCACTGCCTCCTTGTCCCCAGTAAGCCCTCAGGAACAAGGTCCAGCTGCACCCCCTTTTTTTCTCATCCCCTCTCAACAGTCACCTTGTCAAGGAAAAGATAAATAATTGCTGTTTGTTGTTTCATCCTCAGGCCTATGTGCTTTGTGAAGCAACTGGAGATCCCTCAGTATGGAAGCTACCGGCCCAACATGGTCCCAGCAACCCCCCGGGCCAACCTGGCCAAGGAGCTGGAGAAGTACTCCAAGGTCACCTTCGATTATGCAAGTTTTGATGCTCAGGTTTTTGGCAAACGCATGCTTGCCCCAAAGATTCAGACTAGCGAAACCTCACCTAAAGCCTTTAAATGTAAGTTGGGAGCAGGGATGGACTCGGTTTTTGCATTTTCTGCCTTTCTCAGTGTGTTGTGAGGCTTTTGGGGTCGTGGCTTTGGGGTGATGGGAGACTCTTGGGTTTGAGCTGGTGGATCCTCCTGGGATGGGGAGGGTGAGATGTGTCCCAAGGTGGGCACTTTGATGGTGAGGGAAAGCTTTGTTTGGAGGAAAGTCTCTTTGGCTTCAGCTTTGGGAAGAGCTGTGGTGGGAACATTATTCTGAGTGCTGTCTCGAGGTGGGATGAGTTACACAGTTGTCCTCATTTGGTCCCCGTTGCTTTGCAGCTCATATCTATTGATCTGGCTTTCCTCATCTGGCTAAATGGATTACAGTTTTCTTCTCTTCCATCTTATATATGACCCTCTCCCCCCATTTGTCTTCCCTGCTGTGCTCTGCTCTCTAGCTCTACCTATCAATCACCCACCTCTATCTTCCAGCTCTTTCCTATCGTAGCCTCCCACCTCTGCTCTGTCCTGAGGACCTGGCACTGGTTATAACTCTGGGTGAAGATGAAATGGCTGAACACACCCTGAGGGCTGGGCTGGGCTGCCAGGGGCAAGAGGGACACTGCATGGGAGCACAACCCATGCAAATGTGTTACTTGACGCCGACTGTGCACCTCAAGATATTTTTTTGAGGGGGGAAAAAAAATATTTAGGAGCCCAGTTTGTAGAAGTCAGCAGCCTCAAGAGGGCTTTCTGTCTGGCTAATCCCACTTCCACAATCCTGTTTAATCCTGATGCAGCTGCTCTCTAAAACAGTGCTCGTACTTGAAAGCATCGCGGTTGTTGCACTACAATGGGAGCGCCCTTTATTACAGTACTAAATCTGTACAGGATCAGACAATGAAATTGGATGGAGGCCAGGGAGCACAACTGCCACTGTCATCCTGGGTTAGGGCTGATGGAAAAGTAATTTGTTTCCCAGTACAAGTGATTCTCTCACTGAATAGATTGTGTTATTTGCAATATTAGCAAAGAATTTTCAGGGTAATTGCACTGACAAAAATAATTCCAGCAGACCCACTAGGATAATCCTTTCTATTTTTTCTCATCACTTATTTCACTAATTTGCTGATTGCGAGTCTATTAGTGGTAGAAATACTTATGAAATGGAAAAGCATGGCTGAGCCTATGGTGTGAAATTGCAATTGGCATCCTCCGATCCTGGATATTGTCAGGTTGGGCTGGAGGACACTTGTGCCCCGCCTTGAAGACATGGATTAAACTGGACAGGAAAACAAGCAGCCAGACACAAGAATAACCATGTGGGCAAAGCTCCAATGAGTTAATCAAAGCGACAAGATGAATATGATTGCCAATCATAGCAGGGAAATCTGCTCCTTTCGCTGAGAACTTATTTTAAAGAGATCTTCATCCAGAGGGATTTATATTCCCCTGCATGTGTGTGCATAACTCCCATTAATGTCAATATGCATTATATACGCACGCAACGAGGAAGAAAACAGTGCTGGGGAAGATTAGGATTTTATAGTGTCTTATATTACGAGTTTGTAATGGGAATAATGAAATCACTTTGCTCCGTGGCTGCATCAATTGAGGTTGGCTTTGCTTTGCCATGATCAGGCCAAAGCTTCTGAATCTTCCCTGAGTGAGCCTCCCACTGAAGGGGGGAAGATTTCCCCCAGAAAGAGCATGGTGGAATGAATTAAGAATTTGAAGGTTTTGATAATTCATTCAGAATACAATCCTGTGCCTGTTCTAAATCAGATGATCTCCTGTTTGCACCCACTGAAACTACTGGGGGCCCCTAAATGGGACCAGCTTCAAGTTTTATTAATAGGGAATTACTGGTTATTTTTAGGGAAAGTTTTATTGTGCACTCACCCTGAGAAATATTTTCTAATTTCACAGGGTATGAAGAAAAATTGCATTTCCAGGCTGGCACTGCTGCTGCTGTGACATACAGGAGCTGTGCACAGCTGTGTAATAAATCCTGTTATTCTGACATATTTAAATGATATGTCAGCTGTCAGAAAATCCATATTTCACCAGTGTCATCCTTGGAAGCTCATATTTTATGACCATGTTTTTCTAGTTAGTGTAATTTTATAAATTTAAAGTTTTCAAATACGCTACTAGAAATCTCCCTGTAAGGCAGCCCTGCAGATAAGTTATGGACAGAGAGAGAACCAGAGAGAGAACAGAATAAAAAAAGAGCCAGGAAGCTTCTCTAAGCTTTCTCCTTTAACTGCTTCCACTGAGGACCAGCTCTAATGAAGAAAAGCACTTGTGCTTTGGGTATTGATGGCAGAGTCAGTTAATGAATTAACCTTTCACACCAAGCACAAGCTGCAGCCAGCACTGCTCCTGTTGCACGTCCCAGGCAACAAACCAGCCCTTGGATTGGGAATAATCCCAGGAACTGTGCATACATTAACCATGTCACACTGACTTAACCTTTCCCTGCTGCTCACGCCGCTTATACATTAGCCTTGTCTTGTTCCTTCTCTTTTTATTCCAGCCAAACCTTTTCCAAAGGCCTCTTCCCCCAGCCACAGCCCCTCCAGCAGTTACGTGAAGAGCACTTCATCTTCCTCCACAGGCTTCGACTACTCCCACGACGCTGAGGCTGCGCACATGGCAGCCACTGCCATCCTCAACCTCTCCACTCGCTGCTGGGAGATGCCTGAGAACCTCAGCACCAAGCAGCAAGAGGCCCCCGGCAAGGTGGGTGAAAGTGCCCAGGTACCCCTGGCAAGGAGGGTGAAAGTGCCCAGGTACCCCTGGCAAGGAGGGTGAAAGTGCCCAGGCACCCCCAGCAAGGTGGGTGAAAGTGCT
>JAWWMJ010000065.1:8561604-8571718 GCA_035047045.1 Vireo griseus
GAAGGCTTTGGAGAAGAAGGAGCTGCCATCACCCAGCCAAGAGGGTGCCTAAATCCTGCTAGTGCTGTGATGGGGAGAACTGCTGGTCCTGGGAATGAGAGAGCACAGAATTCCTCAGTGCTCCCCATCCCCAGCAGTGCAGGAGCACCTCTGCTACGGACACAGGCTGGGAGAGCTGCGGCCCTGCAGCCTGGAGGAGAGAAGAGCCTCTCCCAGTGCCTGAGGACCTCCAAAAGAGACACAGAAGGACTTGGGGCAAGGGTGTGGAGGAACAGGACAAGGGGGAATGGCTTCACACTGACAGAGGGCAGAGTTAGATTGGGAAGGAATTGTTCCCTGTGAGGGTGGTGAGCCCCTGGCACAGATGGCCCAGAGCAGCTGTGGCTGCCCCGTTCCTGGAAGTGTCCAAGGCCAGACTGGACAGGGCTTAGAGCAATCTGAGGAAGGTGTCCCTGCCCACGGCAGTGGGTTGGAATGAAATTTTCTTTAAGGTCCCTTTCAACACAAACCATTCTAGGATTCAATGATCTTGTGGCTTTGTGCTCCCACAGGTGGTGCGTGAGCAGAGGAGATGCCTTTGGGAGTGGCAGCCCTGGGATGCAGCACAGAGATGGACACTTCCCTCCTGGATTTGTAAAAAACTTCACCTAACTGATCTCTGAGGTTTAGCTCAAGGCTGGGTTTTGTCAACAAGATTTTCTCAGCCACATCAACCCGAGTGTGATGTTCACAGACTGCCCTCCTGGAAGAATGGAGCCTGTTCTCTGGTAAGAGTTTATGTTTTGAAGCTGCGACAATGAAGAGAATTTTTCACTGATCTCTGGGTTGGAGACATAATTTCTAAAGTTGCCAAAATTCAGTTCTGCTCTGCTGTAGTAGAGGTGAAATTGGGTAAACCATGTTAAGGCCATTTGGAGCAGAGCGAATTGGATCAAATGGGAATTTCAGGCATGTTCATCACCAAGAAATTCAATTGTCTGATTAACTGAACTGAACTTCTCTGTTTGTCCCTGCACAGAAGCACAAGCACTCCTGGGTTACAGCAGGAGGAGGTGGCCTCACCACAGGCATGAGGGGGAAGGGACAGCATAAAACACAGCCAGAAAGGTAAGAGCTGCAGTCAGAAAAAGAGAAGTTTGTGCAGAAGGGAGATTTCCTAAAGCCTTTCCTTGAGCATCTACATGGCCATGGGTGTTCACTGGAAGTTCTTTCTGCCTTCATTTACTGTCTGCAAGGTGTCCTGAGGGGACAGGCTTGGGATCCTTAGCCAGTGGTCCCAAATGCCTAAGAATAAACACCCCCAGCAACAAGGACTGCTGGAGACAGAGCCCAGCTTGCCCAGGAGCCCCAAGGGCAAGGTCTCTTTGAGGCTTTGCTGGACATAACTTGGAGTTAATGGGATTTCGTCCCTTTCTCACAGGAGGAAAACCAGCTGGACTCACGTTCACCTCACGGCTGGCACGTTGTTTTCCTGAAGGGCACATAATTGTTTTATGGGGGTTTCGCTTGACTTTGCAGCACTGAGCAGTTCCTTGTGCCAATATTTGATTATGATGATCGAGCTAATAGACGTGCTCGCCTGTCCTTCCCTAACGAAGTGGCTGAGCTGGATAACAGAGCGCTCAGATTTGTGCTAAATTGCAGCTCGGGGAGCCATCACTGGGAGATGTTATCTTCTAGGAACCGGCGTCCTTTATCGCAGGGAAGGGAATTGAATTGGTTTGAGATGGCACACTGTCAGTTTATAGGTGTGCTTAGGAGAGCTCTTAAGCCTCCTGCAGTGGGCACAGGGTGAGAGAGGAATGCTGGAGCAGTGTGGGGCTTTCTTTGGCTTAAAGGATGCCAGGGAAAAGACACTCGTCAGCATACGCTTGTCTCTAAACACGTCAATAAACATTGACCAACGAGAGTCATTTGGCCTCACTGATGCTGCTGCTAATTGTTAAAAGCTGCTAATGACCCATTCCTCCAGTGGTACCTTCCACTTGTCAGCACTGACACAATCTCTCCCAGAGAGGGGCTCCAGCCATGGCTTTCAGCTGGAAGCAGGAAGGGGGGAGGTCTTTCCCAGCCTCACGCAGTTTTTTCGGATTGTTCTTCCCCTCGCCCGTCTAAATGAAGGCTCAAACCACCTCACCCTGCTCCCACAGGGGTCCTGAAAAACACACAGCTGGGTGGTCAGGAAGGGGTTGCCTCGTTCCCATCAGGTTCCTGGGGAGAGAAGGCAACTTTGCTCTTCAGAGATGACATTTAGCATCAAATTCATCCCCCCCAGGCCTCAGATAGACAGTGCTGAAGCTGGGGAGCAGCGGGATGGGCTGGAGATGACACTGCAGCCAATGGAGCAGCCCCGAGCTGGAAATTGCTCCAGCATGGTTTGGTTGGATTTAAAGGCTCTGGCCTGCACTTGTGAGCACACTCACTGCCCCTACACCTTTATGAGAAGACATATCCTGAAACAACCTCCTGCTTTGTACAGAAGGGCTCGTGGGACTGAGGAAAGGATGAGGATGATGCATTCTTCAGACAAATAGCTCTTGTTACTCCAGCTGCCTTCTTCCCTGTCTCTCAGCGGGATGAATAAACCAGAAATTGTTGTAGAAATGGTAGTATCTGTTTTAAAGACATTTTGACCCTGTCAACAAGAAGTATAAGAACCTCTAAAGCCTGCCTTCATTTCTATGACTGCAGTGCTCTTTTGTTTAAATGATAGGGACTATCTGTGATGACCTGAGGAGACACGAGCCATGAAGGGGTAGAACAAGGATGTAGAAGAAGGTAGAACAAGCTCTGCCTGAGCTTCCCCAGAAGGACCTGTCCATGCTAAGACACCCTTGCAGCATCCTGCCCACAGCAGGTTAATACCAGCACATCCTTACTGAAACCAGGATCTGCCAAAACTTTTCCTTGCCTCTTCCTTACTCACACCAAGCCCCAAAGTCCACCTACACTGAGCATGAGGCAATGGCTGAATGGTTTGAACTCAAACAGGGCTAACCCAGCCTTAGCACTGCAGGGGAGTTGGTTTTGGTAAGACAAGTCCAAGATCAAGCTCCTCGTGTTTTGCCATTTGTTAGAGGACTCCTTCTCAGGCTCCAATATTTAATAATCCAGCCTAACCATGCTGAAGCTGTTTCACAATTAAACAACATAAATCCAGAAGCTAGATTAATAAACAGTCTGGTCTGTCTAGAGCAGTCTACAGGGTGGAGAGATAAAACTATAAAATATTTATTACCAGCTTGGGGATGAAGTCATTAATTTAATAACTACCAATTGCTTTACTTCTTACAGTTGTTAGCAGTCTGAAGGTTGCAGAAGATTAGGTGGGAAACTTACTGCTTCCCTGCTGAGTGGAGCTTTTCCCATGAAAGCCAGGGCCCAGCTCCCATCTGTCACCCCATTCCGTTCGGAGGTGGTGAATATATTACTGTGCCGCTTCCCGAAATAAAACAAAACAAAATTTCTGCTGGCCACATGGCAACCCTCCACGGGACTTAATGAGGACACTGCCCTTTGTGCACGAGGCCACTTCCAACAGCTGCAGAGACTAGGGCAGGGGATCTCTGACCACGCTCACGACGTGGCGAGCACGGCGAGCGCGGCCCCAGCAAAGCCAGGGCAGGAGCCTCTGGGGACCAAAGCCTTGGCTGCCTCTTGTCCTGAGAGGTTGGGAGCACTGTCTGAGCCTCCCTCATCAAGGATTTCTCAGTGGGTCTTCACGTTTTCAGGAGAGGGAACAAGGGTATTAGATGTGTCCCTGCTGTGATTTGATATTGGGGAGCATCCAGGACTTAGATCCAGGCATCCGCTTTGCAGTGATTATGGCTGCAGTCTCCTGATGAGTGTGGTCCCCTGCTGACAGCTACAATTCGCAGAGATGCTGTAGCAAAAGTTATGGGGGGAGAGAGAGGGAGGGAGGGAGGGAGGGAGGGAAGGAGGGAGGGAAGGAGGGAGGGAGGAAGGGAGGGTGGCTGTGCGCCCTTGGCGTGTTTTGTCATCGGTTTCATCCAGGGACAGCAAAGAGGTGCCAGCTGAGGGAGTGGGGTTTGAGTGGGAGCAGTGTATGACGTGGGACATCACTGCTGATGAGGGGCTGAAACACTGCTAATCCTCCCCAATGATTGCACTGACAGCAAAGGCAATCAAATTCCCCAAATAATTTAATCAAATCGTTAGCCTGTTTTGTAAAATAAACAGGCACAACCCGTGAACACAACCACAGCATGGATGAGCAGAGGGGTGCAGACAGCCCAGCCCTGCCAGGCCTGTGGCCTGGCTGACTCCCTTGGACCAGCTCCAGCAGCACTTAGTGTCCACCCCTGTTCCTGAGAAGGGCAGGGGAAACAGCTCAGGGAATACTGAGGGGCTTGGGGGGGCTCCTGTCTTGACAGAGCTCAGTCACCAGTCTTGGAAGAGCTCCATTGTCCATGGGCATCCCTGCTCCTCCTCCAGGCTCAGAGAGCTGCAGAGCCACAGGACTGACCCCATGGGCATCCCTGCTCCTCCTCCAGGCTCAGAGAGCTGCAGAGCCACAGGACTGACCCCAGGCAAAGCAGGAATCAGGGGGAATCCTACGTGGATGCCTTGAGGATGTCAGAAAGGTCAACAGGAGAGATGGTGGCCAGGGATGGAGAAAGGCATCTGTGCTGCCCAGGCAAGAAAGGAAAACAACAGCTGTAAAATAATGCTCTGGCTTCTGAGGCTCCCACAAAAGAGATCCCTGCATGAGGTTTGTGGGCAGCTCAAAGCAGACAAGTCCAAACCTGGCTCTCCAGGCACTGGAGATGAGAAGCTCTGGACAGATGGATAAAATGAGATATCTTGGCCACGATTTTGCACTAAGGTTTAGTGGCATCACGCCGTGCTTTAGTACAGATAGAGTGAGATTTTAGGGGTACTTTTAGCAGGGTAGGGAGGAGAAGGAAAGAGAGTGAGAAAATTCTTATGAATCACAACAGACCTGCAAGATATTTCTACTGTCACCCAGAAAGTAACAGAAATGTTTCTGCAGAGCATTCACCTCAATTTTTCTCTCACAGCAGACTAATTTGGAGCTGTCAGCAGAAGCATCTTTGTCCTGACCATCCTGTGCTCCAGTACACATCCAGCACAGGCCCCACTCCAGTATCATGTCATCGCATTACCCTTTCATTTCTCTTATCAATGCTGCCATTCAGTTCCACTCCTTATTCCCAGCCCTTATCACAGCGAGCCAAAAAAGTGTAGAACATCAGTCAGGAGGGGAAAAAAAAAAGAAAGAACAGGTGAAATTCTGATTTTGTCAGCTAAAATAGTTTCCAGATGAGCTCTGCCCACAGAGAAGCTGAATCTTGGTGATTTAGTTGCCAAATTTTACATTTCTTCCCTCTCCCCCATCTCTCCTCTCATCTCTGAGCTCAAAGTGGAGTCCTGACGCTGCAAAGCATTAATAGAATTAGTCTCCTGCTATAAACTGTTCACTGGGGCTTGTTAGCTCAATTGTTGATGCTAAATTCTTATCAGCAGAGCCACCTAAAAGAGCATTAATCAAGAAAGGCTGAACTCCCTGCCTGGGTCACCGAAATTTAATTAAACCCCAAGTAAAACTGGAAAATCATTTTGAAAAGAGAAGAGATGAATGCAAAATGTTTTTTCATCATTTGACTCTGCATCTGCGCAGTTCAAACCCTCAGCCCTGATTTCAAAGAGAGTTTTGCCACGGCAAAGGTTGAGGGAAACACAGACAAGACTTTGCTCAGTGCCTCCTTGAACACAAGGCCCTGATGCTCATCTGGGGTAAATGAAAGATGGAAAAGCACTGATTGAAGGTCTGTTAAGGACCTGCATCCACAAATGCAAAAGAGCAGAATGCATGTCCAAGTAACACAGTGATCTCCTTCAGTAAGATTCTGTTGTGCTTTAGGTTGTGTTATGGTTATTAATTTATGGATTTGCATCTATTTTACATTTGCTGTGCAAAAAGTCTCGTGCAACAAACCATTATTTGGCAGACACAGAAATATCAGCATTGGTACGACCTCTGTGGGATGTTGTGTGTAGTTCTAGGACCTCTCTTTGGAAAAAGAAAAGATTAATTTATCCTTGAACAGGTGCGGAGAAGGACTGGCAGAGTGATTAGCAGAACTGAGAGCCTATCTTAGGAGAGGAGATTAAAAGAGCTTGTCTTGTTTAGCCTAGAAAAACAAAGGTTAAGAGGGGATATGATTACTTTTCATAAATACATTCAGGGTGGGAGGAAGGGGAATGATTTATGTTAGAGGATAATATGGGTGGGAGAGCAAATAAGGCACATCTTGGCCAGGAATAAATTTCCACGGGAAATTTGAAGATGTTTTCCTGTTGCTGGAGGAGGAAGATTTTGGAAAGGCCTTCTGAGCAGGATGGAAGAGCCCCTGTGGTCTCTGAGGGGACAAATGTGGCTGGCTCAGGCCGACCAGTGAGTCCACAGGTAGGACTGCCAAAGGCAAAGCAGGGAGGTGTGATATGGCTGCCATCTGATTGCATTTTTATTATTTATAAATCCATAAAATCCACTGACTTTATTTAATCCATGAACGACTTGAAAGATCTGGGAATGGTTTTCTTCCTCCATCAATATGAAAAGCTCTGATTTTTGAGGTTTTTATGTGGCAGTTGCCTCCTGAATCCTGGCAGCCAGGCCACAGCAAGGCAGCAGAGGGGCAGGACAAGGAGCTGCGCTCGCTGGTGCTCCTGGCAGTACCAACGAGAGATGGAACAGCTCCCTGCTCCATGTCCCCACTGCCAGGGATGTCTGGTGACACCTCCTCCCACCCTCAGCCAGGCTGCACCATCTCCTGGCTGCCTTCCTTCCATGACACACTTCAGTGAGATGAATGCAGAGCTTCAGGAGCCCTTTTTCCATGTGGCACTGGTTATGCACGGTGCAATCCACTGGAAATCAAGACATATGTTCTTCCTCTTGCTTCAGCAATTACTCACAAAGCCTTGAGATGAAGTGAAGCAAGAGGACACACACACACACACACATATATATATATAAATCCTTTGCAAGAGCAGGAGGATCTCAAGCGATTTGCTGTCAGTGCGTTAATATTAATTCTAGTGTAAATGCATATGTCTGCATGTATTTGCATATGTGCACGTGTGTGCATATGCATATATAGAATATTTGCATATGAAAGTGGTTCAGAGACAAACTGACCAGAAAAGACAACACAGCATATTTCACAAAATGAAAAAAAAAATGGTGAAAATGTACTCCTATGATTTAATGCTCCCCCAGCTCTTAATTTATGTGAGTCCTCCTGTCACTCACTAATTACCCTGTTGACTTAACCAACCATCTGTATTGCCAGGCTGCAGGTCAGCTCGGTCTGCTGGGCCCTGGCTTGGGGGCTGAAATGCATTTCTACTGTTTGATCTTCCAAGGAAAAAAAAGTACCACCTCATTTTAACTCATCATCACTAACAGTTCAGAAGTTAATTCATGCTGATTGTTGTTTTGAAAATATTTATTAAAAAAAATGGTCTTAAAAAAAAAATGAAGGTGGAAGCTGTAAAACACAGGGAAATAAAGACAAGGAAAAGCAAGAAAAATCTTGGCTTCATCTCGGCCTTACAAAAATTCCTCACTCTCAGCAATTATCTCAGCTAATGAAGGATGGAGACTGATTCTCTCCGGTAAGACCTCGGTTGGAGTTGGGATTGGTGCCTGTGGGTGTCCTCCCTGCCCTGCCCTGCCCTGCCCTGCCCAGCCCAGGGAGAAGATGCTGAGGTGCCACCTGCGAGCCCCGCGGCAATGCCTGTACTGCTGGGGACACCTTGTGGTGCGCGGCTGGGAGAGAAGCTGCGATTTCAGTGCCACAGGGCCGTGCTTTCCCAGCCCTGCCCAGCTCCCTCCACTGCCAGGCGCTGCTGGGGCTCTCCAGGCCAGGGGCAGCTGCCCACAGGATCACGGATCTATCGCTCCTCGCTCACAGAGCCCCAGGGAGCTGCAAGGAGGAAAGGGAGCTCTTTGTCATGGGCAGGGAAAGAAGAAACACAGAGAATCAGCAGCTGGAGACCCGTGGAATCTCAACTGTTCTTTTTTTCTAAGTGTGGGTTTTTTTTTGCAATATTACCAGGCCATTTTTGGTGTCCTCCAGAGCTGGGACCCCATGCTCTGACAGCCATGGAGGTGTTTTCAGACAGAGCTGCATCCTCAAGGAAAAGGGATGGGAAAAAACTGCCAGGGGAGGAGAACCTGTGTTGTTGTTGCACTTTAGTGACTTTAGGCGAGGAAAACACAGACTCTAACATTCTGAAAGCACAAAGAAAAGCAGAATCTTGTTTATTGAGCATACACCTCTTTTATACACTGCTGCGAAACGACATCACACCACTGGTTAATTGAAAACTACCTCTTAACACTATAAGTAAACTAAGAAACAACACCAGTTCCAAAACATTTCTTTAAAACACCAGTAACAAACAACAGGCGCAAGTTATTCACCAAAAAATTCTTTACCTAAAGTTGTTCTCCATCCCTCACGGCCTGCAGGTTGCTCGTGAAAAATTTTACTTTCTCATGAACTCTACTGAAAATCTTCTCTGAACAAGCAGCCAACGTCCACAAACGTGGAGAAGCCCAGGGAAGGTGGGGATGAGCCCAGGAGCAGTGCCAGCGTGGGCACAGGGATTCAGGCCACGTGCAGCAGGGATGAGCAGCACTCAGAGGCACAGAAAACACCTCATCCCTCGGGGTGTCCTTTCAGCTGCTCCCTCCCCATGCTCCTGACAGGTTCAGGGCGCAGGCAATGAGCTGGGGACTTGCAGTGGGTAAATGTCCTCCCTTGTGTGTTCCTCCTGGCTAATCCCTGTGATTCTCTGGCTGCAAACAAGAGGCTGCAGGTCTCGCTGATCTGGGCAGTTTAAGGCTGGAAGGAATCATGGATATGCCTGGGAGGGCACAGGGTATTTGGGAATTCCTTAAACACTGTTCAGGTTCTTCGTGGGCTCCCTGAGGACTCGTTGCTGCCAGAAAGAGGCAGGAGCAGTGCTCTCGTCTGCCCCTGCGAGCTCTCTGCTGACTGCACAGCTGTTTTAGCAATAATTGCAATTTTTTTTTTCACCCAGTTTTCATTTTAACAGTTTTTGCAACCAAAAAAAAAAAAAAAAAACAACCTCAACAAACCCAAAACCCAACTGCTATTTTCCAAGTGATTCCAGCGGCAAAGGGAGCAGATGCTGAATGGAATCACACGTGCAAGGAGTTTGTGTGTCCTGCGTTTGCAGTTTCCAGTGCGTTGCCATTATCCCTGAGCATTCTCAGTATGAAAGATGAGGAGAGTGCAATCACCACGGCCTGTTTTGGTTGAATCAGCAAGGAGGAGTTTCAGAGCTGGCTCTCCACGAATAATCCCATTCTCCCAGGCAGCTGTCTTCTGCAAAATGAAAGTGCAGACATCTACAGTATTACCCTGCGCCTGTTTGCAGAGTCTGCTGTTATCACGTTAATGAAGGGAGCTGAGATAATCACCTTAAAGCATAAATAAATCTCGGATGCTGATTCACTTTCTCCTATTTGAGTCTCATTTACCAGGGTAATTCTTATTTTTTTTCCGCTGCCGGCTTGTTGTGTCTGCCAAGACAGCTTTTTTTTCACAATTCATCTCCAGAGAACTTGAATTAAGAGGCCTTTCGTCTTGTTGCACTTATTTCTTCTCATTTTGCAGCCATATGAAGTCCTAGATCCAAGGCCAGTCTGGATTTTATTTCACCTGCAGCATACCAGCCAGTGCTGGGTGGGTCACTGACACATGAAAACAAACACACACTTTTATAGGGTAATTTCTCTCAGGTGACAGGAGACACTATTTCCCCAGGTCACTGAAGGAGCTCACACGGGTGTGTAAAATTTAAATTTTAAAATGGCCTAAAGCTCAGTTATGGAACAGGGATCCCTCAGGACACGAATGGCAAGTCAGATACTGTGCAGTTTCACAATATTCCATGTTTCCTTCAGAAACGATTTTTTGCTTTTTCTTTCACACCCCTCTCACACACTCTGTTACATAGTTTGATGTGTTCTCAGTGCTTTTAGCCCCCACACTGTGACTTCCCAAGGCTGATAACTCAGCTCAGCCCCACG
>JAWWMJ010000065.1:8577285-8589457 GCA_035047045.1 Vireo griseus
GGAAGCCAAAGTGTGTCAGTCCTGCTGCATTTTGTGCTGTTGCTGTTGCCATTGCCTGGTGTTCTGCCCTTGCAGGTCCTTTTGGCGTTAACCACGGCGTGGAGCTTCACTCTGACGTGATTGAGTACGCCAAGCAGAAACTGGACTTCTTCATTAAAACAAGCGACAGCTTTGACAAGTAAGAATGCAAAATGCCTGTTGGGATTAATTTTGTGCTTTTGGCTTTACTCAGGGCAGTTCTTGCTCCCCTGTGGCCCCTCTGGATTCAGGGTAATCTGAGGATTCAGGCTCCTTAGGCTTGCTGAGCTGCAGTGTGTGACCTTTGAAGCTGGTGTGTGTCATGAGGGAGTTTCAGAAATGTTTGCTGTTTTTAATAGCAGTGCTGATGTTGCAGGGCTTAGAGGGAGCCGAAGAAGTTTGTTTATTTTTAAATGCACTTGCAGGAACAGCTTAAAACTTGCAAATGACAGTACTTGGTTGTGCTTGTGATCTGAGAGCCTGCATGGTGATGAGATTATGAACTGGTTTTTGTGGTGGCCTAATATGTTTTATCTGAGAAGAAGGAAAAATGGCATTTTAAAATACAAAGGTAGTTTTATGATGATTAAGTTGGTACTAAAACTGCCTGGGATTTGATTTATGTTCTTCCTTAGACTCTCCATTCTGCTGCTGTCAGAAGTAATAACTTCCCAGGCAGATAACCATTGCCAGTAGTAACCTCAGCAATAAAAGTTGTGGCTGTCACATTTTTGGATCTGTTTCACAGTTTGTTCAAACGGGGAAGCAAAGCATCTGTGAATACCTGATATCCTCCTCTCCTGGGAGGGAGAAAATGAAAATCTTGACATGCAGGATTTTAGGCTCCTCAGCCTTTAGCTGTTCCTGGTGCCCTGGGAAGCTGAGGAGGGGTTGTATTCTCGGCGTGTTGGCAGCACACTGAAGGTTTCTGGCATGGATGGTGCTCAACAGGGTTTTCTTCAGTCACTTTGCTGTTGTTTGAGGAGATGTTTTAAGGAAGACTTTCTTCTCTCTCCAGACAAATATAGCTATGTAGCAAAAGCGAGCTGAATTCAGAAACCAACATGCCTGGAAAATTGGCATTACTGAGTGGTGTCTGCTGGGTTGTGCTGCTGGAACAGCGTGTGCAGGAACTGTTCTCTGGCTGCTCTGAATGTCCAGCACTCTTTGCAAACCCAGAAAGCTCCAGGAAGTGTTTAGGAATAAATAGGTGCTATGTTAAGCTGCCACTCGAGATATCAGTAAAAGAATGGATGTGTTAAACAACTTATATCAAAACAGAGCCTTTAAATGTAGGTCTTAAAACTTAGCACGTTTTGGAGCTTGTAAGAAGACCAGAGGCATCACAGAATCACTCCTTTTTCTTTTAAACTGAGTCAGAAATGCCATAAGCAAAAAGTCTTTTTTATGAAGGGTGAAATCACAGTTCTTTTGAAGCTGATGGCAAAACTTCTGTTGGCTTCAGCACAGCTTACTTCTGTAGCATCAGGTGGTAATTCCCCACATCTAAAAACCAGTTAAAAGCTTTTGAAAATGCAAAAGTAAACCCAGGTGCAGACCTTAAAAGACTTTGAATTTGGAAGCACAGGTCTAATATTTGTATTTGCATGTTATAACTGAGTCAGCATCAGGTGACTAAAAATAGCTCATTCTGAAGAGTTACCTGCAGCTCAAGTATGAAATGATGCATCCTTATCCTTTGGAGATTTTAATCCATGAATTCTGACCTCATTGCTCTGTGATTTTGAGACTTACAGCTGTGGTCTGTTACAGTAAAGTCTAGAATAGATGGCCTTTGGAGGAGAAATCCTGTAAAACAAGTTTGTTTCTTCTTTCAAGTTTTCCATAGTTCAATTTTTCCAGAATTTATTTATATGTAATTTATGTATTTATTTATAAATAAATTTATATTATTTATAATTTATGTGATAAGTTGTTGTATTCTTGTCTAATACAAGTCCTTTTCACTTTCAGGTTTGAATTTTGTGAGCCATCCTTTGTCACTGGCAATTGTTTAGAGATTTCTCCAGACTGCACTCAGTATGATCGTGTTTACTGTGGGGCTGGAGTCCAGAAGGAGCACGAGGACTACATGAAGAGCCTGTTGAAAGTTGGGGGAATTCTTGTCATGCCTCTGGAAGAGAAGGTTGAGTGCCTTTTTACTCATATTTCAGTTATTCTTAATTCTGATCTTGGTTTAGTCAGTAGCTTGCCCTTTTTACTCCTTTAGCTTGCCCTTGTAGCAGGCTGAAGAAAGAATTCAGTGCACCAGCTTTTGCTCTGACTGAAAACTGAACTCTGCACATTTCTAATATTTAAGAAATTTGTAGTTCTGCAGTCTCTCCTATATTGCAGTCTGTTGTTCATTGCCATTTTCCTTGCACACTGCAAAAATGTGAGCTAGGTTTAGTTCAGTTATATCATTTAATGTTCTTAATGGCAAAACACAACATTTTGCACCCCGTGGCTCGTGAAGGAGCCTGCAGGATGTCTCTCCTTACAAGTGCACGTGGATTCTTTAAGTAAAAAGTGGGTTAAGTGCCTGACCTTGGACCTTTGTGGGGGAACTTGAGAGGAGCAGCGTGCAGGGTTCCCCCCCAGCACGAGGCTGTGCAGTGCCTGCTGGAGGAGATTTGATCTGCAGACCTTTTCAGGAGTGAGTGTTGGTGGTGGCTCAGGAGTTTCCTCAGAGGTCAGACACAGCTGCTCTGGTCCAGCCTGGAAGAAGATCTGGGCAGGCAGAGTGACCCAAATTACTGGTGCCCATGCTCTGTTGCAATAGATGATTAGATGAAGTTACTTGGGGCTAATCCTGCAAGGAGTTCTCAATTTTTTTTCAAAAAAAACACCATTGTTTCTCCTTACCACCTTTTACTGTTGCAGCTTCCAGTACTTTAACTTGTCCAGGCAGAAAAAAGTCATTTGTTCATTTTTTCATTTCATTTCATTTGTTCATTTTTTTTTTTTTTTGTTCAAAAATCTCACTGTAGTTCCCACAATGGACAATAATCTCCTTGTTTTGCTTCAGTTGACTAAGATAACTCGGACTGGTCCTTCTGCCTGGGAGACCAAGAAGATTCTTGCTGTTTCCTTTGCTCCTTTGATTCAGCCAAACCACGCAGATTCAGGAAAATCAAGGCTGGTTCACTTGCGTGAGTACAGACATTCCTGAGCATGGCAGAGGTTCTTCCTTCTGCTGCTTGGCTGTGAGCTCTGACATCCCTGGGAATCCTTGCAAGGAAAATTACTCCAAGTCCTTCCTTTTTTTTGCACGGTTGTCTGTCTTGAGCGAGAATTGGAGTCGTATGGTACAGATTCTAAATCACAGACTCCCAGAGTGGTCTGGGTTGCAAGGGACCTTAAAGACCATTTAATTCCAATATCCCTGCTGTGGGCAGGGGCACCTTTCACTGGGCCATCCTTGTAAACACAAATGATTTCTTGTGAAGGTGTTTCAGGGTGCTTTATCCTTTTTTTTTGCACGTTCTGTTCCAGTCCTGAAGGATTGAATCCTGTCGTGGTTCTCAGGCACTATGCCACAAGGAGGGGAATTACACAAGCAGTACCTGTGAACTAATGCTGTATCTACTCAAAGATTCTCAACCCCAGCAATCCACAATTATCCTGAACCTGGAATGCTTGAGGGATACAAGTTGTGCAGTTCTTGGTTAGCTGTTTGAAATGCAGGTCGTGTCAGTGGCCCCAGTCTTTAGATTAACACTTCAATGTCAAGAGGCCTCTTAAGCACACATGGAGACAGAGGTACTTTCAAAAAGAGATTAGTCAGGCTTTGCTCTTAACCTGGAAAGGTGTCTGCAGCACAGAGAGGAGCTCAGGAAACAAGTGCTAGAAAGTCCAATAAGGGAATGTTTCAGCATGATCTCACTTTGTAGTGAGACCTGCACATAAATTACATGTAATTATTTCCTGCTTCCTTCACTCAGGTCCCAGTTGTTGGCAGAGGACAGGGACTTTTTGTATCAGTTTTAATTCATTTTGATTCAGGGATCTGTGTACATCAATGCATTTTTTAAAATTTTTGCTGCATTTCTGGGCTGGCAGCAAATAAGTGCAGAAGTCAGAATAGTCCTCCAAACCATTAATGTGGGAGGCATTTTAATACAGTAACTTTTTGTAATGTTTCTATAATTACTTCAGCAAAATGGTTTCCGGCCTGTCTTCACCCACTAAGTCTGAGGCAGTTTGAAGAGCATAAATAGTACTTGTGTTTTATAAGTGCAGAACTTGGCAAAGCTGAAGGAACTGTAAAATAGAAAAATGATTTTATGGAAGAGTTAAACAGACTTAGGTCTAGTGATCTACCACAGGAAAATACCTTATTCTCTGTCATTAAACAGTCACAGCTGCCATCACTAAGTCTGCATTCATACAATCTATAAGATGTGTATCTTATGATAATTGAGAACTTTAACTCAAAATAGGCAATTTTTTAATGAGAGAAACGCACAATTAAATTTTGTTTGGAAAACAAATCCGAGTTGACAGGAGCTGAATAGAGCTGTTTGTGTAATCCCAGCAGGGAATTCAAATGGCCTGGTTTAATGTGAGCAAACAGAACTTTTCCTGGGACACTCTGGGGGCAGTTCCTGTGCTCACGGCTCTGTTTGCTTGCAGCCCCCGTGGCCGTGCGCAGCCTGCAGGACCTGGCTCGCATCGCCATCCGAGGCACCATCAAGAGGATCATCCATCAGGAGGCCTTGAGCAGAGCTGGCTCCGGGCTGAAGAGCCCGCCCAGGTTCAAGCGCAGGCGGCTGCGGCGCCGGCGCATGGAGACCATCGTGTTCCTGGACAAGGAGGTGTTCGCCAGCCGCATCTCCAGCGCCTCGGACGACAACAACAACAGCGACGGCGTCGACGAGGACAGGCCCGAGGAGGAGGACACCAAACCCTCTGAACTAAAGCCAGACCCTCCTGTGAACTTTTTGAGGGAAAAGGTCTTGAGCCTGCCTTTGCCCGATCCCTTGAAGTATTACTTGCTTTATTACAGGGAAAAGTAGTTTTCCTTCTTCTAGAGAGTGGGAAGTAGGCAGAGAATAAAGAATTCCTTAGGGCTTGACAAACGTGTCCCACTTGCTTGCCTGCCAATGTGACACCCGAGGCAGTAGGCTGGCTGGGGAATGTGGCTGCTGTAAACCTCCACATTATAGCTTGTTTTGAGTTCCTTCTTTCTCCTCAGTTGTGTGCTATAGTTTTATCCTACAGCAGGGATTCCTTAGGAAGCAAGTTGGTGAAGTGCTCAGCTGCTTATGGAAAGGAGGATTTAATTCCCTCGAAACTAACTGCAGGAGATACTCTTAAAGATCTCATGGCTGCTCTACAGAATATCAGTTTGAAAAAACTCCTAAGCAGTTCCCCAAAGACCTTTCCTGTCTGTGCTCTCTCCCACTAAACCTACCATGTGTTTGCCATGGTCTGTGTGTAATGGAGGATGAAGATAATTAGTTAAAACCTGACCTGGCAAATCTTGTTTCTTCCAGTAATCTGAAAAAGCACAATTTTTGCAGAAAGGAAAGAATTTTTGGCATTACCCTTGTGGCATCCTGGTTTTGAGTGAGAAGGAAAGCATCAGCTCCCCTTTGGTTGGTCTGTTTTCCTTATAAATTACATAATATTTTTCAGCAAAAAGTGTTTTACAAAATACTGTTTTTTTAATGGCAAACACCTGTTCTAGAGAATGAGTTGGTGAGTTTCTTGTGGGTTTATTTTAAAAGCGATGAAAGCAAGTGAGGAATTGCAAAGTGTTTATCTCTGACAGGATGCAGGGGAGGTCAGGGTTGGGGCTGTTGTCTCTGGAAATGTTTACAGAGTAATTCTGAGTGGGGAGAGGGTAGAGAGGAGCTGCAGAGCAGTGGGTTGGGGAAAGCTGAAAGCAGAATCTGTGGGTTTTGCTGCTGTCTGAGGTAACTTAGATGTCTGGGCTGAGCAGTGTGGTGCAGAGCACCAGCCTGAGCAGTAAATCAGCCAAACAGTTTTGTGGAGAGTCTGCAGAACCTGAAAGCAGCTCAGAGAGCCAAAGTGGTGCAGGGTTAGGTGTTCCTGTGTGTGCCCCTGCTGCAGCGAGGTGGCTGGAACACAACTGCACAGGTGTTCCACAGGGGAGTGAAGTTGCTCACCTTGGTGGGTGATTTTATTCCTGCAACAATGAAGTAGAAATTTTAACAGGCTCATATGGAAGTCACTCTGCAGTTCTGTGGATGTGAGCTGTAATTTTTTATTCCCGAGTCTTTCTGTCATGGTGACTGAAGGAGATGCCATGGAATCATAGGATCACAGAGTGGTTTGGGTTGGAAGGGACCTTAAAAGATCATCTCATTCCACCCCCTGCCATGGACAGGGACACCTTCCACTAGGCCAGGTTGCCCTGTCCAGCCTGGCCTTGAGCAGTTCCAGTTGAGAGAGTCCACAATGTCTGTGGACAATAAAATACTGTGTTTAGAAGAGGTTTACTTGGTTCAGCCTGTTTGGAAAATACACCTAAACTGGAAGAGGCTGGAAAGAAACCCTGGAGTTTGTGTTGATGTGAAGTAGTCCTAAAGCTGGGGGGATGAAAGGCTCTCTCTCAGCAGGCAATGAAGCTGTGTTAAGGCATTGCCCCATCAGAAGCACTTCAGTTGGTATCACTTTGATATCTTTAGGTTTTTTTAATGTGTGCTGTCTCCTCTGAGGAGGAATGAGTGAAGACTGTATTGCCAAATGGTCCTGAGTTGCACAACTTGCTTCATGAAAAATAATTTCAAAGTTCTGTGTGGCTTTGAAAATAAATGAATAACTTGTATGTCTAAGCCTGAAGTGGAGAACTTTTCCTTGCTTGACAGGGTTTTTGTGTTTCTTTGGGAATATTATCTGATAATCCTGTATCATGTGGCTGCTGGCACATAACACAGTCATGGGCTGGGTCTTGCCTCTGGTTTCCTGTCTCCACTTCTGGTCCCAGTGGTATCCCAAGTTGTCTTTCTCCCTTGGATTTTGATTTCCTTATTTGCAGTGGGGCAGTTTTGTGGCCACTGAGCTGATGGTTTCCTGTAAAGCTGCACTTCCCCATCCTGTAATTCTGGCAACTCCCCTCAATTTTCTTTCTACAAATGAAAGCCCTGAATGTGCTGATAAATAGAGGCTTAATAGAATCTGTGTGTAATTATTCTCAGTGCTTCCCTACAGTCTGTGGCCTCTTATTGTTGGAAAATTCTGCTTGATAGGTGTCCTGCCAGGTCTGTGCCTTCTTGGATTGTGGCAGATTCCACACCCCTCCACAGTCCAGGGTGCCTCCTGCTTTTGGCTGCCAGGTCATCCTTCAGTTTAGTCACAACACTTTTAAAGAAGTTCTTTTTAAAATGACATAAAACTTTGGGTTCCTATTAGTAAGCCTTGCAGAGATTCTGTTAAAGCTGACCAGTTGAGGGAGGTTTATCTTTCATTTATTCCTTTCTCATTTTTATCCCCATCCCAGCCCCAGTTGTAAAAGGTATTTTATCAGAGTTTCACCAGATTTGCCTTTTTTATTGCATTTGCCAGATTTTTGTGGCTTTCTGTAAGATGCATAAATACTGCTATTTTTTCCTGCATAAGGTTGAATAAATAAATATATATATACAGGAAATCTATGGTCTAGGTTGTCACATTGTCCCCTTGTCAAAAAAAAACCCCACAGGTCTAAACAGATAGTAGAATTTTTTTGTATAACATAACTGAGAAATAGTATTGCTTATAGCCTGTAAATAAAGGGGAGTTGTAAATACATTTTCCCTGTGCACAAGCACTTGCACTGTAGTTCTGTAGGCATTTCTAGCAGAGGGATCGAGGCAGAGCTGGGTCTGTGTGGATCTGTGAGCTGGAACTGTACCTGCTTTGTTTCCTTTTGTGGTCTAAGTAGTTGTTCCCTTTTTTTTTGTATGTGACTCCTTTTAGGTTTCGATCCTTCAGTAAATTTGCAAAAATAACTGAACTTGAAGCTGCTTTAGTCATGAGTGTGTAAGCTGAAAAATCTCTGTATAGAAACTAGAGTTAAATGGGCCTGAGGCATGCAGAAGTGTTATGAAACTTAAACTTTATCAGTAAGCGTTTCTGTATCAATAAATTCAGTAAAGACTTTTTAGCCTTCTTAACATGGCTTTGCATCATGCTGTGATTAGAATATTTTGTAGGTGAGTGCTTATTTCCATAATTGGAGGTCAAGACACAAAAACAGCAGAAAGAACTCTTAATTGTGGTGCAGGTGCACAGTTTGAGATGAACTCCTCAGAATGTGATCTCTCAAGTCTGCCCAGCTGGTGAGTTCCAAACCATGAAGTAATGCAGTTGTGCAGGATGATTTTTGGGATCAGCACACACAGAACTGATGTAGATTGAATGTGTCCGAGTGGGCAGAGCATAACCTCACTTCCCTGGCTGTTTGACTGTCAACAGCAGATACCAAAAGGTGATTTAGTTTATTTCTGTACTTCAAGGAGTTACCTAAACCAAACGTGTCAGGAGTTTGTTCTGTGCATTCTGAACTGCAGCTCCCCTCTTGTCCCCTGGGCTCTGGCTGAGTGTTTAATTAACTTGGATTTTTAAGAGCTGGTGTTCAAGGCTTTCATTTCTCCAGCACTGAGAACAATATTTTGGTTTCAGCTGTGGTAGGAATCTGATCATAATAGCAAATACAGCTGCTGCTAATTAAATGAATCTGTTAACCTTTATTCCATAGGATAATTGCCTGTGTGTTTCTTCCTGTCATCTGTGTGTATGATAAATGTCCTTTTCCCAGCTATAACAGGAGATTAATCCAACGTTAATGTTTTCCTTCACGTGATGCGTGCTGAAAGAAAATCCTCTTCTGCTTTGGAAAGCCGTGGATGTGTCATACAAATGGTACTGAGGAGATTAAATGGGAGATGATGTTTATGTTCACTTCATTGTAAAACAGAACATCACAGATCCCTGGCGTGTAGAGAGGGGGCAGGTCCTGAGGGAAATCTTCTTACTGAAGAAAAAGGGACAGAAGGGAGAGTTAAAAATAAAAAAAACAAAGGGTGAAGGGGAGAAAAACCCCACTTGAGGGAACCCCCCCAACTTTCTTGCTTTCTACAGGTGTGAAAAGCCTGGGTGGCAGAGGCTGGAAATGCTTGGGGACACAATGGGACACAAGTGTTGGCATCATTGCTGGGGTTCAGGAGAGAAGTTTTGGTTCTCACTCAGAGCTGCACACTCCTTTTTAAAGACTTTGTCACAGTGATGGAAAATAGGATGAATTAATGTGAGAGTAAAGGGCCTGGGAGTGCTGGTGTTCCATGGCTCCCACCAACATCCCCTTTGTCTTGAGGGGAGGTAAGCAAGGCAGGAGAGGTGCAGTTCAGGTGGAGCTGTGCCTCTCAGGAGGTGTGTGGGTTGCAGAACTTGCCTTCTTGCACTGAAATGACTCCCTGTGCTCTGTTGAACCTGCTGGCTTGGCTTAGGATCCCATTCCCACAGAGTAGTGGGCAAATGCCCCTCAGTCCTTCCCGAAGCTCCCACAGCACAGCTGGGCTCTGAAATGTGATTCCACAGGCAGTTCTGGTCCCACAGAAATGGGGCTGAGCCCTGACCCAGCTCTCCTCCCTGCAATGGAATAAACCTGGAGGGGATCTTCCTTTGTTTTCAGCAGGTTGGTTTAGAGCTCAGAGTTTATGCACCACAGAGATAGAAAGCAAAAGCCTCGTATTTGCAAAGCAGCCAGATGTGCCAGGGGACAATGATGGCTCCAAAAACTGATGTGTGGTTTGGAGAGAGCATTTTTATTTTCCCAGCTTTGCAGAGCAGCTCCTGCCCTCTGTGCTGCCCTGTCCCAGCAGAGCCCAGTGTGCTCTGGAAGGAGATGATGTGGGGAGCAATCAGGCTGGAAGAACAGAGAACTTCAGTCAGAAGATGTCCAGGTAATGCGTGTGGAGGATGTGCTTCTAATGCACTTCATGCCTCAGTGGAATCAAAAGCTGCCGTGTGTAACCCAGAGCAGCCTGATCTCAGCTGCCACTTGTCATGTAAAGGCTGAAGATGATAATTTGGCTTTTTACAACCCGTTTCTGTGAGCAGGGTTGGCCTGGGCTGGTTTGGGTGGCCGCTAGAGGACACTGTGCCCAAAACCATGAACTTGTTTAGATTTCCAAGTGATGGCAGGGCAAACAAACAGCAGATTGCCGGAGGGCTAAGTGCAGGAGGCCTGCAGTATGTCTTCCATAGCTGGGAAAAAGAATACACCTCTTACCTTCTATGGCATAAATTTTAGGTGCAACCCCAAACCCAACACTCTCCCCAAATGCTCAAGTGACAGAGGATCTGAACCACGAAGGATTAAATGTCACTCTGGCCTTCTTTGTCACATCAGTTATTTTGTAGTGTACAGTCCAAAGCACATGTCCAGGCTGATGGGAAAGCTTCATTTGGTCTTTCAGGTGATGTGGGATGGTGCCGTGTTTGAAATTCCTCAGGTACCTTTATATCCTAATGTGAGTTAATGCCTCCCTCGTGCTCAACCCACACATCTAGGATCTTGTGTAGTAATAACGTGACACATAAAGATAGGCTGCTTTCACTGTAGCTTCTTTATAAAGGTGATTAATTCAGTTGGAAACAAATCCTGCCTTTTGCATCTCGATTTTATCACCCAGTGGGGTGAAACTAGTGGAAGACTGCATTTCCTACTGTTCAAACTCAGTTGATTTCATTGTTTGTTTCCCTCTTCATCCTCAGTTGCCTTGAACTTCTCAAAAATCCTGACATATTTCCAAATGACATCCTTGTTGAAAGACATACTAGGTCAAGGACCTTTGAAATCAATCAGCTTCCACTCTGCCTAAGAAACTTGACAGATTCCAGGGTGGGGCTTTGCCTTTTTTTGCAGGTTATTTATCTCTGTCAGTGATCTCCCTTTTAAAATCCCTTATCTGTAGCATCTCACGCCCACGTCAGTGGTTGGAGGCATATTTTTGCCTGATGTTGTAACTCCATGTAGTAAGAGACAGCCTCTATCCTGAGAGCCTTACAGCACAGTACATTTGACAGGCTGCTAGGTGAGACTCTCTTTTAAGTCTGCAGAGTGTGCTAGGCCAAAAAAATGGACATAAAAACCTTGGCCCCGAATCTTTTGCATCCCAGCTCAGCCCTGGCAGCTCCGGGGTCATATTTTAGTTGCTGTGCATGGAGGTGCACTGTGCTTTCAGACAGATGCCCGGGGAGAAGGTGAGGAGTTAACTCGCTGTTCAAAACAAGCAACAAGGCGAAAATAGAGCAGAATGGAGAGTTTGTATTTCAGCGCCACAATGAGAGAGGGGTGGGGGCAGCGCGATCGCCAGTGATGTGCAGAATGGCAGAGAGGGTGGGCGGCTGGGCTGTCAAACTGCCTTAATTTAATTGCAAACACATGCTGATGAGTCCCCTCCTCCTGGACCTCAGCGCTGGGAAACTTTTTTTTTGTCAGCTCCCTGCAGCTCAGAATTGAGGCAAATACGCTCCAGCAAACACCATGCTGATCAAACCCTCAGCTCTTGGAGGATTTCTGTATTTTCTCCTCCTGCCTGGCTTCTCCTGCTCCTGCCCCAGCCGCTGCCTGTGCTTCAGGACTACAGTGAGATGCATGCATCTGATGTTGGAAAGCGTCCCCGAGATCCCACCCCAGACAAACATTCTGTGAGTAACCACTTCATTTTCCTGCCTTTCTTACCTGCTTGGTCTGTAGAAAGAAAGGGAAAAAAATAGCCAAGTCCAAAGGCATTCTTTTATCCTCCTTTTTTTCCCGCAGAATTATCTGCCTCAAGAACTGTTTTGTGCTTTTAAAACATGAAACAGAAACTTCCTTTTGGCATCAGTTAATTGCTAACGGGACAATCAAGGGAATTGAAAAATGTAATGAGACTAATTCCAGGGCAAGCACTGGAAGACAGTTTTGGGAATCAAAGGTCAAAAATGTTAAACTGAGCTTATGGAAAGGGACACAGTTTGCGTTTTAGAAGGCTTTGCATATGGGTGTAGGGGAGAGGGGAAATAGAGCAGCTCAGGCTTTTGTCTCCAGCGACACAAACACTTTCCTTATATATACACCACCATTTCAGGACTGAATTTTTAAGTACTGGTTTTCCATTTTCTATTTGAACTCTTCAAACCAAAGTTAAAAAGTAACAAC
>JAWWMJ010000065.1:8589557-8609925 GCA_035047045.1 Vireo griseus
GTTTAAGCCTAGATTTTATTGGGGGAAAGGTTTTTTCCATTGGCTGAACTGAGGTATTTCTGAGATCATTGAAGCTTAATTCCTGTTCTCTGTCTGAAATGACACAAAATTGCTGTCAAGTGGAGCCTGAGTGTTTCTGCTGGAGATCCTTCGAGTGCAGAGGGAGGGAAGTCTCCTGTGTCACCAACTCTTTCCCAGTTCTGGGATGCTGTGGTTCCAAGCTCCCTCTGGCAGCAGCACACTTCATTCTCTGCACCACCTTGAATGGGATACTGTTTTAAAACATTAATGAAATAGTATAGGTGTGAGATATAAAAATTGCAATATTGCAAAGGATGATGACTCTTCATAGACCAGTATTTTTTAAGGTGATTTATGTATTTTATTCTCTTTTACTACTGTCTGCATAATTTTAAGCAAATAACATATTGGTGATCAGAGATCCTCACAGACATAAAGAAAGATGAGCCTGGTGAGTGCTCTCTTTGTTGGCAGATCATGAGCCTTTGTGTGGCAAGGAAAAACCCTGACTTCCTGACTATCTTGAAGATCTAATGTGTGCAAATACATTTCCCAGCCAGCATCCCATTGTATCTGTTTATAAATAGCATTTGAATAATTAAACTTTTTTTGAATTGTGGAAGATCGAGGAATGCTTCTTAACCAAGCCCTGCCTCCTCCAGCTTTTTGGCATGTTAGTGTTTCTCCTGGGAGAGCCCTTGTGTCAGACTGAACATAGCCTCGATCACGGAATTATTCTGAGCAGAAAATGTGGGATTGGGACATTTTCCATGGTTAATCTTCTCTGTGAACAGGACTGAGTCTGTGACTGCAGCTCCCAACGCCGAGCCCAGGCTCCAGCTCGCTTCCCTCGAAGAACAGCTGCACTTTCCAGATGGAGCTTGCTTTGAAGTTGGGAGTTTGGGACTTTCTGACCTCCATGACTCCATGCCACCCTCTCTAAGAATCCTGGAAGAGCGGGGAAGTCTCCTGGCTGGCACAGGCTGTGCTTCACCGTTGGCAGGTGGCCCCTGGGGCTGCAGCCAGCTGGCAGCACTGGGAGCTGGGATTGGCATGGAACCAGCCCCAGGATTGATGAGCTGTTCCTGGCTCCTCTTGGGTCGCCATTTCCCTCCTCCCTTCCCAATCCCAGCTGGGTACAGCTGAGGATCTGGCCCAAAGTCTGGTTTTAGCAATAGACTGTTTATCTTTGGTAATGGAGTTTGCTCACTTTATCCTGAGCAGAGTAGGATGGCAGGAACGACTGCACGGGTACAGATAAGCCATAAAAATTCATGGTGTTGAACTGCAAACGTATTTTGGCTGTTGTCTGTTGAATTGGAACAGGATTATCCAGATGTGATCTGCTGGTTACCGCTGGGATTCAGGCAGTTCCTTCAGCCAGCAGCCCAAGGAAGGAACAGCTGTGGAACATACACTCCCAAAATTTCAATAGGTCTTTAACCTTCGCAGCCATTTGTTCTGCACTGTGACATTTAAAACAATAAACTTTGAAACGTGTGGGCACGAGTAGGAGAAATCCATGGAAAGAAGTTCCCCTCTGGCTGGCAGCTAATGGATTGCAATCCAATTATCCATGGGTTATTCTTCTTTCTGCATTATGCGGGGCACGTAATGAATGAGTGCTGCTGGAGAAACATAGCTGAGGGCACAGGGCAGGATCTGGGATCTGAACACATCACTGGCATGAACTGAGGGCGACCCAGTTGTTCACAGGCCTGGTTGCTAATTGGGCAGTGTAAGCATGACCAGCTTGACGAGTTTTGTTTCCCTTCATGGTTGTGCTGCTTTTGAGGCCTGCTCAGTTCCAATCCCTGGAGCAGGACAGGGTGTAGCTCTCTTAGTCTATTAATGAGCACATTTTCAGCAGGAATTTTATACATTTGTTGGGGAAAGGTTTGCTGAGCGAATGAGTTCTTGGAAATGCTGCTCGGTTTGTGGTCTCTGTCGTGTGTTTTGGGCTGAAGAAGGGATTACTCATTTCCTCTGTGTGATAATCTTATATGCAGCCATTAAATGCACACCCACACATTCTGCGTGTGCCAGGTAGAATGTGTAGTATTTAATCCATATTAAACCTTCTAGAGATGACCAAGAACTTTATGTTCTATTTTTAGAAGTCTCTTCATCGGAAGGAAAATGGAGAGGGAAGGTATTTAAAACATATTTTCCTTCCAGAAACTCATTCCAGCATCTTTTCATGGAAGCATCCTAAATCTTGTGAATGTAGCAACCTTAAGTGTTTTAAATGCTGCTTTCACTGAACTTCCCAGTGCTTCAGCATCTGGTTCCCACTTGAGTACTTGTATTTTTGTTGCCCTCACCACATCCCTCTCCCCACAGGGATCCCAGGACTCTTTCCTGTGCTCTTTGAGGAGAAGTCAGTATTTTTTGGTGAAAGAATGTGGATGTATTCTGGGTAAAAACTTGAATGATCATGCTCTTGAAAAAGTGAAAGACTGACACTTGAGCTACACAAGACCCAATAGCAAATGTCTGAATCAGGGTCAGAACACTCTTCAGGAGGAGGGAAAAGCTTCCTTTGATGTAGGCAGTATTTTGGATAGTTGGTACAAAGGAATTATGCATTAGGTTAAGAGAGTCCTTTCTGCCATGAATGCCAAGAATAGACTCAGCTGGTTTGGGTAGGATCAGACTTTAATCTTCATCCCACTTCTAAGACATATTAGCTCAAATTATCTAACACTGATGAATTTGGCATCTTTTTATGTAATCTTCCCACTTGAATATGCATTCAGGACCAAAACTGAAAGTTCCTACCTTTCCTGGGAAGAGCTGAAGGGATGCCAGGTGGCATTTGAAATGATTCCACCAGGAATGAGGCAGCAGCAGATCCCTCCTGCCCTGGCACTGCCTTTCAGACATAGCATTCCCACATGCACAGGAAAAGTGGGATCAGACCAGCTTGGTACACTGGCTGCTGGATTTTGGTCAAGTTCCTGCCCTGGCTGACGCAGAGGGAGCCCTTTAGAAAATCTGACTCCTGTTTGTGGGAGCTGAATCTTAAAAATCTGGGTTCAGGAATGCCTGTGGTAATTTCTTAATTAAAATCTAGTGTTCCTAAAACTTCAAAATAAGTGGTGTGGCAGTGCACCAGGAGCCATGGCCTGTTTGCAGAGCTGGGCTCCCTGCAGCTCCTTGCTCTCCACTGTTTCAACCACGATCCCATCGTTTCATTTCCTTGTATCTCCATGCTCAACATATTTTCCTTCCTCTTCACTCTTTGAACAGTCAGATCCTGATGTCTTAAGCTGGTAAGCCCCAAAATAGCCAGGACTTGGAAGATGCCCAGCCCTGAGCCTCCCCATGGTCTCCTCATCTGCCTCGCAGGGCTGGCAGGGCTCAGCTGTCCATGCAGGGGTTCTGGGATGAAGGCTGTCATTTATTGAAGCCGTTTGGGACATTCCTGAGTTGGGCAGCTGATGACAGTGAGTCTGGAAGACTTCATTTCCATCTCAGCAAGGCAGTTTTCCCTTCCTGCCAGGACTGGAGTGGTTTGGCAGGACTGGGGAACCTGCAGAGCTGATGTTGTGCAGATAAGTGTGAGGAGCAGCTTCTTTCTGATAAATGTCCTGGCTCTTCTTGTACATGGGAAGCTTGACTGATAGGATACTTTTGGGATGTGTTTAGGATGGCTTTCATGCCCTCCCTTCCTCAGAAAACACTGGGAGAAGCTTCAAGGTGCTCTGTAAGAGCACCTTTACTCTGGGTGTCACTGTGGTAAGGATTGTGTGGCTGCCACTTCCCCAGCAGTTCTGGGCAGAGCTGTCAGCACCACTGCTGTGCTGGGAGCACAAAGGGTTCTTCACTGGAACAAACCCAGTAATTTCCATGGAACTGCAGTAAAACGCCTCTTGTTGCTAATTATGTGCTTAGTTAACATAGTAATACATGAGTCTGTGAAAGCCTAAATAGATTAAGCAGAAGTGGTCTTGTAAAAGGCATTGATTGCTTTATGTGCTAATCACTGATAATTATTTAACACAAGGCTTGCAGGGATGATTGTTCTGATAGCAGCTGAGAGGCTCAGACAGATCGAGTGTCCCTCTGCAGAGATCCATTTCCCCTTCCATTTGCAAATTCTGGCATTCTTTGTGGCCTCTGTTAATAGCTCCCAAATTCAGAAAAGGTGACTTATTTCTACAGCAGGTCCTGAATTGTCCCTGCATTCCAGGTCCCTTTCCTGTCAGAGCTTGGGCACGAGGGTTTGGTGAGGTTTTCAGCCGAGCCAGTCAGGCTGGTGCTGTGCAGAGGGATCTGTGCTGGGTGATGCTGCTGTCCCAGGCCTCCACTCCGTGTGAAAAGCTAGAAGAGGATCCTGAATCCTTTCTCAGCAGCTCTTCCTTGTGGGAAAGTCATTTGTCATCCCAGGCTGCCATCCTTGAAATCATGGGGGAAGAGTTAAATCACGAGGGATTATTTTTTCTCCTCATTTTTCAAATTCCCAGGTGGAAAGAAGAGGGCAGGAGGGAGAGGAGCTGCTGGGGCTTGGGGCAGCTGGGGGGAGCTGCCCTGGGAGAAGCTCCGTGCTGGGTCCCCATAAAAAAACACATTTGTTCTGAAGAGAAACCTAAATTTCCAGAGTGAGTGCCTTGGGAATCGAGAGGAACAGACATTTCTTTGTGAGAGGAGACAAACTCTGTAGGGAATGTTCTCAATCAAACACACACGAGCCAGGGAATTCCCAGCACAGCCCTTCATTGCCAGCCGTGCTTTAGGCTAAGGCAAGGTCTGGAGTCAAAACACTGAGGATGCCCAAAGTATTGAGGTTTTTGCATGGTAAAGAGGAATATGTAGGTTCCTCTGCGTGCCCAGGGACTTTCTTTGCAGAGCAGGGACCTTCACATTGGTACTTTAATGCTGTGTGTGGTACAGGGAGCAGAACAGCCTGGTCCATCCTTTGCCTCCAGGGCAGGATCCACCTACCTAAACCGTGTGTGGCTGTCTCACCTGCAGTCCACTGGGTGTTTTATGAGCCTTGCTAATTGAAATATTTGAAAAAAAAAGCCCTGAATCTGCAGTTTCAGTCAGTGACTATTTGCCCTTTCTATTTGTAGCAATTTCCTGACATAGTTATTGTATCTATGGCTAAATAAGACATTTCAGTTCTTTTCGTGGTCATGTTTTCTAGCCTTCAGTTCATTCCCATTGCTTTCCTTGGATTCTCTCCAGTTATTTCACATCATTTCTTGAAATGAAGTGCTCAGAGAAGAGATGCAATGTTTCAGTTCCACTTTTGTCTGTGGGGAAAGCTGCAGCATTTGTGATGGAGGAGCAAACCAAAAAAGAACTTTCCAAAGGATTCAAAGATAGCTGGGGTCCAGAGAATCATCTGAAGGCCTTGCCTGGAACAGAAAACAGAAGAAAAATTAAAATATTTCATTAAAATAATGTGCTAAGTTTTCTTACATGTTCCTTGGGCTGGTGTGGTTTAAAAAGAACAAGGTGCCCAGAGCAGCTGTGGCTGCTCCATCCCTGGCAGTGCCCAAGGCCAGGTTGGGAGGGCTTGGAGCAGCCTGGGACAGTGGAAGATGTCCCTGCCCATGGCAGGGGGTTGGAATGAAATAAAATTTAAAGTCTTTTCCAACCTAAACTATTCTATGACCCCATGATCTTAAAATAAAACCAGCTTTAGTCATTGTGCAGCCTCTTCCTGAGGGCTTGCTCCAAGCTCTTTCAGCTCCCTTGGGTCCTCCCTGCCAGTTTGGGGTTACCTGCAATGACTGCACCTCTTTCTAATTGGAATTTTATAAATGCCAGGATTCTTGTCGATGCCTGTCTAAAAACCAGTGTTGAACTTGCAGCTATTTGTAGAATCCTGGTTTAAACTCTGCATCCAAGTGTGACTTCACCACCAGAATGGGGAACCTGTGCTTTTTCCTCTTAAAGAAAATGCCCTTAAAGGGCTTAAACTGAAAATTAGCTATGTATTCCCTAAATGTGATAGATCAAGCAGTGCAGGAGAGGAAAATCCACTTCATTGTGTGCTTTGGACAGAAACTTGTGGCAATCCCTGTGTGTCAGCCTTTGGTGGTTTGTTATAATGCACTGGATCACACGAGGTGCCAAATCAATGCACGTTCCCTATAGAAGTGTTTCTCCTTGGTTAACCAGGTTAAACCACTTAGCTCTTGCTTTATTATCCCATTAGCAATCCAAACCCCATGGTTTTGGGTTCCATGCCGATGCAGTTCCATGGGCAGCCCTTGAAATCTGCCAGAATCCCCCAGGCTCCAGCAATTCTAATTGGAGCTGGCACGGATTTGACATGCAGGCAGTGATAAGCTGTTGTAAGTCTTGGAGCATTGCAGAGCAAAATGGGAAATGCTTATTAAATGAGGTTATTTGAGCAGATTTAACCATTTTAGGGCACAGATAGTTTAGGTAGGGAGCTAAATTATGGGTCCACGTGATGGTGTGTGTTCCTCTACAAACCAGGATGAGATGCAAGAGTAATTGCATGTGAACTTGGGGTGTGCTGATGCAGAATTTTTTCTGGTGCTCATGGGAGTGGTCCCTTGAGTCCTTTTAGTGTCTAGTTTTCTGTGGAATTAGAATAAATAATTTTCTCAGTGTAGGCCTGTCCTGGCTGTTGGCTGACTTTGCAGACAAGGGCAGACCCCAACCATTGTCCCCACTCCTTCCCCACTCCCTTCCCTGGTCTAATGGCTCCTTTATATCCTCTGCTTTTAGAGATTTACGCTTCAACCACATCAAGGAGATACAACCTGGAGCCTTCAGGAGACTGAAGAACCTCAACACACTGTAAGTTGCACTCTGAGGACATCCATTTATTTCTCGTGGTAGTTCTGTCCCCACAAATGGCTTAAAGGTGGCCATGGAGTGGGCTGGACAAAAACTTTATTGCCACTGATTCTGTTCATCCAGAGCACCAGAACAGCCCAGGTTAGTCTCACAAACAGCACTGTGTGGTACTGAACTGCCAGAAATAACAGGGAAGAAAGGATGCTTTGGATGGATTTCTGTCATTTGAGATAGGGTCAGATACAGTGAGAAATGAGGAAAAAATATCCAGAGAGATAATAGAGTTCAAGTCTGTAGGGTTTTGCCTTATCACAAAGCTCTGCTGAGGCCTCTTGATCTCCAGCCCTGCTCTTCCACCCCTGGAGCTCTCCTGAGTCAGGAAACAAAGGGTTCCAGATGATGTCATCCCTGTGTGGTGCAGGCAGATGTTTGGCAGCACACCCAGGACCACCAGGCGAGTTTCAGCCGAGCCCTGGGGAAGATGAGGATGCTGGCAGGGCTTCACTGGGACTGATGCTCCACCCGACCTGCCGAGCCTTGGAAGGGCTCCCAATTCCTGCCCTGCTCACACCTTGGACTGGGCAGGTCTCTGACCTGTGCAGGACTTGTGCTTTTGTCTTTCTGACTCCTCCTCTCTGCGTAGAGGTAGATACAGAGAGAGCCTGACCTGTCTCTAACACCTGACTGTGCTCCATGAATTTCTCCAGTTCTTTTTCCTTCCTGTCTCCACACTCTCCTGGACAGAGACCTCAAGGACAGCAAGTCCTTGAGGAGTACCAGAGGGAATAGGCATGAATGCCATGATCTCATGGGTGCCAGGCCAGGAGGAACTCTGTGTTTTCACAGGTGCTGGGCAGACATTCCTGCTTTCCCTAAACAGTGTCCTGTGGCCATTGTCAGAGCTGGAATACTGGACTAGGTGAAACGCTGCTCTAACAAAATACTGCATTTTTATATTTGGATTCTGAAAATCAACCTTATTTGGCAAGGAAACCTTTCCATTTAGATAGTGCTTCTTATACTCAGTTCTATTTCCTGCTCTGGCCAGCAAACTGGAACTCTCAGTTATTCTCACACTTGTTAACTTGTTAACTCCCACGGCTGAGGACCTTGATAGCTGACTGAAAGAACATTGGACCTCATGCTCCTGAAGCAAATTTCTCTCCAGGAACTTTGGTTTGTCTCATTCCCACATCAAAACTGGCAAGAGCTGAAGAATTTGCTGATGTTTCTTAGATGGTGAATTTTGCCCGAGGACTTAACCAGCTTTTCAAGTGATAAAGAGAATAAATCCTTTCAAATCCCTCAGAGACTTCCTGGGAAAATTTGTCCAGAAAATTTGAAGTGAGAGGTTTGGAGGATAGAATAGCCTAAGTTCCACGTGCAGAGCTCCGAGCTTGCAGCTTGCTGCCACTGAGTTTAAATAAATCTTCCATAAGCAAATAAATGTTTTTTAAAGGGCTTTTTCCACTAATGTCAGAGGAAGAGTAACAGATTCTGGTGAAGCTTCTGTTCTCCATCTCTCTTAGGGCTGGGTGGCTGTTCTGTATCCAAGTCTGACAGTTTATAAACCACCCTGAAAAGGAAACCTTTGTAGCCTGTGTTGGATGCAGGGAATGGGCTGACAGGAGAGGAGCCTGTGTGGATGTCCAGTGGGGCTGTTGAACAGTTCAAACCCTCCCCTGGCTCCTCTCTGCTTCTCTCTGCTGTGGGAGATTTGATAAATCACAGAGCACTGCATCAGCACTGAGAACAGGAGCCCTGTTTGTGGAGCAGACACAGTCCCTGTTTGCTTCCAGCTGGGGACCCCTGGTGCAGCAGCACAGGTAAGGAGCAGTTACCCCAAATCCTGCACCACCAGGAGCTGCTGTGTTGGCTGTGTGCAACTGCAGAAGTTCTCCTGGGCTAACATCTTAGGCAGGTGTAACATTTCCCCATCCCTTCCCTCTGCTCTGTTCCTGGAGGTGCAGATGGGGTGAGTATTTTTAAGCTCTTAATAGGTTCCCTTGGTACAAAAAAAAAAAAAAAAAAAGAAAAGGTAAAAGGTAGAGTGAGGAAAACCCCCTCATGTGTGCCATCCACCCCCAGCTCCAGGACAGCAGTTTGGCTGCAGTTTGCCATCACTTGCTGCAGGGCTGAAGCCAACACAGCTCAGAGCAAGTGCTGGGCTGTGGGAGAGAGAGAGGAAACTCTGTGAGCCCATGGTGAGGCACAGCCTTTCCCTGCTTTCCAGTTCTCGCTGCTTTAGGTCATTTTTGGGTGGGGATGGATGATGACACCCCTGTGAGGCCTCTCCTTACGCCTTCCCACAGGAGTCAGTGCTGCCCTGCCAGCCCAGTGCTGTTCTCACACCCCAGCCAAAGGGCTGCTGCTCCTTGGGGCTCTCCAGCACCATCCATTGAAATGTCCAACCCAGGGAACAAAGTTTCTTAACATCCCCAGGGTGTGTTTTGTTCTTCCTGAGGCGAGAGCACCCTAGAGAACGGGGGGTCTGTGGAGAGCACATTGTTTGTGCCTCTGCCTGTCCTTTGCCCTGTCACTGCTCACACATTTCAGCTTAGGTGAGAGCAGAAGCACTTCTGCTGAGTGTTAGGTGCTGCTTGGGAGGGATCTCAGGGCAAATATCAGCAGTAATGTGGAGTTTGTGGCTTTTCCCCTCTAGTAACTCTTGACAGAGTCTGTTCCTGCCAGAAAGGAGGGGATGTCAGAGCCTGCTTGGATCTCAGAATAGAAGTTTCTCCCTTAAATATGGGAAATGGATATTCCAGATCATTCTGTCAACAAGGGGCAATGCATGGTTGAACATAAGACTCACTTTTTCTCCCCCTCTAAATACGCTGGGATGATTTCTGTTAATGGTGTGAGGACAAAAATAGCTGTTTTGTCACGATGACTGTAGCATGTGGTTTGTCAAAGGAAAAGAGGAAAGAAAACATGGTTTGAGTCTGAATTCTGTACTGTCACATCATTTAATTCATTCTCCAAAACAGAAAACCAGTCATTTAATGCAGCTTAAGCCTGTGCCTGGCAACCTGGAGAGAGGGTGGGGAAGGAGAAGGGAGAGGCAGTCAGGACATAAAACCTAAAGGAAACTGAGTGTAAAAGTTCTCTTGGTGGATCTGGACCAGGTCTTGTGGCGCTCGTGTATCTCAAAACATCCCACAAGAGTTTTGCAGGAATAAAATCTGTGTGATTTGAGTTCTCATTTGGACTCCAATTCACCCTCTGGCATGGAGGGGAATGCCCCATCATTCTGCTAGGAAACGTGCTTGTGATACTTTTAATTTAGCCTGTTCTGCTACAGGATGTGCTTAAGATAATTATAGTGATAATGATCTTTCCAGCCTCTGTCTGCCAGATCATTTATTCCCAGCAGATCTGGGATCTCAGCTTTCAGCCCTCTAAGGGTAGCAGGAATTTGGGCAGGAATTTGGGCATTTTTGCTAAGGATGGCAGCTGGGACTGATGGCCAGGCCATGCCAGGACTTTGCAGGCTTCTCAGCCTGGGTGAACTGCACAGGAGTCAAGGAGCAGACAGCTGTGCAGGAGCCATCCAAAGCCTCTCTAGGAGCCAGATGTGCTGCCTTGTCCATGGATTTCTCTGAAAGCAGCGTTCTGGATTAAATGGACTATTATCATCAGTTATCTCACTTCATCAGTTATCTCACTCTCGAAGGTTTTCCAGGACTTATCCTTCCATTCCAATGGGGAATCCTGAGACAGGAAGCAGAGATGGCTTCTTCCATGCAGTTTTTATTCTTAAATCAGGCAATAAACAAATTTTTAAGTATCAGACGATGAGATAAGAGCCCTGTGTTCTGCTTGCCATCTGAACTTCCAGGATTCATCTTACTTGGCTGGGTCAGTGATTACACTCCCTTGAACTGCACAAAATAGCCAAGACAACAAAACAGATTGGGATAATACTTTTAAATAGCCCCAAAACACAGCCAGACAGCACAATGCAATTAGAAATCCCAGTGGAGATCAGTCCTGGTGTGACCCCTGAGCCTTGAAGGTACCAGTGAAGGGCTCCAGACCCTGGTGCTGCTCAGGCTGCTGGTGAGACCCTGCTCACCTGGGAGGGAAATGGCCAATGCCAGCTGTGTGACAGGTGCTCACATCCATGGCAGTGCCATCGGTGCTGCAGCCCTCTGGCAGCCTGTTGTGTGCTCAGAAGTGTGGCCAAGGCTCATATAACAGAACAAGCTGCCTTTGTCCTGCCCTGGCCAGCGATGAGAGCCGTAGGTGCAGGGAGGGAGCACAGCTGATGCCTGTGCTGGCTTTGTCCTGCGGGTAAATAGACAAAAGCTCTCTCCCACACTGCTCTCAGGCAGCTCTTTCCAGCCCTCGGGTGTTCAGTCATCCAACAAACCTTTGGGTTGATGCTCAGGGACTCTATTTCCACTCAGCATAGCTGGCTGTCAAAGCAGGGCCGTGTGTTCCAAGGACTTGACATCATTTTTACATCCTTAGGAGTGAGCTTGGGCTGTTTGACCTCAGCCATGGGGATGGAGCCATTGCTTCCAGCTGTGCAGGAGCTTTCCAGCAGTGCTGTGCCTGTGCCTGTGCCAGCCCTGGGGATGTGCAGTCTGGCAGTGGCACCCACGCTATCAGGGCAGCTAATGCAGAGAGGATAGACAAATCAAGGATAATGAGGTTTTTCTCAACCCCTTATGACCTGACTTCCAAAGTTGTTTGCTTTTAAGGTTCTCACATGCATTTTTTGACTCTCAGTGTAATTCTCCACCTGAGAACAAGCTGGTGGAAAGCTGGTATGACTCAGGTGCCTGGAGAGAACTTGTGAAGCTGCCATCACACCTGTGTGCTTCTGACATCTTTTATCTCTTCTGTCATCCCTGAGGTGTTTGATTTTACCTTCATCTTCTTTTCCCACAAGTTTTTTACCATTTCTCCCCATCTCTTGGTCTTTTCTCTCCATCCTTTACCTGCACAAGCTGTTTTTCCTCAGGAAACGCCCTTGGCTCGTAAGGCCAGAGGCTGGCTGCTCTTTCTCCTCCAGAAAAGGGGGGCAGAAGATAAGGTTTTACTGCTGGGAAAGTGCTGAGCTGTCTTCTCACCTGCTGCTGGTGGCAGATCATTCCTGAGGAGCAGAGCTATTGGCAAAAATCAACTTTAGAAATGCACATCCAGTGCCCAGATCGAATGTGAGCCCACGCTGTAAGGTCTGGCTGCTTGCACAGGGAATTGCTGTTTTTCCTTCAACACCAGAAAAAGAAATCTTTGCAGCACAGTCACAGATTCCCTCTCTGCCCACAGCTCCATTTAGGAATTTTAAAAATTAGTGTGGCTGGTGAAATCCTTGCTGTGTGCTATTCATCTCTGAAAGCTCCACCAGCTCTGAGCTTTGACAGATCTGAACATTGTTGGAGTCCAAGATATTTGGAAAATCCCTCAGATTGCCCTGGGGGGTCTGGGACCCTCTCTGGGACCCCAGGAGGACACAGCCTTTGATTTGTGCCCATGGGAAAAGCTTCCAACACTTATGGATGAATTAAGAACATTAAAAATATAAGATATAGTTTAGTTTATCACAGGGTGAAAATTTGTAGTTTTGGGTTTTGTAGTATGGAGGTAAAAGGGAAGCAAGATGGAGGTTTTTGGGTGTTCAGAGTTCTTTTCTTTTACTCCATTTTCTGCTGAGACGGTGACACAAAGACATTGGTAGAATAGATTTGAGGTAGGGGAAACGTGTTACAAATAGGTGATGATTATTGGTACAGAACTGTAAATATAGTACGTTTTAACAGTTAATTGGGTGAAAAGTTTTTGAAACAGCTCTGCATTCTCGGTCTCGTGGTCTTGCAGCTGGAAATTTAGAGTGCCAAGCCCAGGTGTCAGACAGGATTCTGAATTTGAGATAAGAACTTGAATAAACAAGAAAAACTAAGAACTGCAAGTCCAAGTTCTTTTTGTCTGGTGTGGGACTTTGCCAGAAGAAGAAAAATCCCTGTTTGAGGGGGTCAGAAGCTCAGTGGGACAGCACAGCGAGAGCCCCGCGGGCAGCCACGAAGAGCAGCTGAACTCTGTGTGCCACAGAGCTATTTATAAGTGATTTATTGCATTGTCTCGGGGTTGGGCTTGGCAGGGGCTGCAGGAGAGAGCTCTGCAGGGCTCAGCTGTGTGGTTGCACTGCTGCACACAGGGTGGCTCCTGCAGGGCTGGGCTGGTTCTGCTCGCTGGCATTGCCCACACACACAAGTCACACTTGGCTTCCCCAGGCCGTGTGATCCTGAGGTTTGGTGTTAAAATCTGGCACAAGGCTCCCCAGATCGAAAGAGGCCATCTCTGAGCAGCCTCAGGAGTGAAAGTTGAATTTATTTCCTTCTCATTTGCAGGTATCGGTTACAAAGTGATTTGAGCAAAGCCATCAGCATTTTATAGCTCCTATAACTCCACTGAGAACTGGTGTTTTAAACTGCATTTAAACTTTCAAAAACTGGCTCTGCACTGCCCTGCTCACTTGTTGAACCTCACCAGGCCCCTCCAAACCCCATCGTGGCTGTACAAGAGTGGCAGCAATGGTCTAATATCTCACTTCTACACTTCTGTCTGTGTGTGTCCCTTTCCCTCATCCCTTTCCTGAACAAAATTGTAAACTTGGTGTGAAAACTGTGGCAAAAGGTAAGGAAGATTCTTTGAACACTGTGATATTGGAAGCACTTGGCACCTCTCATTGACCTGGCTGGTGTGACTCAAAGCTTTGACTTTCCAACCCCATTAAATCTTAAACTCTGTGACACCTGGGCTCAGGATTTTTCATTGGGCATCCAAGAACAGAAATGCCACAAACCTCACATGTGCTGAATTCACCAGCTGTGTTTTTCTTTCTTGATTTGAACAGGCTGCTGAACAATAACCAGATAAAACAAATCGTGAGGAGATCCTTTGAAGATCTGGAGAACCTGAAATACCTGTGAGTTGGCAGCTCAGTAATTTCATAACCTCTTTAAAATCTAACAACCCACTTTCAGAGTTTGCCATTCAAGGATGTATTTTCTGAGTTTGGAGTTCAGTGTCAGAGGTGTAAAACATTGCCCTTGAATCCAGGCAGCAACTTCTGCTTTGGGTTGAGAGTCCTTGCTGTTTCCTGTGACTTTTTAGAACACAACTGCTGATCAGTTGGCCTAATGCTGTTTCCTTTCTCTCCTTTTGAAAGCTACCTTTATAAAAACGAAATTCAGAGCATCCAGCAACATGCCTTCCACGGGCTCCGTTCCCTGGAGCAGCTGTAAGTACAGACAGCCTTGTTTGGGTGCTGTTCCCAGGCTCAGGGGGCAGTGGGCACTCAGTGAGGGGCACCATGGAGCTTCTGCTCTTTTATCATCTGCCAGACTGCCCTGGCTTCGTTTGAGGACAGCTGGTCTGAGTATTGGTTCTGGTTACTACTGAGGTCTCTTCCTACTGATGTTCCATATGTTTTCTTGTGCCCCTAAAGCTCTGGAGCAGAGGAAGAACCCAGCAGTGCCCATGGCCTTTATTTGCCAGGACCTTATGATGGGAGGAGAGAGGGGTCTGCAGGGTGGCTGGAGGCAGCAGGCAGGGTTTGTGTCTGCTGGGTTTGTGTCTGGGCATTCCTCGAGCAGGGAGCCACAGCTGCTCCTTTACCTAAACTGAGGGTGCTGGTTCAGTTTCTCTCTCATCCAAAGCTCTGCTGGGAATGAATGTTCCAGCTGAGGGCTGGGGCAGCCGAGTATTCCTGGGAGCTCCCAGGATGGTGCAGCTCCCATGCTGCAAAGCATCTGGAAATTGCAGAGGGGGAAGATGATGGATCCAAACAGACAGAGATGACCCTCCCTCAGCTGCGTGGCACTCTGTGCTGGGTTTGGGATGAAGGGAGCCTCGTGTGCTTCCCTGGCAGCTGCAGTCCATCACAGTGACACTCCAGCAGGCCCTCTCTGCTCCCCTTCTGTGCATGGCAAAACTCTGCTGTTTATTCAAAGAGGTTTTGTGTTTTGACTCTCAGTGCTCTGTGCTCGAGGTGAGATGAGCAGACTCAGGTCTGAAGTGTCTTTCTAAACTGGGATTGGATTTTTCTTGCTTGGGACTGGTGGAGAGAGTGTGAGCTTGGCTATTTGAATCATAGATAGGTGGATTGGTTTGGCTTGGAAGGGATCTTAGAATTCCTTTTATTCCAACCCCCTGCCATGGGCAGGGACACCTCCCACTATCCCAGGTTGCTCCCAGCCCAGTCTAATCAGGCCTTGGACACTGCCAGGGATGGAGCAGCCACAGCTTCTCTGGGAAATCTGTGCCAGGGCCTCACCACCCTCACAGGCAAAAAATTCTTCCTAATGATTTATTCTTCCTAAATAATTGAAATGTAAGAATTACTTGCATCATTGAAGAACAGGGGCCAAAGGTGAAACTGGTCTAGTTCTTGAATCCCAGCCACAGCATTTACAGGGCTGGAATGTAACTGAGGATTTTGCTGTAAAAGGAACAGGATCCAGCTTGTTCTCCAGGCTGACCTCACAAGAGGACAGAGCATAGTTGGAAGTTTCAGGCAATCCTAACAATAGGTCTGCCACCAAGCTTGTGTACAATGTGGTTTTCCAACAGCCAGCTCAGCAAGGATGCCTGGGAGAAAATTTAGGAAGCATAAACTGGCTCTAAGCTGAGCTTAGGGAGCTGATGCTGCCCACAGGGATATTTTAGCAGTGAGCGTTCCAGACTTGATGTCACGGATAAAAGAAAAAAACAAAACCAACAAACCCACAAAACCAACGAACAACCCGCTGAAAGTCCCATCTGTTTTCAATCCCAGGCAGGCTTAGCTCCAAAAGAATTAGCTTTGCTCAAATCCTACCCCGTTTTCCTGTCCCCCCAAGCCAGCTTTTCAAGAAAAACTGTAACCCGATTGATGGACAGGATCAGATGCTTTCCTCAAGGTCCAAAGCAATCTCAGCAGACATCTGAGGCTGATTAGAGCACCTCCCTGTCTTCCCCACTGTGACCCTCCAGTGCAGAATCTGAGTCACCCTCTCCCAGTTTGAGCTCTGATACTGGACCATTTATCATCATCCTTCCATTACAAATCAAACAGCCATGTGGAGGCTTAGGCAATTATTTCTCAATGCAGTCAGCTACAATAGCAGAATGAGCATTTGTAGATCTGTGATTAATCTGTGTCTGCTGTGAGATTTATGCCTGTGTAAAATAAAGGGGAAGAGTTTAGGCAACTTTGGAGCTGTACAAAATCCATCTAAAGGTCAGGAATGTGTCAGTTGTGCTGGTGAATGTCACAGCTCATGGGAACAGGGAGGCTCAGGTGTTGAGAGATGTTCTGCAGGCACCAGGTTTCTTTTCTTGATGGCAAGGGGTGAGCTGGGACAGGCAGGAGGTCCCCAGGCCTCTGGAGTGGCAGGTCACGCCTGAGACTTCAGTGGAACTAAAGCCATTAGCCAGAGTTAGCAAGAGCTGATGTGTTCCTGTGATGTGTCATTAGGATCCAGGTGCTCCAGGTGGCTGCACCTTCCCTGGTTTTGGAGGCTGTGCCTTCCCTCCGCAGGACACAGAACCCACAGCAGGCATTTGGAGATGCTTCTGGGCATCCTGGGAGCCTCTGCTGGAATAACAGAGAAGTGCAGGCTGGAAAATGCCTTCGGCGGTCTCCACTTCAACAGGGACCAATTTCAAAGTTTTATTGGGTTGTTCAGGGCCTTTTCCTTCAAATTAATGCTCAGCAAACTGATCATCCACTCAGAAGTGTTGCAATTCCTAGGCTGGGAGCAAGTGCCTTATTGTGAGGCTATTTCTCCCTCCCTGACAATCCAGGGATATGTTGAGAAAGGCAGGGAAAATCCCTGTACAGCTCTTGGATGGCAGCAGCTGCAGGTGGCTCTCCATGGGCAGTAGCTTCTTCCTGTGCAGCAGATCACAGGGATGGTGGTGTTGGTGTTCAGGGAAGAGCAAATCAGCAAATCTGTCCTTTATTCTGTCTGTGTTTGAGTTTATTTAGAGAGAGAGTAAATACTTGACAGCACAGGGACATGCCATGTTGGCTGCTGTGTTTGCAGGTGGGAACTGGAGACACTCAAGTGGATTCTGCTGTTCCACACCTGCCCTGGCATGAGTGTGACCAGAGGGGCACTGGGGGATGGATCTGGGAGGATGTTCTGTCTCTGGAATTGCAATCGCTGTGATTTCTGTTTCACAGGTACCTGCATTTCAACAACCTGGAAAGTCTGGAGCTGAAGACTTTTAGTGACCTGCCTAAACTTGAAAGGCTGTGAGTAAAGATGGGATATTTCAGGGGACTAAGAGGGTGAGGAGAAGGGGGAAAACCCCTTTATTTACTGTAGCAGTTTTAGTAGCATGGAGCGTGATCTTCAAAATGCAAAAAGCAACTTCTTTAAAGAAAGAGATTTTACATAATTACTGAGTAGGAGGATGACTGAGGATGTGAAGAGAATTTCCCATTTTATGTTATGTTCAGGTTTCCCTCCAAACAGGAGTAAATCTGCAGAAAGTCCTACAGCTGGTCAAGCCAAGTGAAATTTTACTCTGAGCATAAGGTCAGCAACATTAGTCACCATTGGGCAGAGTGAGCAAAAAAATGGGGGCGGAAAAGGGATAAAATCAGAAGAAAGTCTAACAAGAAAAACACACATCCTTCTTGAAGGCAGCAAGGAAATGGAGCCTCCTGCTCCCCAGGATTGCTTGTAGCAGTGATGGAGCCAGCAGCACAACAATCCACGTGTGGCTCCCCCTCCATGGAGAAACCAGCAGGCTTTTCTAGGCTGGAATGTGCCTTATATCCTTACATGCCAAGGAAATAAAATCGTGGGATCCCACACCCTTAGGAAAATTCAGACCTGGATCTGTACATGGCTGATCTCAGTCACTGTGTTGGATCCAACAAAAATTCTGGATTTAAATGTTGAAGGAAGGTTTTTCAGCATCCCGGCTGGGCAGCCAGGCTGAGCTCTGGTGCATACTGGTGTGTGCAGGCATCTGCACCCGAGCTGTGCTGCTCTTGTGCTCTCTCCTCTTCCACCACCTGCTAAAATTGCTCCATATCTTTTATCAATTGCTTCATCTCTTTTATCAATGGTCTCTTATGAGTTTTAGGTGTAACCAACATAGGTAAATTCCCCCACCATTATGGGAGTGGGGAGTAATTATCCCCTCTTTGTTCCCACTGATGCGTTTTAGCACTATCAGGGTTTTTCCCTAAGAACAGGGGAGTTAGTTTGATGTGTGTGCTAAGATTCTGGAAGTGAGAATTTGCCTCGGTTTTGTTCAGAGATAAGCCCAGCTTAGGTGGCTGTTGTCTGAATTAGATTTGCTCGTGGGTCTGGGTTAACTACACGAAGTCTAAGGCAGGAGATGTCTAACTCCAGTGGCTGCCCTTGTAAAATTGTCACATCATCTGCACAGGGGAAGGAAAAGGTCCCTTCTAAACTGGAGCTGACTCAGGCCCAGAAAACAGAAGATGGGTCCAATCTGAGGGAATTTTGTGCCCTTTCTCCTCCCTTTGCAGAGAAGCTGGAAGGGTCCAGTTTAAACCTGTTCCATCACATCCTGAGTCACAGTTTCCAGCCCACACCCGCTCTCAGCTTTGGCATATTACATCACACCCACCGAGGGATGAAATCCCTCCAGCTCATGGAAACAAACACGGAGTTTAAATGCTGAGCTCGGTTTTGATGAGCAGCCCTTGTGTTTAAACCGAGCTATGACCTGGGGTGTTGTCATCCTCACAGTGCAAATCCTGAATAATGTCTTGGCACGGCCTCTCCCTCTGCAGATTCTTGCACAACAACAAGATTTCCAGGATTCATCCAGGGACATTCTCTCAACTGGAATCCCTCAAAAGGCTGTAAGTAAAAAACATTGCCTGCAAAGGGGACTTGTTTGTCTTCAATCAGATGGGCAGGATCTGAGGAAGAATGTGCCTGGTTGGCAAAGCTTTGAGTTGTTGCACTTCTAAGGCCACTGCTAAGTTTATGAAACAGTTTTGATTGGACCTGAGAGCTTATTTAAGCAGTTAAAAGTTTCTTTATGCTAGTGTCTAATTATAATCAGCTTACAGCTTAATAATGCCACAGGAACGAACGTTCCTGGAAAGTCTTCACAACAGTTTGAACCCATAAAACATCCTTGAAAAATATAGAAAGTCCAGGTCATGGATATGACCTTGAACATGTCTGTAGATCAGGATCTAACACGGAAAGAAAAATCAGAGACATAAAAGAAAAGGCTTGTTTTCTAGATTGAAATGAGTCAGAGGGTGCCAAGGCACATGATTCTCTTTCCATGCAGGAGCTCCCCAGGGTGCTATTCCCACATAACCTGCCTGTTTCTTAAGCTCACATCTTTCTTGCTTTGGTTTTATGATCTCTGGAAATAAGTTCTATGATGTGTTTGGGGGGAAAAAAAGGAAAAAGGTAAAGAATTTTGGTGTTCTGCCATGATTTTCAAGTACAGTAAAATAATGTGTTTCTCACTGCAGCCCTCAGTCATTTCTGCAAGCAGATAAAATGCTTCACTTCTCTTTAACAGGGAATATCTTGTGAAATGCTCTCTGTAGGTGCCAGAGAAAAAGCTGGGGTGTGGATAAAATCCTCGGCCATGGCCCTGTGTGAAACCTCACTGTCTCAAATATGTGGCCCTGAAAGTGTTAGACTTTTCTTCCAGGTGGTTTTTTTTTTTTGGATGGCCCAGACCCATCAACTGTAAAACTGTCAGTGGGGAAGGAGGCACAAACTAATCCTCCTGTAGTCCTTATTTATCCTCATGGATAGCACTGCTCGTAGGAATGAGGTCAGTGCAGGGAGGGGGCACTGGGAGGTCACTGGAGCTCCATTTGCCGTGGTTCAGGCTTGTGTTGCAGTAATAAAAGTTCTTCCAGTTGTGCAGAAATGCTGCAGCCCCTCACAGCTGGTTACAGAAAGGGTCTGATCCCATCCACACATAAATCAAGGGGAAGGTTTTTTGGAACTGAAAGAGAAAAGCTGTAACAGAGGCAGTTCTTATAGAATTCAGTAACGGTTGAAATCTCCATCCCAGGGGAAAACCCAATATTTCAGTGTCCCAATGAGTCAAAAAATGCATAACCCAATTTAACTGAATAATTTCTGTTTGAAACTGGCATGGCTGATGGTAATGTTAGTTTTACAATTAAACCCTTCTACTTGGTTAAGCATCCTAGTTAACCATCATGCCAATGAGATATCTCAGATTTTCACTTGGGATCTAATCAAAGGCAGGGCACACCACCCGAGTGACCCTTCACTCCAGAGGACTGTTCCCCTCCTGTGCCCTGGAGAAGGAGGCAGCACTGATGCCTTAAATGGCTGCCTAGAAACAGAGACTGGACAGGAATAAAGGAATAAAGGAGGGATTGATTGGAAAGGCTTTCAGATGTGCACTCTGGGCTCCAGAGGCTCCTGCCGCAGTGGGTCTTAAAATGGATGACAAGTCATGAGTTCTTCCCACTTTGATAGCAGCATCAATTCCCCAGGCAAGGATGGAATTTGCCCAAGCTTGCCCCCTGTCTCTCCCCAAGATGAAGGTTTGCAGTTGTTGGGCCCAG
>JAWWMJ010000065.1:8610025-8625985 GCA_035047045.1 Vireo griseus
GTCAGTGTGAGCATGAGAGAACAGCACTGAACGAGCTCCAGGGAACTGCAGAGTTACACTGAGCACTGCAGGGCTGGAACAGAGAAAAGTTCAACCCTGAGGCATCAGCACTGAGCTGCCTTTCCCTGTTGCAGGCGGCTGGACTCCAACTCGCTGCTCTGTGACTGTGACCTGCTGTGGCTGGCAGAGCTGCTGCAGAGGCACGCGGAGCAGGGCAGCATCCAGAGCGCAGCCACCTGCGAGGCCCCACGGGAGCTGCACGGCCGCTCCATCGTCACCCTCACTGCCCAGGAGCTCAGCTGTGGTGAGCCAGAACAAACCCTCCATCGGCCACCCTCAGCCCCCTGGAGCTGGGCTTTGCTCTGAGAATTGCTTCCTCCATCCTTTTCCTCCCTCTGCCCTCTCCTGGCATTCTGATTTCTCCCCTCTTTGCTCCTGAAATGGGAAAATCCCAGTGGGGTTGCAGGAGGAAGCAGCATTCCCAGAGGTGTTGAAGGCAGCTCTGTTTTGGCTGGTGGGTGTTGGTTTATTAGATCTGGTTTATTAGACCTGGTTTATTAGGACCTGCTGCAACAGTGGCTAAACCAGGAGCCAGAGGAAATACCCCACATTAGGCTGAAGAGAGGAGGAGCACTGGGAGAGCTGCAGTGGCTGGAAGCACAACTGGAAACCTGTGGGAGAGCAGAGAAGATATTTAGCTGAATGCTTTGTTTGAGTGTGGTGTAGCTGATGGCTCTTGTTAGGCTGTTATTGTCTAAATTTAGAATTTTAAATTAGGTTTTGTTCTGAAAAATACTAAAATTAATTATTTCACATAGGAAAAAGACAAAGCTCTGATTTTTAAGTGGAGGTTGGCACAAGCATTGGCTGTAGTTTCATGGTACTTTGCTGCTGGCAGAGTCAATTTGAGAAATTCCCACTGACATGGGCTGTTAGCATCCATCCTGGGTATGCTAGTCCAGCTGTGCATGGCCCTGCTCTGAACCAAATGTGTGAGCTCAGCTGGATTTCAAAGAGCTTTCCATTGAATTCAGCTTGTTTTTGTAAAAAATCTTGACCATTTCACAGCTTAATTTAGGGCACAGCCATGCAGAGAGTTGAATTGGCACAAATGGGTCTGTGACCTCAGCAGAGGGGGGATAAGAAGGGCCCAGGGAAAGCAGCTGGGCACACATGGAGTGCCTGTGCCACACAACAAGCTGTCCCCAACACACTCCCAGTGCCACACTACAGCTGTTAGTGCAAATTTGTTCTGGTTTAGGCATGGACACACAGTGGGGTGTCTGTCAAATCAGCCACAGCACCTGGTGGGAAGATTTTGCTGGCATTTGGCTCTCACTCTGGTGGTGTGCCAGCTGGGAAGACAAACGATACAGAGTTCAGCACAGAGCTCTGCCCATGCAGGTGGCTGATGTGTGAGTCAGTCTGGAAGCTGCTGCTACCATTAACCCATGGCTTTGAGCAGCTGTGAGCCAGAGGGGCAGATCTGCCCTGAGCAGCCTTTGGTGCTCTGGGGCTCTGCTGGGTTTGAGCTCTGCTGGCTTTGGGCTCTGCTGGGTTTGGGCTCTGCTGGCTTTGGGCTCTGCTGGGTTTGGGCTCTGCTGGCTTTGGGCTCTGCTGGGTTTGAGCTCTGCTGGCTTTGGGCTCTGCTGGGTTTGGGCTCTGCTGGGTTTGAGCTCTGCTGGCTTTGGGCTCTGCTGGCTTTGGGCTCTGCTGGGTTTGAGCTCTGCTGGGTTTGAGCTCTGCTGGGTTTGAGCTCTGCTGGGTTTGGGCTCTGCTGGGTTTGAGCTCTGCTGGCTTTGGGCTCTGCTGGCTTTGAGCTCTGCTGGCTTTGAGCTCTGCTCAGTTTGAGCTGTGCTCAGTTTGGGCTCTGCTGGCTTTGGGGTCTGCTGGCTTTGGGCTCTGCTGGGTTTGGGCTCTGCTGGGTTTGGGCTCTGCTGGCTTTGGGCTCTGCTGGCTTTGGGGTCTGCTGGCTTTGAGCTCTGCTGGGTTTGGGCTCTGCTGGGTTTGAGCTCTGCTGGGTTTGCCTTTGGGGATCTTTTCTCAGCCATTAACTTGTGGTGAAAGGGGTGAGGACACTGACCTTGCACTGGAGGAAGTGATATGTTCTCGATTTTAGGAATAATCCGGCTGCTGAGCATGCAGACTGTGAAATGGGTATGCTTTTCCCTGAATCAAGACCAAGCACTCCAGGGCTTGTCCATAAATTCCTCCCTATTTTAGCACATCCTTTCAATGTTTAACTTGCTTGGTGCTTGAGTACATCTCAAAGTGAAGCACACAGTGAGAGGCTCGGCCAGACAGGGGTAGGATAAATTAGGGACACAGTGAATGAAATCCTGTTGGGAGGGAAGAGGTGTGGTTTGCAGGGAGCTGGCTCTGTGTTCAGGTGGAGCAGGAAGCTGCAGGCTGCCAGGGGCCGAAAAACAACCCAAGTGAGGATGCTGCTGACCTTTCTGCCTCTTTGGGGGGAGACAGGGACCAGCTCTGTAATGAACCACTGTGCAGTCAGGTCTGTGGGAACTGATCCACTGCCCAACGAACTGGGAATGGGAACAGCAACGATTCCCCAGGGCTTGTAGTGGGTTCAGGTGAATGATGCTATTCCTTTGTGACATTTACAGGTGCTGGTGAGTTTTGGGGTGGCTCTGAGCAGGTCCTGCTGTGCCCAGGGCTCTGCTGGTGCCTGTTTCTTGGGGCGCTGCAGGATGGGTGCTGCAGGATGGTGCTGCAGGATGGGAGCTGCAGGATGGGAGCTGCAGGATGGGTGCTGCAGGATGGGAGCTGCAGGATGGGAGCTGCAGGATGGGAGCTGCAGGATGGGAGCTGCAGGATGGGAGCTGCAGGATGGGAGCTGCAGGATGGGTGCTGCAGGATGGGTGCTGCAGGATGGGTGCTGCAGGATGGGTGTTGCAGGATGGGTGTTGCAGGATGGGTGCTGCAGGATGGGTGCTGCAGGATGGGTGCTGCAGGATGGGTGCTGCAGGATGGGAGCTGCAGGATGGGAGCTGCAGGATGGGTGCTGCAGGATGGGTGCTGTGTGCCCCACCATGCCCCCCAGTTGGGCTCCAGGTGGTTTTGTGCTGCTCTGGACTGGGTTGTGTTCAAATGGTGTTTTGCAGAGAGGCCTCGAATAACCTCTGAACCCCAGGACGTCGATGTGCTCTTGGGAAACACAGTTTATTTCACCTGCAGGGCAGAAGGCAACCCAAAGCCTGCCATTATTTGGCTGCACAACAAGTAAGTCACACGCAAGGAGCCCTAGGGTGGCAAAGGTTTTCAAGCACTGAGCTCTTCAGTGTCTGCCTGCAATTAGAAAGCTGTTTCACAGAACGTTAAAGAAAAGAAGAAAAAAAAAATTGTTATTCCATGGGTTATATTTACCTTCCTTTTAACAGCATTCTCTGGTGACCATGTAATCCAAGTGGTGTTTTCATCTGCATTTGAGATATTTCATCTGTGTTTGTAATGGATTCCAAGAGCTTACAACTTTCCTATAAACATACTCTGCAGGCTGAAAGCAATTGTCTTTTGATCAGGAAAAAATAAAATTAGTGTTTCACGTTGCTCTCAGCCACCATGCTTGCCATTTGTTAACTGCTGAAATGCTTCTCACCAGAGGCTGATCGTGCTGGGTATGAGGATTCTTTCCAAAGGGAAAAATCTCTATGCTCCACGGAAGGACAGAGCTTGCAAATTCATGTGTAGGTTCTGTGCTAGATGCCAGAGTGTTCTGGGAACTGCTGCACAATAAAATACTCTGTGCTCAGGCAGCTGCCCACTGTGGAGTGAGGCTGCTTTGCTGCTTTACGAGCTTCATGTCTGGTGAAGCCTGAGCAGGGCCTGGTTATTAATAAAAATGATCAATGTGTGCTTCTTCAGCAAACCCCCCCACCAGGCAGAGTTTCAGCCCAGAGCAAAAGTTTATGGCTGAGTTAATAAACTTTGGAAGGAAGGTTTTGTTAGGGAAATGCTGGCAGGCTCCCAAAGACAGCATTGTAAGAAGGGTAATGATAATAAATGTTCCACAAACGAGATATGACTGGAGTGAGGAGACACCAGGGGAATTAAATAAATGCCCAGCAAGCAGATTAGATTGCATAGTGGGTCCAGCCTTTGTCCTAGGGGGAGAGAGGTCCCTTCTTCCCTTTCAGTCATCTGCAGCTATCCAAGATTCCTTTGTGCTGGGGCAAATGGGATGCAGCACTGGGACCTTCTCCACGGGCTGGGATCCAGGAGTCACAGGTCATTGCAGAAAGAAGGAAGATGTTTCACAGCTCTCGGGCTGGGTTGGAGTCCAAGCTGAGTTGGGGTCCCATGGTGACTTCTCAGAGCTTTTTGCACCTCTGAGGCCTTTGAGCCTCGAGTTTGAATAGCAATGGCTTCACTCAAGAACAATATTAATTCACTGTTAAATTTGCACTTAGTGAGGAGAACAAGCGTTCTGGGCCAGGAGCCCTGACAATGGCAGTGATGCTGTGACACGGGAACAGAGTGGTCTCCTGATGGGCTGTAAATGTCCTGCTTAATCACTGTGCAGAGAAAAAGCAGCTCACCCAGGGAGTAAATCGGAGCTGGAGCTGCAGCACAGTGCTGTGAATCAAAACTCTTGCTGCAAATTTCATGAAGTCTCAGAAAAGCTCCAAGAAACAGCAACTTACTGCAAGCAAAGTCCCCAGAAACCCCAGCAGGTCGAGGGGGAGCCACCAGCCTTTATTCAGATTTTACCTGTTTGTGGCTGTTTTTTCAGTAACAAGATTGACATGAAAGATGACAACCGCCTGAACCTGCTGCAGGACGGCACCTTGATGATCCAGAACACCAGGGAGTCAGACAAAGGCATCTACCAGTGCATGGCCAAGAACATTGCTGGGGAGGTCAAGACTCAGGAAGTTGTGCTGCGCTACTCTGGCACCCCAAGTAACTGAGCTTTGTGCACCCCTTCATGGCCAGCTCGGCTTGGGGAGGGGAGTGGAGCTAAATCAGAGTCAGTCCCAGCTCTGTGTGTGCCAAGAGGTTCTCGGTGTGCTGGGGAGGAGAGTGGCTGACAGCCAAGTGAGGCCTGAGCTCAAGGGGTTCCCACTGGAGTGGGAAAAGAGGTGCTTAGAGGTGGGAGGTAATTTGGGACTGGGGAGGGAGTTTTGAAGTCTGGGATGAATTCTGCAGCCCACGGGTGAAGGGGACATGGGCGTGGGGATGCTCCAGCACTGGGTGAGGGGGAGTGAGGAGGTGACAGGAAGGGGCTGGGGGCTCACAGCGAGGATTTGGATGTCAGGGAAGAACCAGGGTGGGTTGCTGGGTTGCAGAGGAGAACAAGAAACTTCTGCCCATCAGTGAGCAGGCAGCAGAGCTGCATTCTAAAGCTCTCATTTCCTTCCAGTCAAGCCCACTTTTGTGATCCAGCCACAGAACACCGAAGTGCTGGTTGGGGAAAGTGTCACCCTGGAGTGTGGGGTCTCTGGGCACCCCCACCCTCGCATCAGCTGGACCCTCGGCACGGGCTCTCCTTTGCCACAGGATTCCCGTTTCACAATCACCAGCTCTGGAGGGCTCTTCATTCAGAACGTCACCTTCTCGGACCAGGGGCAGTACAACTGCAATGCCAGCAACTCCGAGGGATCCATCCAGGCCACAGCAAGGATCATAGTGCAAGGTGAGCGCTCCCAGGCTGCTCCTGCGAAGATTCTGTGACATTTCTGGGACGCTATGCTTAGTCAGAGGGGTGTATTTGAGTCTTATGACTGGTTCTGCTCCCTTTGAACTCCCTGGTTTGCTGCCTGAGTGTTTCCTGCTTCTCAGTCACTGCTTTCCCTTCCAGATTCTCCCAGGTTTCTCATCACTCCCACTGATCAGACAGTAACTGAGGGACAAAGCGTGGATTTCCCCTGCTCTGCTGAGGGTCACCCTCCCCCAGTGATTACCTGGACAAGGGCAGGTACTGCCTCACCTGGCTCGTGGTTTCTCTCTGCCATGGCACCATCCAGGGGGTGTGGGTGGGAATGGCTGGGCTGCTGCTCCAGGGTGGTGACTTCAGGGGTGGCACAGGACGAGCTGTGAACAGCACAGACCTGGTCCCACTGCGAGGTGTGTTGTAGATCACCTGGGATGGTGCTGAGGATGGTCACTGAGGAAGGAGCCTTTTAGGGGTCTGTCACAAGGCAGGAGTGTGATGGTTTTCATCAGCATGAAACCCATGGGAAGCCTCCCACTTCTTCCTGCAGAGGCTTCCCAGCTCTGCTGAAACAGCAAGGTCTGGACACTCCGAGTCAGTGGATATCAATCACAGAACTGTTGGAGTGGGAAAACACCTCTAAGATCACCAAGTCCAACCTTTTACCCAACGCTGCCACGTTCACCACTAAACCGTGTCCCTAAATGCCAAATCTACACTTTTTCTGAACACTTTTGGGGATGATGATTCCACCACTTCCCTTTGCAGCACCACCATGTGCCAGCTCTGTGTCCTTGTCCTTGCCTTGCTGCCCTTGGGGAGCACATTGCAGAAGGGCACCATTCACTGACACACCTCAGAGCTTTCTCTTAGCTTAGGAAAAAGGATTTTGGGACAACAGGTGGTGGTGAACTTTTAAAATCTCAAATAATTGTTAGCGCTGGCTCCACTGAACTGATCTCATCCAACACTTTCTGGGACAGAAGCCAATAATGCTTGGCCCAGAGGTCCTCCAACTTTTCCTTATGCTTCACAAGCTGTAATTAATGGTTTAGTGCTGTGGAGAGTTTGTGGGTATTGTGTTCCAGCTTCCACAGCAATGGCCCTGACACAGAGTTAAGAAGGACCAGCTGAAATTCTGCTCTGCCAGCATGTTCTCTCCATCTCCTTTAACCTGTTGTCCTCCACTTCCCAGAAAATATATCTTAGACACGTGGAAAGGAGCACAATGACAAGGAGTAAGGTTCATAACTGCTTTGTAACCAGGTTTGCACTCAACAATCCATAAATCAAAAGCCAGCCAGGCTTTTCAGTGCTTTAAAAGCAGGACAAGAGGAGAGGAATTGGTGGAGCACTGCTCATCTCAAAGCCACTTTTGACAGTGTGGGGGGATTTTGGTATTTGGAATGAATAAATAGAGAATGAATAAATGGAGGAAAATGGAATATTTAAAAAAAAAGTTGTTAAACTGATGAGTTTTAATAATATTGCTTGGGTTTGTTAAAGCAATTTAGTTTTCAGCTTTTCTCCTGAAAGAAAGAAAATACTGAAACAGTTTCCAAACCAGAAAATCAGACCAACAAATTTAGAAAGACAATGCCAAATGTTCCCATCTATTTGATTAAACAGACAGTTTGGATAATTGAGGAGTGATTTGCTATCCATCAGGGGTCAAATAATCTGCAGGTTGCACTAAGAAAATACTCAGGAGGAAAGAAAAAGGGTTCCAGCTCTTCTCAGCTGATCAGACAACTCAGTGAGTAAAGGTGGTACTTCAGGGTGATTGATGTTGGGAAGGAAATGAAATGTGTAACTCACACAGACCCTTCCAGTGATGGTGATGCCTTTAAAATCTAGAAACAAAACAAAACACTTTCGAGACAATATTAATATAGGAAGTAATATAAAAGCAGATCTTTGATTGGAGGCCTCCAGGTGCAAATATGGCAAATTGCACACCAAAAATGCAATGAAAGTGCACAGGTGTCGAAGCACTGGGGCACAGGGCAGGTACAGTTTGATAAGTTCAGCAAATCAGCCTAATTGACAAGAATCCCCAATTAGAAACACAGGTAATGAAGTAATTCCCCCTCCTGGTTTGAGCCCTTCTGAAGCCTTCTCCTTGCTCCTTGTTTATGTCTGATAAACGAGAAAGTGTCTTGGGAAGGTGTCTCGTCCTTGATTCCCACAAGAAGCAAGATCAGATCTGGCCCTCAGGAGTTTGTGTGTCTGGCAGGAAAGAGCTGCAGTTAGGGATAACTAATAACTCTACAATAACAGCAGAGCCATGAGTGGGCACAGAGAATGTGCAAAAGCAAAAATCACCTTGGTGTCAGTGGGATGGGGCCTTGTGGCAGGGCATTAACCAGTTAGGGATAACTAATAACTCTGCAATAACAGCAGAGCCATGAATGGGCACGGAGAAGGTGCAAAAGCAATAATCATGTTGGCATCAGCGGGATGGGGCCTTGTGGCAGGGCACTAACCAGCTGCTCCCTGCCCAGGTGCGCCCTTGCCCAGCGACCGGCGGCTCAGCGTGCTGCCCACGGGCACGCTGCGCGTGGGGCGCGTGGCCCTGCACGACCAGGGGCAGTACGAGTGCCACGCCATCAGCGCCCTCGGCGTCAGGAGCCTCCCGGTGCGGCTCTGGGTGACCCCGCGAGGTGAGCAGGGACAGGAGCGGCACCACCGCGGTCAGTGAGCGCCCGAGGGCAGGGGCTGCCCCTTCCCTGGGGTGGGATCTGGCTCTGCCCCTTCCCTGGGGTGGGATCTGCCCCTTCCCCGGGGTGGGATCTGCCCCTGACCCCGGGATGGGATCTGGCTCTGCCCTGGAGCAGGGGCACAGCCACCAGGGAGATGCTGGGGAGGCTTCCCCGAGCACCAGGGCTTGTGAATCAGAATAAGATCTGCAGTTTGGGAGCTGCCATTGAGAAAATTGCTTCGGTAAAGGGAAAACTGGATAATTTGCAAAAAAAAAAGTGTATTAATTAAATTCTCACTAATATACATGATAGATAGATAGATAGATAGATATAGCCATTTTAAAATTTTGTCTTTCCTGCAAAATTAATAGTAAAATTCTACTTTTTAAACAAAATACTCTACAAAACACAATGTTCCCTTCTAGCGAACATTTTATCCTAGCTCTACATACATTTGTCTTAAACATTCCCTGCCAGGTCACAGATTCTATCTAAATTAAGGTTTTCTAAAATCAAGACTCTGTAAAACACAAGTCACACGGGGATGTTTTTTGCTTAATTAAAGCTTAATTTCTTTTTTCCTTAATTTTTTTAAAGCTTTTGCTTAATTTTCTTTTTTTTTTCCCCTTATAAATAATTCTTCTAAATAAGCAAACTTCCTTGGTGTTTCACAAACAGGGCAGGGTTTTACTAAGGGCAGACTGGAGGGAAGGAAACTCTCTAGAAGCATGAAATTAGTGAAGCTTCAAGCGCAGAACTCACAGAGTATTTGAAGACCAGCAAGATCAATATAATTACTTAATCTGGCCTGACTAACCCTTCGAGAGAGCTTCATCTGATAATTCCTGAAACAGCTCATGATCCCTGTTTCAGCTGGAGCATCTTCTCTAGAAGGCCTTTGAGTCGAGGATTTTAAACGGTGCAGCACATTCCTGTGTTGTTACCTCGAGTAGAAACACAGAGGAGCAGAAAATAACGAACATAAATCCCATAAATTAATGAACAGAGAGCTTGGTAGTGAGACAGAGAGCGCAGGGTGAGCCCCTCTGCAGAGCCTTGCAAGGGCAGCAGCTCAGCAGCTCTGCTTTTCCCATGCTGATGGGGTTTTTTTCACAGGGATTTCTCTGTTTCCTGCGATGTGTTTCTCACCCCAGTGATTTTTCCCGTGTGTTGCACAGTGATCCCTGTGTTCCTGCATCCCCCCCAGGACCTGGTGGCAGAGACAGGCCAGGACGTGGCCATTTCCTGCGCTGCCCAGGGGGACCCTCGGCCCACCATCACCTGGGTCAAGGTACCTGCTGGTTTGGTGGCACTGGGGAAAGGGACAGCTCCTCTGGGGGAGAATTCCACACCTCTCTCCTTCAACACTTCTCCCAGCTTCACTAGTTACATCAGTTTTGCAATACACGTGGGACAGAGACCAACATTTCCGCTGATTTGGGGTTGTTTTAAAAGAACATTGCAGCTTCTCAAGCTCGAAGCTTCGCAGCAAATGTTCTCCTGTTCTTCCTTTCAAAAGAGTCACTTGAAGCCAGTGACATTCCAGGATGTTATAAATACTTGATTGACTATCCCTGGAAAACAAAAACCAAACTGAAATTTTTTTTTTTGAGTAGTTTATCCTTATATCCAGGGCTCCTGCTGATGGTGTTGGATGATGCTCCAGCTTTGATGGGGCAAAGCTGTGATCCTTCAAAATCTCACAGTGGGAGCAGAAAGAAAGAGCCTGGGAGGGCAACAAAGCAAGCACTAGGATGGGGCAAGGCAGCAGAAAGATGTCAGGAAGGAGGAGAATAACAAAGTGAAACCTAAAGTCACTTCTGCCACCAGCCAGGCTGAGAGGTTGGGTTTGAGTGATGCTGTCAGAGCCAGCAAAAGTTGGGATCTGCAGCTCAAGGCCAGGAAAAAATCCATCAGCTTCAGGCTGGCCTAAAACTGAAAGCATTTTGACTTGATTTTGTGCTGTGAAACTTCTGTGAGGGCATCAGGGTGTGGGACTTGCTCCAGGCAGTGGGGCGTGTGTGTGTGAGGGGTGTGTGTGTGAGTGTGAGGTGTGTGTGTGTGTGAGTGTGTGTGTGTGTGGGGGGTGTGTGTGTGTGTGAGGCGTGTGAGGGGTGGGTGTGTGTGTGTGTGTGTGTGTGTGTGTGTGTGAGTTGTGTGTGTGGGGTGTGTGTGTGAGGGGGGTGTGTGTGTGTGAGGTGTGTGTGTCTGAGGTGTTTGTGGAGTGTCTGTGCCCTGCAGGGAGCTCCTGGGCTGGGCCAGAGGAAGGAGCTGAGCAGGGACCTCCTCACTCGGGCTCTTGTCAGGAACAGGTGTCCTTGGGATTCTCTCTGGTTCCTCTGGAAGAGCAATGCTAACATCTGGTGGCCACACTTGTTCATCACAGCCATCCCTGGGTTCGCTGAGCGGGCTGAAGGCTGGGGCAGTGGAAGCTTCCTGTGTCTGACAGCTTCTGTCTTTTGATGCTTGGTGCAACAGGAGGGCATCCAGATTACAGAGAGTGGCAAGTTCCACATCAGCCAGGACGGGACCCTCTCCATTCAGGACCTGGGTGTGGCTGACCAGGGCAGATACGAGTGCATAGCGAGGAACCCCTTTGGCTTCACCTCGAGTGCCATGCAGCTCACCATCACCGGTACCGTGTCTCTTATCTATTATCTCTCATCTCTTATCTCTTATCTCCCGCGCTGCTCCCGAGCCTGCTCTGGCTCCGTGTAAGGAGGTGCAGTGCAGAGCTGTGCTGTGCAGTGCAGTGCTGTGCAGTGCTGACAGCTACTCTTTGAGCAGAGAACGATGTAAGAAATGATTTCTTCAGCTTCTTTGCAGACAGGTGCCTTGGATCGGAGTCACTCTGTTGTGAGAGCCCACACACCTCCCAGCTGCCCCTCGCTGTTTGCTCAGCTGAGCTGCAGTTGCTCCCTGCAAAGCCAAAGGTGTTGTCTTAAACCTCCTCCTGCAAGCACAGCTGTCAGTGTCCACGTAGTTATTGCCTCTGCTGGGAGGGAGAACCTTATTAAAATGTGCCAACACACTCACAAATCATCGTCTGACCAAAACCTCGCACTCCGGGGGAGGGAGGAGCAGAACAACATTGTCACTGCACATACGAGGGTTTAAATGTCTGCTGAGTCATAAAATCATAGAATCATAGAATCAGTAAGGTTGGAAAAGGCCTCCAAGATCATCAAGTCCAACCTTAGACCATGTTCCACTCCTGGGAATGGGAACTAAGTGTGGTTTTCAAGCTCCCGCTCTGTGCGTTAGTGAATAACTCTCCTCAGCTGCTCTAACCACAGGTCAGGAGTGGAAATTGTACCTCTTGGAGGGTAAGAAAAGTGGCAAAGGCAAAAAGAAATCAAAGGCAAGCAAAAAAGTTTAAAATAAAAGTTAAGAGCTGTTCCAGTAATAGCCAGAGTGGACAGTGAGTCACTTATTAGATGAATTTAGTAATTTTTCCTACTGGGGTTGTAAGCAAGGAGCTGAAAATGGTCTGAAATGTCTTTGTTGTTTGAAATTATTCCTGAGATAATTTCTGTGGTTTATTCTTGCTTGAGCTGGTGCCTCATTCACCAGCTGGCTGTAGCATACACCAGTAGCCAACTGGGAACTGGCTTGTTCAGCTGTGACAAAGGCCCTGGCTTAAAAAATTCATCCTGCAGTAATTTTAAAGAAGTTTGTCTTTACTTCTGAAGGTATTCCAACAACAACTTTGGTATTTTTGATTTAAAATGATGTAGCAGATGTGTTACGCTAACTTTGAACTATTATTATCATCATAAGTGTCTACTAATTACTACCAATAATTACTACGTAAAGTGTTCCACAAACAGAAAATTAATGGATGAGCAATATATTTAAATTAACTTCATGAATTTGAGAAGTACCTTTGTGGGAAGTAAATATATCCTTTTGGGTTAAGCCACTGTGATTTTTCCATTTTCTTTTTGTAGTATAACCACTAACCAAAGCAGACTTTTTTTTTTTTTTTTTTTGCAAAGCTGTATAGGAGAAAACTCTGAGTATGAGCCCACAGACATTTCCTGAAAAAAGCCACCTTCTTTTTCAGGCTGTTCGCATCCTTCAGAATATCTGTCTTAACAATAAATCCATGGCGTTGATATTGCAGATGGAAAGGCAGTTTGTGTTGCAGCGAGGTCACCCTGGTGCTGTGAGCTGGGAGGGCCAATATCAAACTGAGGGTGGTTTTTTGTGGTTTTTGTTGTTCCCTTTGTGCTCGGGGCAGCCACGGACGTGGGGCGCAGTGGGGACACCTTCGTGGCCACGTCGCTGCGCGAGGCCATCAGCAGCGTGGACCACGCCATCAACTCCACACGCACCGAGCTCTTCAGCAGGTGAGTGTGGGGAGCGCCTCGAGCTGGCACCCGGAGCAGAGAAGTGATAAAAAACCCGCGAGAAATGCAGCTTTCTGAAAGCTCATTTTATCGCTGACAACCCGCAAATGAAAGCCGCGGGATTGTTTGGAGCGTTGGAGGTGGAAGCTGCACCATGTAGGATGTGACAGAGCTTCCCAACAGGCATTTGGGATTCTGGAGAAGTGAGGTACACAGGCATCATCTCTTATGTCACTTCTGTCTGCATTTTGTCAGCTGGAGTTGGTTCTGTAGACAGTGAATAAAAAAAGAAAATAATCAGAGTAGTCATTTTATGAATGCAAGTGACTTCATGGAGGGTGAACAGAAATAATAATATAAAAATTCTAACCATTTCCTCAATAAAAAATAAATTCTCGAGTGAATATGATTCCCTCCAATTCTACTCCAATATATGTTTTTATTGGAAGGATGGATAGTTTGTATTAAGCCCAAAACCCTCTGGGTTTCAGCTGTTGAAAAGTGAAAAAATAAATTGCTATTGCAGAAAAAACCCAGAGATACTGAGAGAATTAAATATGTGCATTTTCCTGGGGAAAAATATCCTTTCTTTATTCATCTGCAATGTGCAGGCAAGCCACGTTATTCTTGTGCACTAATTTAGGGGCCAAGCACTAGACCAGGCTTAGAGCTTGACTCTTGCTGCTTGTAGGGTCTCATTGCCCTGAGCAGAGTTCATTAATTTTAATGATCCTGCATCACTTTTAATTCCTGGGAACAGGCGCCCCAAGACTCCCAATGACCTCCTGGCTCTGTTCCGCTACCCGAGGGACCCCTACACCATCGAGACAGCCAGGGCAGGGGAGATCTTTGAGAGGACCCTGCAGCTGATCCAGGAGCACGTGCAGCAAGGGCTCATCGTGGACATGAACGTCACAGGTAGGAGAAATTTCACTTCCCGTCCTAATTATATGCACAGGATGGAATGAAAACAATGATGTGTAGACATCCAGGAAGTTTAACATGCGCCAAGGAATATCAAAAATCCAGATAGATGTTTGGTATATGAAGAACTGTTGTCTGTATGTCAGTTCTTTCTGTGTCTCATTTTTTTTTAATAGCTGAAGGGCTGGTCTGGTGTTCACCAGACGAGTTTGATACCCAGGAAAATGTTTTAGTTCCCTGTTTTGTAAAGGTTTCTTAGATGGTTATAAAAGCCCAATTCCTTAAAAAATATTAACCAACTAACTGATAAAGGAGTATCCTTGTGGGTCTGAAGTTCAGCATGGTTTGAGATGTTTCCTGCCCTCCAAATGGCAACGAGAACAATGCTGTGGGCTCTGGGGTTACAGAGGGAGCAGGATATCCCTCCTCTGCTGCTTTGACCTCTTAGCTACAAACTCAGGTGAATCCTAGCAACTCAGATTCCTTCTACTGAGGCAGGATAGCAAACACAAAGCAATGTAATGCCAAAAATACCTAATGAAGTCCAAGCATGCAGCAGCTGGACCCCAAAACTTGCTGCCATGATTGCCTGGGACTTCCTTGATAAACAGCAAACATTCCCATCCACTGCATGCTTCTACCCATATGTGTGATTCATCATGTAGCAGGCATGTGTGTTTGGGGCCTGTAAATATTTTTTCCTGCCTGGATGTGTTCCAGGGTGCGAGGAGTCTCTCTCCAGGCAGCAGGTCTGGTCTGGGCTGGTTGGACTGCCAGCCTCTCCTCCTCATTTCCCTGTCAGCATCCACACAATGCAGCATCATTCAGCGCTTTCACACGGTGCAGCAGCGCCCTGGCGCTCACCCACGGCTTCCTGCTGCTCATCACGTAGAGCTTGGGTGGGTGATGGAGCTCATGGTGGCAGCAGTAACGCAGGGAGCCATAAAATAAACCTAGAATAGGGGCCGAGCCCACCCCCACAGCTTGCCAGTGACAAAATTTCTGGTTTCCAGCTCTGTGCAGTTAAACTCTTTCCCCCTTCTTATTTTGCTTTGTGGGCCTGATGCAACCCCGTGCTTCCTTTGTTCCCCATAAATTCCTCCACCAAAGCACGCTCAGAGCCCCAGCCATCCCGTGCCCATCCTGGCAGGGGTTCCCACACGGGGCTGTTCCATGGGACAGTGAGGATCAGGAGGCTGCAGGTGAGGCCTGACCTGGAGCTTTGCCCTTCCCTTTGCAGGCTATCGCTACAATGACCTGGTGTCCCCTCACTACCTGGCCATGATCGCCAACCTGTCGGGCTGCTCCGCTCACCGCCGCACGCCCAACTGCTCCGACATCTGCTTCCACACCAAGTACAGGGCCCACGACGGCTCCTGCAACAACCTCCAGCACCCCATGTGGGGCGCGTCCCTCACAGCCTTCCAGAGGCTCCTCAAACCCGCCTACCAGAACGGATTTAACCTCCCCCGAGGGTTTTCCTTGGCGGAGGACACCAGGGATCTGCCCCTTCCTCTACCTCGCCTCGTCTCCACCGCCATGATCGGGACCGAGACCATCACCCCCGACGAGCAGTTCACGCACATGCTCATGCAGTGGGGCCAGTTCCTGGACCACGACATGGACCAGACGGTGGCAGCCATCAGCATGTCCCGTTTCTCAGACGGAGCCCCTTGCAGCGAGGTGTGCAGCAATGACCCTCCCTGCTTCTCCATCGCCGTCCCCGCCAACGACCCCCGCGTGCGCAACGGGCGCTGCATGTTCTTCGTGCGCTCCAGCCCCGTGTGCGGCAGCGGCATGACCTCCCTGCTGATGAACTCCGTCTATGCCAGGGAGCAGATCAACCACCTGACGTCCTACATCGACGCCTCCAATGTTTACGGCAGTACGGAGCAGGAATCGCGGGAGCTGCGGGATCTGAGCGGCCAGAAGGGGCTGCTGAAGCGAGGGCAGGTCGTGCCCGGTTCGGGGAAGCATCTCCTTCCCTTTGCCGTGGGGCCACCCACGGAGTGCATGAGGGATGAGAACGAGAGCCCCGTGCCCTGCTTCCTGGCGGGAGACCACCGCGCCAACGAGCAGCTGGGGCTCACGGCCATGCACACACTGTGGTTCAGGGAGCACAACCGCGTTGCCGCCGAGCTGGCCACCCTCAACCCGCACTGGGACGGGGATCTCCTGTACCACGAGGCACGGAAGATTGTGGGTGCCCAGATGCAGCACATCACCTATGCCCAGTTGTTGCAGTGGGGAGCCTGCAACCTTCTCTGGTAGACAGCTTTGCCCGTGGGAAGAATCAGAAGACGATATTTTT